>OY992888.1:24238111-24453111 GCA_963921405.1 Cepaea hortensis | reverse complement strand
ACGAAGTTCCAACTTGACACAACATTACTATGTGGCCACACTATACCTATTTCAAACGAAACAGCCAACGCTGCTTTGTCATCTACAGGCAAGCTAGTTTTTTTTACAGGGTTTGTAAACAACAAAAAGTGCACATTAATTCGTGATTCCGGGGCAACGCTCTGTGGGATAAAGAGAACATTAATAGACACTAAAGACTACACAGACAAACATGTCACTTGTCGCACATTCTCAGGTACTATAGAGAAATACCCCCTTGCTCTGGTCGAAATTCGAACACCGTTCATATCAGGACAAGTATTGTGCGCAATCCTTGAAAATCCAGTCGCGGATATTATTCTTGGGAATTTGCCCAACATACGAACATGCTCTAAGAAGGAAATCAGGGAGTGGGAGCATAAAAACGGTATTCCCCCCACAAACAGCGATGCTATAGAGAAACACCATTCATACTTGTCTCAATCTGCCAAAAGACCAAGGGAGACAACCACTGAGGTAATTCAGAAAGAATTCACCGAGGTGTACAATGCAGGGGCGGTCGAATCTGTGAGCGATACGACCAAATTAAAACCTCGAATTGAGGATGCTACTGATGTACCAAGTACCAAGCCTGTAAATGTGCAACAAAACACACAACACACAAACTCAATCACACGACAGACAACCCGTAAAACCAACACTGACCAACTACAGGAATCATTAGAAATAATAGCGCCATACTCAACTAACATCAATTTTGGAAATGAACAGAAAAATGACCCTACACTTGCACCGTACTTTAAGTTAATAGGACTTAAACCAAAATTAACAAAGAACGCATCGTGGACATTTAGGCTACAGAACAACATCTTAACTAGATTTTACACAACAAAGCAAACCACGACACAGCAAGTAGTGTTACCACAAGCACATCGAAACAAAGTTCTAAAAATAGCTCATGACTCCCCTTTTGGAGGTCACATGAGATACGAAATGACCAGGGCTATTGTCATGACCCAGTTTTATTGGCCAAAGGTCAACCAAGACATTAAAACCTTTTGTACATCTTGTGTTATATGTCAGAAACTGGTCAACAAGGGGAATAACCCTACTGCATTCTCTTTAAATAGAAACTTGGAGTTATCCCATGTAAATATGTTGAAACCATATTATGTTAGACAGGACAATGAGACAAATGAACTGACTCAACGAACTGATGACGGAGACGAAACAAGTTCCCAACGAAATGACACCTCGACAAACGAAGCATCGTTAACGACACACTCTTACGACAACGAAAACGACGAAGACATATGTACATTACCGACAATCTGTGATATCGACAGCGACGACAAATTTGACGACATAGTGACAACGATTGATCTCAACGACGACGACAATGACATTGAAGACAATTTACAAACAGTAGCATCTGTGATAAATCAGACAGACGTGGACAACACTGAAATCCCTGTACCAATCATAACTGACGACGGAAGTATAAATGACATACATATCTCTGACACTTTGACACAACAACAGCGACAAGACATTTTGACTATCCTTGACGAGTATAAATCTATCTTTTCTAATAAACCTGGACGCACTGATAAAATAACACATTCAATTGTGCTGACAGATCTGAGACCGGTCAAATGTAGACCATATTCTATGCCTCTCCATTACAGATCTAATTTAGATAAAGAAATTTTAGATTTAGAGAAAAATGGCATTATTCAAAAATCGATGTCTCAATATTCGTCACCGATTGTTCTGGTGAAAAAAAAAGGACCAGACAATTCGCTTGTGCATCGACTATAGAGTATTAAATACAAGAACAACAACGGATGCAGAGCCAATGAACAGCTGTGAAGATCTTATCTTAAACATGGCTCAATCATCCTTATTTTCCAAGACCGATTTAGCGAAAGGATATTGGCAAGTTCCACTACACCCTTCTTGTAGACATATAACAGCATTCGCAACACCTCTCGGCTTGTACGAATGGCTATATCTTCCGTTTGGGCTCAAGAACGCACCGGCCACATTTGTGAGACTAACAAGATTGTTATTACACGGAATGAAAGATGTAGTAGCCTATATTGATGATATATGCGTCCATTCTTCTGATATGACTTCTCATCTACTTACCCTCAAACAAGTCTTCAACCAAATCTCTCTTTTTGGACTTACTATCAAACCTTCCAAGGTTGAAATAGGTTATACACAAATAGACTTCCTTGGTCACAGAATTTCTGAAGACAAATTGTTGACAGATGATAAAATTGTTTCTAAGATCCTTAATCTAGAAGTGCCTACCACCAAGAAACAGATTAGAAGTTTACTTGGCCTTATCAACTATTATTCTAAATTCATTCCACATTGGGCAGAACTAACCTCAGTCTTTTCTGATATGTTAACTAAAAATCATCCATCAAAAATTTGTAAAAGTACCAGCTTAGATGATGCAATGTGTAGATTGAAACATATTTTTTCTAATCCACCAGTCTTACGATTACCCAACATAAATTTACCCTTTATTTTGACCACAGATGCGAGCGATATCGCAATAGGAGGATGCTTGATGCAGGAAGTGGATGGCATAAGACACCCAATTCTCTATGTGAGCCGCAAACTAAAGAAGGCTGAGACTCGGTATGCCACGGTTGAATTAGAGTGTTTGAGCCTATTGTTTTGTATATTGAGATTATCTAAGTTCCTCTTAGGGAGTCACTTTGTGGTCCTCACTGACAGTTCGCCATTATTGGTCCTTAACCAGGGGTCGCCTAAAAACCATCGGCTACAAAGATGGCGTCTTCTACTTCAAGATTTCGACTTCGAAATCCGCCATATCAGAGGCACTGACAACATTATGGCTGACCTTTTATCACGGCAAATAAATGCGCCAGTAGAATGACTCTGATCACATCGACCATTAGCCATACTATAAACTGTGATACTTTTAGTCGGTTGCATATGACAGTGGAACTCTACACCTGCTAGAGTACTCTCAGTGATTAGTTAATTACGACACCCAAGAACATGATACGTTACTTTAAGAACTATACCATCAAGTGCCTAAGCGCTAGAACGATTCCAGCAAGAAACAGTAACTGTGTTTGTGTCAACCAATAAGATCAACCAGCGAACTAACTCCGAATTCTGTAAGAACTCGTTATATGGGACATTAAGGACATTCCATACTTGCTGTTACTACGTAACTTTACAAACAGCCGAAACAGAACGACATCGACTACAACACTCAAGAGACAGCCATACTAGCTTTACCATTCATGGCATAACACGCTAGCAACAGGAGGACAACGCGCACATCATCGTGGATTTAATTAATTAATTAGTTTAGGATTAAATATGTATTATATTTCCATTATTGATGTATATAAATTGTATTAACCTGTAATTTGTACATATTCGACATTAATATTACAAGCGGTACCATTCCTAGGCTAAAGAACCGTCCTATACAATTGTCTCTGTTTAAATTATAACCCATTTTTGAGTCATCGTACAAGAAGTACGTATTTTCTTAAAGGGCAAATATCGCCTAGCCCATTTTTTCTAAGGGCAATAATACTTACCTCATCTTTAATTATATATTTTAACCAAATACTATTTTTAATGAAAAGTGAGTGAATGACTGTGTGAATGGATTAAATGAGAGAACGATACACTTGGCGGACAAATTGTACGCAAACCGTATTTATTTTAATTTGTCTGCGTCTTTCATGTAAATTGCATGACTTGTCTAATTTGTGAATACATGTGTAGTACTTAGTTGAATAGTGAGTTAAAATACTTAGTTTAGCAGTTAGGATACATCTAAGCACCACTACTTGGAATGCCTGGTCATGTATTGCACACAGTGCAGTAGTTCATGATTGAGGTCATCCCAACTCGTGACGCTTGGAAATACGCCACACATTCAGCACACACAGTACACAAACCTTAAAACTCAACCCTATCAAGTTAAAATACAGTCACTTTATTAGAAACATCAACTTATTAGTCAAGCACACTAACAAGCCAACAGGGACACTTGTAGTATGAGGGGGATAAAATAACAAGGCAACTACATATTTTGCATTAGATAACATACGAGAGTAAAAGTATATTGAAATGCACACACACATCAAGATTTGAAGGTGTACTTAATCAGCCAGGACTTCGGTCTTGTTAACTCTCTTAACAGAGGTTAATTGTCTGGGTACCAGTTGGGTACAATTGAGAAGGGCGGGTTGTAAATACAACTACTTAAACGTCACGTAACTTCGGTCTGATAAGCTTTGTTAAGGACACAGGAGACATAGTGATCTCTTTACCAAATCAGCGAAGTGGTGTATGGGAGAATACATGAGTTTTAATGCCAGTATGTAGGTTACCAGGTTACTGTCCACCAATCTACAAACACCAACTTTATGTGATTCGGTGACAGAATTAGAATACATCTAATTACCCAATAACAAGCCATATTAGGGGGGAGGGGGGAATCCTGTCACCGCCTCACCGTTAGATATATTAGTTAGAGGGCTACAACTCCAGCCCAAGGGAGAGAACAGAGCCCGAGTAATCTAGAGCCTTCTAGAAGGACTGACCAATGAGTCCAGGGTTCCGTGGACTCTGATGTGGCCCGCCTATTGCGGGGTCCACGAGGAACTCGGACAGAGTTACCACCCGTGTCGGAATGGGACACGTGTGGACCGGCAGAGGACAGACGGACTTGAGAGAGGCAACAGGGCCTGCCTTTGAGGGACTCTATAGATATCAATAGATATATAGACATAGGCTAGATAGTTTGCTAGACTGTTGAATGATACTTATGTGTTTGATGTTCACTATTGGGGATATGTAATATAGCGCGGGTCTGTTTACCCACTGCGCCAACGCACACTGTATATGTAAATACAATAAATATTCGATCTCATAACGAACAGATTTATTGTTGCCTGTATGAACCCAAGTTTGGTTACCTAGATACGAGCAAGACTATGACAGTAAGGAAGTAGCTTTGGTCATGGAAATGTCTCGCCATTGTAATGTTACACACACACACACACAATCTTCACTTGTACGGTAAGGAAGTAGCTTTAGTCATGGAAATGTCTCGCCGTTGTAATGTTACACACACACACACACAATCTTCACTTGTACGGTAAGGAAGTAGCTTTGGTCATGGAAATGTCTCGCCATTGTAATGTTACACACACACACACACACAATCTTCACTTGTACGGTAAGGAAGTAGCTTTGGTCATGGAAATGTCTCGCCGTTGTAATGTTACACACACACACACACAATCTTCACTTGTACGGTAAGGAAGTAGCTTTGGTCATGGAAATGTCTCGCCGTTGTAATGTTACACACACACACACACAATCTTCACTTGTACGGTAAGGAAGTAGCTTTGGTCATGGAAATGTCTCGCCATTGTAATGTTACACACACACACACACAATCTTCACTTGTACGGTAAGGAAGTAGCTTTGGTCATGGAAATGTCTCGCCGTTGTAATGTTAGTTTTGAACTAAAGCGTTGTCTACACACGTGCTACTACTTATATTTCACTAGACACATTTTTGCGTGCGGATTAGCTATCACCATTACCAGTGTACCCTACCATCAGGCGACACCACTCTGATTTCTGAGATACTTGTAATTTACGTCCCCATTTTAGTACAGCTTACGGGTGTAGGTGTTGAACCCGCTACCTCGGCATTAGCACACCGGATGTTTAAGAGCAAACGCTCTAATACATTCGGCCATGCTTACCTCCATTTCTTGGCATATTACGTTGCATCTCATCCAGTGCGGAGTTACACATGTTATATAGTGGAGAAATGAATCACAATTTCGCTGAAATACTTATAAAGCAGAACCCTTCACCATAAGATCCGGAGTATGACAAAGTTGTGTCATATCTCCCCTCTTATTTATAACCTATTAGGACAACTAATGTGAAGAAACCAATCGAACATTGACCGTAACATGTAATGACGAAAAAAACACAGAAGACGAACAAAATGCGAATTACACCGTTAAAGAGCCTATTTGCGGAATATCAAGTACTAATAGCAGTATCAGAGGAAGACTTGCAAGTCCACATAAACAGCCTAAACTAAATGTGTAAAGAGCATAACATGAAAATTAGCACCAGTAAAACATAGATAATGACTATAACCAAAAAAAAAAGTAAAAAACAAACAAACAAACAAACAAACAAACAAACAAAAAAACAAACAAAAAGATTCATCTAAGAGAAACAAGTAAAGAGCTTCAAGTATTTAGGAAGTATAATATCATCAAATGGCAAATCGGAAGACGAGATCGAAAATACATGCGTTAAGGCAAACCAATCCCTTAGATAAAGGGCACCAATACAAAAGAACACACATGTATCAATAGATAATAACGAAGCACTTTACAAAACAATCTTCCTATCTACTATATGCTGTCAATGCTAAATTTGGACAGTGACAGAAAAAGAAGAAAGTAAGATTACAACAACGGAAATGAGATTCCCGAGACGAATACTCATTGTATCAAGAAGAAAGAAAATCATAAGAAATCAGGACTAAAGTCGGGGTTATATCAGCGCTAGATTTCATCAGAAAACAGCAAGTTAAATGTTTTGGCCTTATAACTAGGCTCCCAACAGCATACCACAACAAGCAATTATGTGCAGACCAAACGGAACCAGAAGAGATGATCATGAAGAACATGATGAGATGTTGAGATGAGAGTTAGAACTCATAGTCACATGTACTGTTCGAATGTGGAGCTGTTTTATTCCCACGGTAATTTCACATTGCAAACAGTGTGTTTTAAATGTGAAATTACCATGGGATGCTTGCTCCATGGCGGAGGAGTAACGGACGCAGTTCGTAATCCCGCATTCTGCGTTCCAAACACAGCTGCATTGTTTTTTTTTTAGGTGTGAAATAGTATTGGGAGGGGGGAGGGGTGGTTTACAAAGGAATGGCAAATTACTGAACGTAAACATGCCCATGAATCACGAATAGCTGGGGTTGACTGCTACATGCGTAAAGGATATGATTGATTGATTGATTGATTTAGGAATCGACATCACAACATTCGGGGCATTCCCATAAGCGCTCCGTCCCCCATCCTCAGCAGCCAGCGAAGAGTTCCAACACTAAAAGTACCAGTAGCAATCTGATTATATGTCCGTCTCGCCTTTCCCCTGAGCGTTGAGCGTCACTCCTCGCTGTCTCATTATTGCCAGACCATGGTAATCCATTTGCTCCTCCGAGGTGTGCACGTGCTCCCACAAGGCCGCAACCACGTCTGCCTTGTCATGTATCAATGCTCCACCAGGTTCTGCAGAGCCAGCTAGTCTGTCCGCCTGTTCATTTCCCAGCTTACCGGCATGCCCCGGAGAAAAGATCCAGGCGATGCTTGTCACCCGTGACCTCCGAAGCGAAGCAAGCCACTTCGCACGAAGCCTGCCCGTGCTCACCCTCGTCAGCATGCTTTCTGAGTCAGTTACAATCACGATGTGTGTGTGTGTGTCGTATTCTCCATCCAGCGGAGAGCCGCAGTGACTGCCTCCACCTCCATTCTTAAGCTGGATGTTGTGGTATCATATGCCAGGCTCTCCTGCCCCAAACGTCGACCATTGGCTTTGGCTATGAACCCCCTGCCACTTTTCTCACCTCTTGACACCGAACCATCTGTGTAGATAATCACATCACCCGAGTGAGCACTGTCCTAAATTAGTTGCTGGATTTCCACTTCCGTGACCCCTGCTGGCCACTCCCTGCACTCACGTCTTAATGTGATTATAACTATGCACAATTCTGACTGCTCCGCTGGCACTCTGACCCACTCCTATCCATGCCTAATGTTCTCCAAGGGGCACACCTGTCTGATCGTATCCTCTGCCTGAGCCATCCATGATTTCCCTCTTATCAGTCGCTGACCCTTAACTGCGTCCAGCGCCTGCATCACCTTGAGCCTACCAGCAACAGTCGGCAGACCAAGGATGTAACGCATACACACTACTGGGGTGTCTCTAGTGCATCCCAGAATGACCCGCATAGCTTCGTTCTGTATGCGCTCTAACTTCACCAGCTGACTCTCTGAGGCAGTGAGCAGACCTAATCCATAATCAATTACTAAGAGGATCAAGTGTTGGTGCGTAAAGGATATGCAGCTAACTAGCCATGGGGATAACCAGGCTTGTCCATGGGACATATATTTTTGTCCCATCCCATGGTAATTTATGCTTGTCCCGTCTCATCCCGTTCCATGTGATCTGTCCCATGGGATTCCCATGGGAATAACATTCCTATGGCCTAGCCTGGGGATAACATTTGCTTCACATTTCAACACTACCTGTGACTTTGTGTTTTAAGTATGTCAGCCAAAGCATAATTCATTTAATCTCTTCACATGATATGTGACTCTGCAATATACAGCTGACCAGATACAGCGAAATATGCCAGGCAACAAATCGTGCGACACATTGTTGTGTCTTCTGTGGTTAAATATTTGTACTGTGAAGTGCTTGCAAACGCAATTATTAATCCCGCATACCGCGTTCGAAACACAGCTGCGGGAGGTTTGGCAGCAGACCGCCTTGCTTTGGTTTTCATACAATGGTATGAGTGCCAGTCCTTCAGAAATCAATTGCAAACCACTGAACGTAAACTTTGCAAGAAATCACAAACAGCCAACCAATACTGGGGTTGACTGCAAAAAGGACATGCAATCAACTTTAAAGTTGATGTACAACCACGCTAGTACGTGCGCAAGTGTATTCCTTACAATGACATAGGTTGTAGGGGCCGCTTTAGCGCCGTGGCTAGGACGTCTGTCTGTCGGCTTGGTTGTCATGTGTTCGAATACTACACATTTTAAAAATGTATCTGGACTTGGAGGTGCATCCAGCCTAATATGCGTACCTGGAAATATTCTAGGAGGTGAAAGCAACCAGAGTGGTGTTGATCTCATCACCCTTCGTGTGTCTAGTGGTCTAGAATACCAGAATCTAGAAGACGTGGCTTGCATGAGAGCTGGTCACATAAGTTCTTAATTTAATTTCATAACCTAGTATATGTGACTGCTGAGTTTCATGGACAGTTAGTATGAAGGTAAAAAATATCCCTATAAGCCTTTGATATCTGGTTTTACTTGTATGTAAGAATGCTGAACATTCGTTGAACCACCAAAATGAGTAGTCAGGATAATTTGAGGGAAGCTAAATCGCAAAATCAACTTATCACAAACATCAGAAAGAGGCAGGCACAATTTTTAAGCCACATTATGAGAAGACCAAAATTGGAACATGTCGTGACAACCAGTAAGATGTAAGGTAAGAGAGATGGCAGGAAGACAACAAGAGAAGATTCTTGACAGTCTTGTGTCATGTCACAAATATAAATCAACATATTCATTGACCCATGACCTCGGATATCGCAATCTGTAGAGAAGCATGATCGTCCACGGTCGTCGGCAAGGCAATTGATGATGATGTGTACGTGTGAAGTGGCATAATTTCTTATTCATCTTAGTCATTGTTGTTGTTGTTTATTTGCTCCCTGAACGTCTCAAGTTAACATGTAATTTCTCAAAGCATACTGTGACAAGTTGACGTGTAACTTCCCAGCGTATAATGTTACAAGGACACTGTGACACGAACAAACAGGCCGTTTCCCACGTCTCTTTATCTTCAGTATGTTGTTTGTGTTTCTCTTGTTTGCGTTGCCGTTCTCCCTGGTCTAGGAGTTACACGACATTCTCCGTAATCCCGTATACTCTCGTGAGTATCGTGACGTGAGCGAGAATTGGTAGTGGTTCTCTCCGCGCCAGTAACTTACGGGGTATGTGAGCCGGCCGCTCAGAAAGCAATGGCAAACTACTGAGCGTAATCTTGCCAAGAAATCGACAATCAGCTGAAAGATGCTGATGTTGACAGCTATGTCCTGTAAAGGATATGCGGAAAACAAAATATTGTTTACGTTAGCTCTCTTTGAACTCAAGCGTAATCTGTACTTCTAGTGCACTGGACATATTTTTGCCTGTGGATTAGCTTTCCCTATTATCTGTGTCTCTCGCCATCAGACGAATCCACTCCGACTTCAGAGGTACTTGTCATTTTTGTCCCGAAGTCAAGCAGGAGAAATCAAAATTTTAGTCCAGCTGACCGGTGTAGAGTTGAACCTGCTACTTCTGCATCGGCACCCGTGGTGTTTAAGAACGAGCGTTTTTAACCCCTCGGCCATGCTGACCTCTGTTATGTTTTGTTTATTCCACACACAAGCCATTCGAACTTACATACCGGCTTCGCGTGCAGAAAGCCATGGCAAACTACTGAGCGTGAAATAGACCAGACAATTAAGCAGAGGTTGACCGCAACGTCCTGGAAAGGATATGCAACAATTTTTAGTTTTTTTCAAATGGATCATCATCATCATCATCATCATCATCATCATCATCATCATCATCATCATCATCATCATCATCATCATCATCATCATCATCATCATCATCATCATCATCATCATCATCATCATCATCATCATCATCATCATTATCATTAACATTATCATTATCATCATCATTATAATTACCATCGTCATCGTCATCATCGTCATCATCATCGTCATCATTACCATCATCATCATCATCATCATCATCATCATCATCATCATCATCATCATCATCATCATCATCATCATCATCATCATCATCATCATCATCATCATCGTCATCATCATCACCGTCATCATCATCATCATCATTATAATTACCATCATCATCATCATCATCATCAGCATCATCATCAACAACATCATCATCATCATCATCGTCATCATCATCATCATTATAATCATCATCATCATCATCATCATCATCATCATCATCATCATCATCATCATCATGTCCCATGCCAACTAATGTTGGCGTTCATCCATCTCCACATATTTCTGACATTCAGGATCAAATTACATTCCCGACATAATTATAACCCACAATTACGTTATCTCAGCATAAAATGGGCACCAGCAAATGCCTTGAGAAGTAAAGCGACCGGCGGGACACTGAACCCACCAACCCCTGAGCACCACTTGGCCGACTGGTCAGTACAACCGTGGGGCTAGCACCATATGCACAATGCACCCAATGAGTGTTAAAGGGTCCTTCACATACTTTATAACGCCTTCATTGAGATTGACCGTGTTATCTGTTTAATATTCATATTGACTTGTTTTATCCCGTATATTTAATTTATTTCTTAAGCTCTTTGCCCATAAAAATTCAAATTGACTTGTTTGTTCCCTTATCTTTAAGTTCTTTCTTAAGTTCTTTGCCTGTAAACATTAATATTGACTTGTTTTAGTCCTTATCTTTAAGTTATTTATTAAGCTCTCCGCTTGGTAAAATTAATATGTACACGTTTTATCCCTCATCTGTAAGTTATTTCTTAAGCTCTTTGCCTGTAAAAATTCGTATTTACTTGGTTTAGCCATTATCTTTATAAGTTTCTTAAGCCCTCCGTCTGTAAAAGCATTAATACATAATGTTTGCTTTGCATATATTACGTTTTTGTCATATTCTATATTTAGACTATTGTACCTTATCAACCATTTTTCCAAGGAATTAAAATTATGCGTTCCTGCATCGCCTTATGACTGCTGTGTGTCATTCTTGATTCAACTTTTGAATAACAAACACCATCATTAATGACTCTAGGTACGTAGTGGGGGATAGGTGGGTGTGTAACGGTTAGGTCATTACTCTAACAATGGTATCAGCGTCACCCGGCATCAACTTTATCGTTATCATCATCACCACCATCATCACCGTCGTTATCAACATTATTGTTATCATCCATCCATCTATCCATCATGTGCCATGCCGGTTAGCGTGGGCTGTCATGTTCTGCCATCTCACTCGATCACCAGAGTCGTGGATCAGCTCCGTGTTTCTGTCTCGACCATGCCACAAGGCCAAGACATCCAGGTACTTGTTTCTAGGTCTTCCCCTTGGTCTGTTCCCCTCGATCTTACCAGTTATCACCAAGTTCTCCAAATCTTCTTATTTCCAATTTCTTCTTATAACATGCCCAAAAAATTGTGACTGTCTACGTCTAATGTCTCTAATCAGTTTACGATCTTCATTTGTTTCTTGAAGGACTTATTCATTGGTCTTTCTGGCTGTCCATGGTATTCTTTGCATTTTCCTCAGAAACCACATTTCTACAGCCATCAGATGTTATCATCATCGTCACAGTTATCATCACCACCACCATCATCATCGTTATCATCAGCATCAACACCATCATCGTTATTGCCATCAACAGCGTTATCGTCGTCATCATCATCATCGTCATCATCATCATCATCATCATCATCATCATCATTATCCTGCAGCAAGCTGGAAGCCAACTCTTGCATCTCGCTACGAGGGAATTACTTACCAACTATTTCGCCGCGCAATCAAACCTACAAAATGTGACGGTCCCAACATTTCGCATACTTTCTGCTAGGGTGTTTTGAACGGTGGTAGAAATACCATGGACATTGGGCTAACATGTTGGCTCCTTGTCCTTAGCCTACGGACATAACTTACAAGAACCTCAGAAGTCGGAGTGGCTTAGCCTAATGGGCGAGAAACATTGGGAACAGAGAAAGCTAGTCCACTCGCAAAAATCAGTATGACAATAGCATTTAGATATCAAAGAATCATCAGCATCATCATGTGGCCGATCATGTCAATCCGACGAAGGCAGTCGTGACATGGTTCTTGCAGAATAACCGTAATATCAACATCTCAAAACCAGCTATATGTTTATACTTCACGGACGTGGAATGGTCTCGTACAATGAAATACCTGAGAGTGCTGGTTGAGAGGAGTCTGCCTTTTTCTGAGCACATAGAAAAAGTAATGTGGTAATGACAGCTAGGAGAGGCATGGCTGCGTTGAGGGTAATGTCGGCGGAAAACTGTGAGCAGCGACGCCTCTGAGTCCTTTATGATCCTTTCCTTGATTAAGTGCGCCCTGACGATCCTCACCTCACTCTCAACCTTTCTCAGATGGAGAGACTGGAACGAGGCTATGCGTACTATATTTAGGCACACAAGCGATACAGCCTGCAAGGCGATATGGTACCTCCTTGACTTTCCAACCATGGGTGACAGAACAAGGATCTACAGAGTCCTGCCTACCTCAGATTCAGTACCGACATACATTATCCACTGCACAATAAGGTCAAGAAAGATTAAAATACGAAAAGTAAATACAAGTGACAACAGGATACGTCCTTCACGGTATGCATCAGACTGATATAAAGACGTTTCGTTTTTCGCACTTATTTTACAGAAACATCGCTATCTGTGCCTACCCACAAGTTATCCCGCCCCCGGGGGCGAATATTATCACCGCACCTTAAATTCGGAAGCAAGAAAGCCGTTTTAGTGCTCGAGTCCTCGACTGTCCCTTTACACCCAACTACTTTAGCACATCGTAAGCGAAGATAGAAACCAAAGGTGGGCTTGGCTGGTCGTTTGACTAATCCCATTTGACCAGGTAGGCAGCTAATGGGCTGACATCATAAAGTGATCTGACAACGAAGCTTGGTCGTGACGGTGTTATGTGCCATATATCGTATCATGTCAGTGACCTCTGAAATGTTGTCTCCCATAACACCCACTAACCTGTCTGTACTGATGTCACAGCCAATTTTACTCTCTTGTTGTCATTCCCTTTACGGTACGGTTTTATCATAAAGCAGATATATTAGTATCACAATGTAGATATGTTAGTATCATTATGTAGATATGTTAGTCGCTTAAAAAAGTCGCTTAAAAGTCGACAGGGTCGACTTCATTGCACCGGGTTTTATCCCATATGGCTCGGTCTCTTTCCGTAGCGCGGAAAGCGCCGCACAAAGCACGAACTCCGTAGCTTTTAGTAACGACCACAGGAGTCTCCGAAACATTTAACTCGTAAACCGAAGGGCGCGGCCCGGAATCGAACCAACAACCTTCTGAACACGAGTTAGTATCTGTACGTATATATGTTAATATCATATTAAGATATGTTAGTATAATAATGCATAGCATATCAATAATGTTATTAGAGTTCGTTGTGTCAACTCAATTGGGGTACAAATGTAATGGTTTCATATATGTATTTACTCAGCTACTTTTATTCGTGACAATGCTGGAGACTAAACACGAACCAATGTATTAATAAGCAACTATACTAGCAACCACGCCACCAAAACGTAAACAGATTGTTTTTTAAACGATGAACACCCAAGTTGCAAATAAACAAACATATTTGTCCAATTCAACCGTAAACTGGGTCACACAGAAGAAGGTGCTTTATTTTTATTGGGCAAAGAGAAACACATACATTGTAATAAATTAAGTAAATACATAAGGATATTTGCGGATATTACTTTCTTGATAATTTGTTGTGTTAACAAGCTTCGTCTAGACTCTAGACTGTTTTATTACAAAAAATATATTTATAGTGGGGACATTGGAGTTAATTATACATCACTTACACAATAGTCTCTGTTATATTATTATTAATATAAGTGCTTCATTAGAGCAACACTACAGGAGGTTTCCGATCGTTAGAACCAGTCACTCTTCAATGACAGTTTCAATCTCTTTAGAAAGCTGGCGTCTGTTTATCAGATTACAAGTTGAATATTGTAGCTGAGTTGTATTAGCAACAAAGATCTCAGGTATTTACTTTTCAGTTACATATATGGTATAGCTGATTGGGAATTTATGCAACAAAGATCTCAGGTATTTAAGTTTCAATTACGTATATAGTATAGATTATTTAAGAATTTAAGACAACTAAGATCTCGGGTATGTAAATATAACTTACGTATATAGTATAGTTTATTTAAGAATTTAAAACAAATAAGATCTCAGGTATGTAAGTTTCAGTTACGTATATAGTATAGTTTATTTAAGAATGTAAGACAAATAAGATCTCAGGCATGTGAGTTTCAGTTACATATATAGTATAGTTTATTTGGGAATTTAATACAGCAAAGATCTCAGGTATGGAAGTTTCAATAACGTTAATAGTATAGTTTATTTATGAAATTAAGACAAATAAGATCTCAGATATGTAAGTTTCAGTTACGTATATAGTATAGTTTATTTAAGAATGTAAGACAACTAAGATCTCAGGTATTAAAGTTTCAGTTATTATATAGTATATTTTATTTAGGAATTTAAGGCAACAAATATCTCAGGTATGTAAGTTTCCTTTTACGTATATAATATAAGTTTATTGGTACTTAAATGCGTAGAGAGGTTGGCTGGCTGGTTGGTTGTGAGGACTGAAAGACTGATCTTTAATCTGGAAACCTAGCGCATTGGCATTTACGTCCATTAGTCGTGAAAATTGTTTGCATCTAACGGAATAATATTGGCTATAGACTTTTATTCCGACCTGGTAATAGCTTATCATCTCCAAAGAAAATGTGTTGCAAAGTTCACCATCTTCTCCCCAAGCCAAAGAACAGCAGGGTGAAGAAAACCGGTACCTTAAACAATGTTAAGAAAACACGAAGCATAAAGCACTTTTACAAAATATAATTACGACAAACAAATAGCGTTCCGGCGACAAGTTTTCATCAGCAAATAAACACAAGAAAACACATCATACATCAAAGCTAGTTGCATATCCTTTATAGATCGATGCAATCAACTCCAGCATTTTTGGAGGTTCGTGATTTCTTCGGAAATTTACGTTCAGTAGTTTGCCATTGATTTCTGAACGACCAGAACTCATACATTTGTAAGGGAAACCAATGCAAGAAGGTCTGCTTCCAAATCGCTCGCAGCCGTGTTTCGAACGCGGTATGTGGGATTACGAATTGCATCCGTAACCCCTTTGCTACAGGCAACATCATATAAGCACGGACAAATTTACATTTCTGAAGTTCAAATAATTTTATTCATACGTGAGTTATGTTTACAACTGCAACTCGGTGTATGGCCTCATCCTGTATTGTCTCACCCTGATTAGTCGTGATTCACACGTACTGTTTTAGTCTAATGTACTTTTTCTACTTTGTAATTGTCAATGTAGTGTCTTCTCTGTGTTTGTATGTTGTCGTTTATTGTACTTGTTTGCTAATGAAACCTTATCTCAGCAATGTCCTTTGTTTCCCGTAATTGTATTTTGTAAAGCAGCCATATACGTCGTTCCTATTTAATATTGTTTACATTACTACAACATTACCACAGCTTTATCACAACTTTACCACAGCTTTACCGCAGTTCAAATAAGTTTGTTTCAAATACAGGAACTTCACATCAGGGGGCATAAATATCAGGATGTAACCATGTTGTGAGTTATTCCAATACATACAGACTGGCTGAGATAAGACATAGTTGGTAATGTTTCCTCCAAGGGTTTATTGTCGTGAGTTAATACAACACATACAGACTGGCTGAGATATGACAAGACAAAGATTGGTAATGTTTCCTTAACAGGTTTATTGTCGTTAGTTATTACAACACATACAGACTGGCTGAGATAAGACAAGACATAGTTGGTAATATTTCCTTCAAAGGTTCATTGCTGTGAGTTATAATAACACATACTGAATGGCTGAGATAAGACAAGTCGACGGTTGGTAATGTTTCCTTCAAGGGTTTATTGTCGTGTGTTATTACAGCACATACAGACTGGCTGAGATCAGAGAAGCCATTGTTGGTAATGTTTCCTTCAAAGGCTCATTTTTGTGAGTTATTACAGCACATACAGACTGCCTTAGATAAGACAAGGCAAAATATGGTAATGTTTCCTTCAAGGGTTCATTGTTGTGAGTTATTACAGCACATACAGACTGGCTGAGATAAGACAAGGCAAACTATGGTAATGTTTCCCTCAAGAGTTCATTGTCGTGAGTTTTTATAGCACATACAGACTGACCGAGATAAGATATTTCGGGATGTCTCTGTGATTTATTCAATGAGGCTAATCTTATGGCTTCTCTAATTTCTTCTTTCAGTATGTCTCGTTCTAGTCCTTCGATGGCATCTCTAGTTAAATTACCTAAGGGAACACATTGTTTTTACTTTGAGATTAATAATATCACTAATATCAAACTCTGTATGACTAATTAGTGACGCATGCTGTTCTCAGTCAACGCACATCCAACAATGTTAAGGGGAAAGCAGAGATAAGTTCTTAACTACACTTGAACATCTTAAGTAACCGTCTCTTCAGACCTACAACTCACTTAATGCACACACTAGTCACGTTTTCCTACTTGAACCTACTCACTCGGACCCTTATAAGCTCTGTCGATGTCTCCAGCGGTTCTAACATTATTCTTACCAGACCTAATTGGCAGAAAGCGGGATTCGCACCATAAAACTAGCCTGTACTATTCGAGTATTTAACTGATCAAGTGTCTTTGGCTAATTCATCGTCTTAAGGGACTTCCAGTATCTGCCTTGGGCTTATATATAGTAGTTTTCCCTAAGCAACCCCCTTTAATTTATTATATAATACAGCATGTCTGCTATCATATTAATAACGTTTAAGTCATAACAGTGACACTCTCCTACTTCCCATTTTCCGCCATCCATATTTGTTAGCTCCAAACCTGCTTGTTTGTTTGACACTGAATTTGTTAAGTATTTACGTATTCTCTGGTCTGGGTCAGTAGTTACATACCGGAAATGGTCTCGTGTAATAGTTTAAGAGACGGAATTATACACACCTTTAGGTAGCAATGTAAACGAAAAAGGTGGATCAGATTGATATATCAGAATAAGAATAAAGAAGCCTGGATGGGCTTTTATAGCACTAGTAAATTTGTTGAGTTTAAAAGAAATTAAACTTAACATAAAAATTGGAATATTCAATTTTAACGTTATATCAGTATTACCACATGGATCAGAAACATTGGAGAACAACACAAACAGACTACAAGCATTCACTAATAGATATCTGAGTAAATTAGAAGGAATACAGTTGTGCGACAGAATAATGGAGAAAACTAAACACAGAGCAGTGAAGCAAAAGGTAAAGAAATTATGCTGGTGCTGGAGAGGACATACGTTGAGAAAACCGAGGAACAGTATAACAAGAAAGGCCGGTGTCGGTAATCTGCAGGGCAAAAGAAACAGAACACGACCTAAAGAAAACTACAAGAGAAATAGAAGCAGAAATAAATAATATGGTAGATGATATAACAGTTTTATAGAAGACATAAAAGAGATGCATGTGATAGAAGATATAAAATAGTTGCATGTGATAGAAGATATAAAAGTGTTGAATGTGATAGAAGATATAAAAGAGATGCATGTGATAGAAGATATAAAATAGTTGCATGTGATAGAAGATATAAAAGTGTTGAATGTGATAGAAGATATAAAAGAGATGCATGTGATAGAAGATATAAAAGAGTTGAATGTGATAGAAGATATAAAAGAGTTGAATGTGATAGAAGATATAAAAGAGATGCATGTGATAGAAGATATAAAAGAGATGCATGTGATAGCTAAGGATAGGAGGGCTTGCTGTGAGTTTGTTGAGGGCCTATGATACCAAGGGGAATAAAGGACTAAAGAAGAAAAGAAGAATGGACAGTCGGATGAACAGGTAGGGTTGCTTTGCTTCCCGGATGGGCTCTGACGTCACATGGCGGGCGTCTTGCGTCGAATAGAATCAGCTAAAACGGTAATCTTGACATAAACAACAACCTACTGCCGGTCTCTTAGTCCAAAACGGGTAAACCTGTCGGCTTTAGAACATAGCAGGTAAAACAGCTTATTCGATGTCTTGAGTGTAAAAAGTAAAACACAAACACAGAGATTGAACACGTCTGCCTTTTGATGTAGACGAAAAACAACTTAAAGGTTTATACTTTTTGCATCACACAAACACACATCCACAAATACACAAACACTCACCACACAAATACACAGACATACACTATTCTCACTTGGGATATTAATTATTTATGTACGTAGGATTTTCCTATTCTTCATGCAGGCTGTTTTTTGGTTTCGTGTAGTTTTCACATCTACGCGAGTTAATGTAACGTATTACAGAACACAATGCTGTGCCAATATTATAGCAGGGCTCGGCATCAGTTTTGTAATGTTGTGCAGATGTGATGTTGAAATATCAATCAGTGGGTCAGCGTAATCCTACCACGGTTTAATTCCCTTTCACGTGTTCAAAAGTCTTGAAACGAGCGTATTTGAAATTGTTGCCTTTAAGAAATAATTTTAACAGCATTCTACCACTGTATAACAACACCAACTTCTGTGCTGCGGTCAACGAACTATACTGGTATTAGTTTGCGAGCGCCAAAAGGTCTTTGCGTCGGGTGGCGAGGATGGTCGGTAGAGAAGGGAATGATAGGACGGAAAGTGTACTTCACCAAGGACAGTCACTATTGCTTTCACCCACTCAATATGCACATGCAATAACAATATTCCATTTGAAGGGATGTAAAACTAGCAGAAATATTTTAAGAATTAAATGCTATACTAGTTAATTAAAATTCCAATTGTTTTCCGAGATCATATACTGTATTTCAGTTCACCAGCATACCATTGAAAATCGTTCCACCTGCCACGCTCGGCATACGTGTCGTAGGTTGCCCAATTCTGTATTATAGCATGCTAGAAAATACATTCAAATAGTATAGTATTTTAGTGTGCGTGGCGAAATTAGGCAGCATATTAGACAATAAAGCCAGTTTATTCTTGTTGACAACTCATGCCGTTTGGCATGTCTGTCCGCAGCTCACTGTCTCGGTGCTGCCACTTATTTCCAATAGGGATGTCCCTCCGTGCCATGATGTCAAACTGTCCAGCATCTTCTCTACTGTCTCCACCTGTCTCTCTTCTCCTCCAACCTTCTCGTTGTGACGACATACTCCAACTTTTCCCATCTCATGACATATGGACCGTCTTCTTCTGATGCGAGTAATCAGTTCTCTTTGTGAGTTAACTTCTTCACAGATATATTCATTACTCTCTCTATATGTTCATGGTATTCTTATGTTTTATATAAAACCACATATCCGCATATTTCACACTATTCCCCACTTGTCTGCTATTTTCTTCATAATTTGCTTCTGTACATCAAAATTTGCTCAAGAACTCTTTTCCTCAACTCAATTGACAAAGATAAATTGCAGAGAATATTCTTCAGCTTTAGATATGCTGTCTTTGCTTGGGCTTTTCTTCATCCCCCCCCCCCCCCCCCCCGCATATCCTTTACAGGACATTACAGTCAACACTAGCATTCCTCAGCTGCTGTTGATGTCTTGGAAAGATTACGCTCAATTGTTTGCCATTGCTTTCTGAGCGACCGGCTCACATACTCCGTAAGTTACCAACGAGACGTGATCCGCTACCGAATCTCGCGCATCTGCGTTACAGACGTGTATATACAGGATTAAGGAGAAAGTCGTTAACGCCTTAGCTAGGTAGACCGGTTTTCTTCAATTAACTTCCTTTATACAACTTCCGTCCACGGGTATTATAATACCAAAATACTTAAATACATTAAATTGTTTCAGATTGGTTTCATTGACTTAGATGTTGCATTTAAGTATATACGTTTTTTTTAATTTTTGTTATTCAGAAATTAGTTCGTTGTTTTGACTTTTAAGGCCAGCTCATCGCCAATGGCCCTGCCAGCAGACGTAGGCGTTCATGTCTCTCCACAGATCTCGGTTTTTGTTTTTTCTGAAACAACTCTGCTGCTTATTTTCCTCTATGCCATAATCTCGATCCATCCAGCATCATTTCTCTTGGTCTACTTCTGCCTCTCTTTCCATTGATCTTTCCAGTTGTCATGATGTTCTTCTGTGCATCTCTTTTCCTCAAATTACCAAAGAAAGCAGTTTGTCTTTTTCTTATTGTTGTATATAATTTTCTAGTTTCATTAGCCTCTTTCAAGTAAACGTAGATAGTTACTCTGGCAGTTCAAGGAATTCAAAGTTCAAGGCCAACTAGAGTAGGGTATTAGAGAGTAACTGTTGCAGCAGATTGGTTCATCTAATGTACACAATTTTTTACGATTACAATTGAGTGTGTAACGATCCAATAAGTAATCTATTGTATGTCACACAATTCATTTTATATTTAGAAGATATAACATTTACTTTGCCTTTACAATTAAGAATGCACGGAAATAAGAACACATATAGTAACATGAAATTGCTGGTCCAAGACAGATTAGTGAATTGTGAGGATCATCATTATTGCAATCCGGACACTCATAAGTGCTCCGATCTCCTCCTTAACATCTCCGCCAGAACAGGTAGACCATCATGGCTGGGAGATAATGGTGCTGCAGAAAGTGACCTGGGGATCCTAACGAGACACAAAACTCCGAGGAAAAGTCAGGCGGACACATAATCAGACTTCTTCTGGTAACATTGGTATTGGGATTCTTCGCTGGTTGTTGCAGATTGTCGTGTCCTCCTTTAAAGTGTCGTCCCTGGAGTGAAGAGAGTCGACCCCCACATTATAATATTTTTCCCCTTATTCATATCCTGGAGAATCCACCAGCTTCCGTCCAACACACTCCATCAGTCTATGGACACCTTTTCCTATCACTCTCTCACTGTCGTACTATGCCCCCTCTCATAATTCCCCAACGCAACATACTCAACAACTCTTGCTTCTAAAAATTAATAAAGATTAATTTATTAAAAGAAAAATGTAACGTATATGAGACGTGTATGCGAAGAAAATGTGTGTCGTGTATTATAACATAAATGTGTATGTCAGCCTTCAAAGTTCAGGATCATAGTGTACACATCATGGCAAGGATCACACGACATCATTCGAGTCAGTACGAAAAACCTCACCGAAGTCGTATCCTTCTCTCCAGACATGTCCTCCTCCAGGAACTCTGATGACCATGAGATCTGAATCTCATGTAAATATAATCCGTGGAAAAAACTGTTATTGTTCCTAACACAACTGTTCCTAACAGTTTATAGAAACTCCGGCTTCATAATTCCGGCGCGGTGAAACAAACATGGAACACTGTCCTATGAACAAGACTTTTTGTCTCTTGATAAATGTTCACTAGTTCTCACTATTAAACAGTTATTGTCTATACTCCAATAGAGACCTTTATTTTTGTTCTAGTCATAAGTGAACTGAATATCCATCACTACTGGTGTGTTAAAACTGGTATGACCTAAACTCATTCGGTATTTATCCGGTAGGATACCATTCAGCTCCACTGAGCAAGGTTGATCATCTTCCTCTAGCATAATCTCTGTTGTAAAGTTGTTGGCCAATCTTCCTGCGCCAAACTTTATCCGGGATCGGCTTTTCTCTGGGTTTCGTGTTCTTCATTCCAACCAGAGGAAACGTTAGATGTTCTAACTGCTGCAGTGACAAGCATGTCTGCCTAGATCCACATTTTCAAGTTTCCCTAGTTGGTCCCAACTCGGGTTTTTATGGCAACTCCTAAAGTTGGCCACGTGACGTTATCCTTTATGCCCCCACACAGGTGGCACATTGGCAGATCATCCCCTGTCAGGGATCCATTCCCCTCCTGGCTCCCTCAATGTTAGATTTTTCATCACTGGTTTAGACATCCAAAACAATCTAGAGAGTTACTGTCGAGTTCCAACAAAGAGTTTCGATACCAAGCTGCCAATCGTGGTTTTCCAAACAACCTACATTGTGCACGTGACGTTGTTGATATATTGCAGGCGTTCCCTGTTTCCAATAACCAGCCTCAACTTTCTGTCATGTTGTGACAGTCAAATCTGCCATTCCGTTTTATGTCGGGAAATACCCACTGACAGTCTGACCGTTTTCTCCCTAGTCGGGCACTTCCGACCTGTTGATAAACTGTCAATCTTCTGTTCAGTGGTGACACTCCCAGCCGCCATTTCGCCTGATGTCCGGAACTATAGATGACAGATGGAACCATTCCATATCCTGAGCGGGCAAGGCTATGTGACTTTAACTGTTTATGAACTGCCAACGCGGTGTATCCATTCCTTCTCACTCACCACCAAATGTGTATATGTGCTGCCCCGATGTAACCCGTGCAGCTGTGTTTACTCTGTTAGTACGACTGTTGTGGCCTAGAAAATATACGCCAAGCAAACATCGGTATTATCATTATCTGGTTAACTCATGGCGATCTCGTGACATAGGCCCCCTCTTAAGAGAGTAGTCCATCTCACTCTTCTCCACCATGAGTTTAATCCAGATGATTCATTCTTCTTCTTCCGGAGCTGGGTGTCTTGACAAGAAGTCCGCTCCAACATTTTCCTTCCCAGGAATGTACTCTACTGTGAAATTATAAGGTTGAAGTAACAACGGCCACCGCATCAACCGGGCGTTGAGCTTCTGAGAAGTAGCTAGGAACATCAGGGGCTGATGATCCGACTGGACTCGAAACTTAACTCCATACAAATATGGCTGAAATTTTTGCACTGCCCATACGAGAGACAAGCACTCTCTCTCGACAGTTGAATAATTCCTCTCCGCCTGTAGAAGTTTCTTACTTGCGTATGCTACAGGTTTCAAAACCGAAGCATCGTCTTTTCCTTCCTGTAACAGAGCTGCCCCAATCCCAATCCCACTCGCATCTGTTCTCAACACAAATTGTTTGGAAAGGTCAGGGAGCTGTAATACAGGTTTGCTGACCAAGGCCTCCTTTAACTGACTATAGGCCTTCTCACATTCTGGTGTCCAAATGATTTGGTCCGGGAATCCCTTTTTCAAGGTTTCCGTCAACGGAGCTCCCAGTTCAGTGAAATGTGGGATAAATTTGTGGTAGAACCCACACAACGAGAGAAAAGATCGCACATCCTTCTTCGTTTTTGGTCTAGGTGCATTTCTGATTTTCTCCAGGTTCTTCTCTTCTGGAACAATGTGTCCTGGAGTGATGGTGTGACCTAGAAATTCCAGAGTCTGGTAACCAATCATGCACTTGGTTGGACGAGCGGTAAGCCCTGCTTCCTTGAGCCTATTAAACACTCTCTCCAAGGATTGTAAGTGGTCATCCAAGCTGTCACTGGAAATCAGAATATCATCCATGAAAGAGATGATGGACGGATCCTGTAACGGATCTAGTAAAGTCCTCATCATGCGTGTAAACACACTAGGTGCATTGCTGAGTCCAAAGGGCACGACCTTGAATTCGTAGTGTCCACTGGGTGTACTGAAAGCTAACAGTGGTCGAATCTCCGGTTTGACTGGTATCTGATAGTACCCCCGACGCAGATCCACCTTTGAAAAGTACCGAGCCTTATGGAGCCTAGCGAATAACTGAGTTGGATTCGGCAAAGGTTCCACCTGAAATTGTGTGTGACTGTTCAGAAGTCGGTAGTCTATACACAACCGGTGTTCTCCACTTGGTTTGCGTAACAAAACTACCCCTGCATTGTATGGGGATGTGGATGGTGCAATCACGTCATCCTCCAGCAGTTTTTGTATTTCCTCCTCCAGGGCCTTTTCTTTAGAGAATGGCACTGGGTAAACCTTTTGGCGAACAGGCTCCTGTGTGGTCAAAGTCATCTCGAACTCAACCAACCTCGTTCGTCCTGGTTTATCAGTCAGTATCTCCTTATGAGACTTGAGAACCTGGGTTATCCTTTCCCTCTCCTGGGAGGTCAGATCAGGGTTCACTTTCACATCCCTATAGGTTTCCTGGTGTACCAAGGGATATACCCTGCCCTCGCTGGTTCCCACTTCCGTCTCCACTGCAACTGCCATTGCCATGAGGTGAGCTGCCTTGTCTCCGGGTCTCTCTTCGTATTTCCGCAAGAGATTGATATGGAAAATCTTCGACTTTCCCCGGATCCGGATTTGATAGTTGGTTCTGGATATCAACCTTTCCACGGGAAATGGTCCTTGCCAACCTATCTCCAGTTTGTTGTTTCCCGTTGGGAGTAGCAACAAGACTTTATCTCCCACCTCTAGAGATCTTTCTTTAGACCTACGGTTGTAGTAAGCCGCATGTCTTTTCCTGGCCTTTTTCAAGTTTTGATTTGCCAGAGTCCATCCCTTGTGGAGTTTTTCTTTCAGTTCCTCCACGTATTTATAGGATGAGATCACTTCTTCTGACGTCCCCTCTTCAGTCCAACTCCTCAACATGGCTTCCAACGGTCCTTTGATTGGACGACCAAACAGCAACGTAGCGGGTGGTAGTCCTGTTGAGCCATGAGGAACTTCCCGATAGGCAATGAGTGCTGCTGGGATATATTTATCCCACCTATCAGGTTTTTCCTGCGCTAGTTTCCTGAGCATTGTCATCAACGTGCCGTTGAAACGCTCCACTTGTCCATTGGCTTGAGGGTGGTAAGGGCTGGTATGTATGTGGTTAGAGTGAAACACCCTAAATACCTCCTCCATGAGTTTTCCACAAAACTGAGATCCATTGTCCGTCAGAATTTGATCCGGAAAGCCTAATCTGGTAAAGGCCTCCATCAGTGCGTCCGCCACTCTTATCGAGTCAATCGTGGTCAACGGTATAGCCTCACCCCACATTGTACAGCAATCCACCATTGTGAGTATATACATGTTCCTCTTCCTAGTCCTGGGAAGTGGACCCACGATATCGATGGCTACCCTCTCGAAAGGAGAGTTCATGATGGGCATCTCACCCAACACCACCGGTGCTGTCCAGTGTTTCGGTGCCACCCTCTGGCACTCAGGGCATGACTTCACATACCGACGCACATCATCTGTCATTCCCGGCCAATAGTAGTGGCAGGAAATCCGCTGCATGGTGGCGGCAATACCCATGTGTCCACTAAAGGAGATGGTATGCCCCATATGAAGAATCTGGGACCGGTGAGCTTTCGGGACGACCAACTGACCGTATAGGTTGTCTCCCCTTCCTGCTCTCCTGTAGAGTATCCTATTCTTCATGTAGTACTGCCCCCGTCCTGGTGGATAGCACTTTTCTGCAGCTTTTTGTAGCAAGGACGTAAAGTATCATCCTCACTCTGGGCAGTTCGTAGCTCCCCCGGCACTGGGTTAGTCACAATTGCTTCTGCCTCTTCCGTTCTCGTCTGAGAGCGAGTCTGCATTGCTCCCATATGGATTGGCTCCCTGGGCATTCCCAGAAAGACATACCGGCAACCTAGGATGACTGGAAAAATGGGATCGGTCAATACAGAGGCCTTGATGGTGCCGGTGACGTACCTTGACCGAATCTCCACATTAGCAATGGGCAACTTCATGGTTACAGCACTCTTCTGTGCAGGCTGTATATCCAAGGTCTCACCTGTGAATTGTTCTGGATGTACCAGATCCGCAGAAATCACGGCCTCCCCGTCCAGTCCTGTGTCGTATAAACACTCCACTTGACGACCGTTAACCTCTACCAATTCCACTACAGGTGGTTTTTCCTGGTCTGGAGTCTCTTCCTCGGCCTCGACCTGTTCGGTGGGCTCCACCTTAGGTTTCCCAGGGCACACGACAAATTGAGTGTCTCCTGACTCTCCTCTGCAGTCAATAGCATTGTGCGTATTCGACTGGCATTGTTTGCACCATTTCCCTGTCCTAGATTTTCTATTGCCAGACTTGAGTGAGCTCTCCTGGTGACGAGCTTCCTTGTTGACCTTGGCATTTTCCGTGACAACCTCCTTGGAAGTCACTTGACATGCTGCGAAGTGAGGGTTCTTAGCCTTCGATTTGCAGTCCCTCGTATTGTGAGAGGGTGACTTACAAATTGAACACCACTTCTCCGACCACTGTCGTTTAGGTGTAGAGCTTGAAGTGCTCTTGCTTCCCTCCTTCTTCTTCTCTGAACTATCCTCTGATTTTTGCACATAAGGTTCCCACTTTTTGGTTCCTGAGTTTTTGGCTTTCTTCTTGTCATGTTTCTCTTGACTTTTGGAGTTGGTGGAAAGGTTTTCCCCTGCCTCCCCATGTACGTCGACGAACCGTTCTGCTAATTTAGTCACGAGGTCAATACGTTCCTCTCCTTGTTCTCCCAGGAACGTCCTGAGAGGTTTAGACATTTGCTTCTTCAGCTGGTCGACCACCATGAGCTCTTCCAGACTCTCATAGTCATGTGCGAACCCAGCCAAATCCATCCACTTATGGAGATACGATTTTAGACGCAAACTGTAGGCGGCAAACAACTCCCCCGGTTCTCGTTTCGCTGCTCGAAATTTTTTCCGGTAGGTATGTGACGTAACCTCGAATCGTTTCAGCAGAGCCGTCTTTAACTCGTCATAATTGTTCTCATGTCCTGGTGGCAGGCGAGAATAAACCTCGTATCCGGTCCCGCGTAAACCCTGGGATAGCTTGAGATTCCATTTGTTACGCTCCAGACCCATAGCAACTGACATAGCCTCGAAGCGTTGAAGGTACTGGTCAATCTTCTCTTTGTCCTCCTCGTAGACCGCCAAAGGAAACTTCATGGCCTGGTACCCATGTCCACCTACTGGTGTTGAGCCTGGGATGGAGGAACCTCCAACTGCTCCCTCAGTTTCTCCATTAGATTGACTCTTCAACTCGAGTTCCCTCATCCGGTACTCGTGCTCCCTTTTCTGTGCTTCCTGTTCCGCTTCTAATTTCCTAGCTGCTTGCTCAGCTTCAAATTTCCTAGCTGCTTGCTCAGCTTCCAATTTCTTAGCTGTTTGCCCAGCTTCCAATTTCTTAGCTGCTTGCTCAGCTTCCACTTTCTTAGCTGCTTGTTCCAACTCCATCCTTCTCAATTCCAGCTCGGCCTTTCGATCTTCCCGTTCTGCTTGACGATACTCTCTCTCCACTTCCTGTATGTAATCCGTTAGAGCAGAACCCGCCAATCCCATGTCTTCCCCCTTTGCCCTTAATTCTAACGTGGTAAGTTTAGGGGTGGCCATTATACAGAGAGGTAAGCTAGCAGGTCGAGTACAATATAACTGCAAATTACTATATGAACAAGTACTATAAATCTAGATATTACTACAAACCGCACATTCACTCAGTGACAAGAGTAGAATCAGGACCACAGACCTATGCAGACGTGTGAAGTGTGAACAGGTAAGATATTAATTAGTCCTAACCCCTATCCACATTCACTCTAGCTGAATTCTCCAAAATGATATCTCCCTCTTATAACTAAGGATCGAGTGTCCAAAGACCCCGTTGTCAGAAGATCCCACTGTCAAAGGTTCGTGCTTGCAGGAGATCTCGCTGTCCAAGGATTCCGTTTACGGGAGATCCCGCTGTCCAAAGATCCCGTTTACGAGAGATCCCGCTGTCTAAAGATCCCGTTATCGAGCCCCCAATAATGTCGTGTCCTCCTTTAAAGTGTCGTCCGTGGAGTGAAGAGAGTCGACCCCCACATTATAATATTGTTCCCCTTATTCATATCCTGGAGAATCCACCAGCTTCCGTCCAACACACTCCATCAGCCTATGGACACCTTTTCCTATCACTCTCTCACTGTCGTACTATGCCCCCTCTCATAATTCCCCAACGCAACATACTCAACAACTCTTGCTTCTAAAAATTAATAAAGATTAATTTATTAAAAGAAAAATGTAACGTATATGAGACGTGTATGCGAAGAAAATGTGTGTCGTGTATTATAACATAAATGTGTATGTCAGCCTTCAAAGTTCAGGATCATAGTGTACACATCATGGCAAGGATCACACGACATCATTCGAGTCAGTACGAAAAACCTCACCGAAGTCGTATCCTTCTCTCCAGACATGTCCTCCTCCAGGAACTCTGATGACCATGAGATCTGAATCTCATGTAAATATAATCCGTGGAAAAAACTGTTATTGTTCCTAACACAACTGTTCCTAACAGTTTATAGAAACTCCGGCTTCATAATTCCGGCGCGGTGAAACAAACATGGAACACTGTCCTATGAACAAGACTTTTTGTCTCTTGATAAATGTTCACTAGTTCTCACTATTAAACAGTTATTGTCTATACTCCAATAGAGACCTTTATTTTTGTTCTAGTCATAAGTGAACTGAATATCCATCACTACTGGTGTGTTAAAACTGGTATGACCTAAACTCATTCGGTATTTATCCGGTAGGATACCATTCAGCTCCACTGAGCAAGGTTGATCATCTTCCTCTAGCATAATCTCTGTTGTAAAGTTGTTGGCCAATCTTCCTGCGCCAAACTTTATCCGGGATCGGCTTTTCTCTGGGTTTCGTGTTCTTCATTCCAACCAGAGGAAACGTTAGATGTTCTAACTGCTGCAGTGACAAGCATGTCTGCCTAGATCCACATTTTCAAGTTTCCCTAGTTGGTCCCAACTCGGGTTTTTATGGCAACTCCTAAAGTTGGCCACGTGACGTTATCCTTTATGCCCCCACACAGGTGGCACATTGGCAGATCATCCCCTGTCAGGGATCCATTCCCCTCCTGGCTCCCTCAATGTTAGATTTTTCATCACTGGTTTAGACATCCAAAACAATCTAGAGAGTTACTGTCGAGTTCCAACAAAGAGTTTCGATACCAAGCTGCCAATCATGGTTTTCCAAACAACCTACATTGTGCACGTGACGTTGTTTCCAATAACCAGCCTCAACTTTCTGTCATGTTGTGACAGTCAAATCTGCCATTCCGTTTTATGTCGGGAAATACCCACTGACAGTCTGACCGTTTTCTCCCTAGTCGGGCACTTCCGACCTGTTGATAAACTGTCAATCTTCTGTTCAGTGGTGACACTCCCAGCCGCCATTTCGCCTGATGTCCGGAACTATAGATGACAGATGGAACCATTCCATATCCTGAGCGGGCAAGGCTATGTGACTTTAACTGTTTATGAACTGCCAACGCGGTGTATCCATTCCTTCTCACTCACCACCAAATGTGTATATGTGCTGCCCCGATGTAACCCGTGCAGCTGTGTTTACTCTGTTAGTACGCCTGTTGTGGCCTAGAAAATATACGCCAAGCAAACGTCGGTATTATCATTATCTGGTTAACTCATGGCGATCTCGTGACACAGATGAGGATGAAGAACATATGGGAAAGCTCAAACTCGACATCTCCTCCAGCGTAAATCGACTGGTCGTACCTGTTCTGTGTTAGTTTACCAAATGTCTTGTGCTCTTGACAAAAATAAAGTTCACGCCTGGTTCATGACTGATGAGCGTTGTTAATGATTGTAGGCATGCAGTGGAAGAAAACTGGACTATTTACTCCACGAAGATGTGACACACATAGAGAAAGTTCTGTGAAGGGTTGATATTTTCAGCAATAAAAACACAAGCTCAGTGATAGAATGTAGGATTTCTGTTGGCTAATATGACGTTCACTTGATTCAGTGCAAAGCAAAAAGTAGATAGCAAACTCGCAAAATTAAAAAGTATTATAATTCAAAACAATGTTTTTCCGTAGTGAATTTGAATAACGAAGACACAAACAATAGATTGCACGATTTATTGCCTGGCATATTTCGCTGCATCTCATCAGGTAAATACTGCAGAATTCACACAACATTAAAGTAAAGTAACTAGATAAATCCTTCAAGCTGAAATATACATATTTTCGCACAGTAATGTCAATTGTCTACCACGGTAATTTTAAGCTGACTAACATGTCTTTCTGTTTACACAAATCTGGCTTGCGTAGATTGATCATGATTGCTCTACAAAAGAGTGTCAGAACACATACCACAATGGGTCGACAAGATACGACACACAGACGATGAGAGCCTAGTGGAGCCGACACACCGGAAGCTTCCCGCGTCATCAATTGCTAGGCACATTCTCGAAAACGACCAAATGATTGACATAGACATTGCCTTTCGCGTGTTGTTTAACACACAAAATACTCGCTTGTTAAAGTTTTCAGAAGCAATAATGATCAATCTATCATGAATATTGTGTGACTTCTGCAGTATGTACCCGACGAGATGCAGCGAAATATGCCAGGCGATAAATCGTGCAATCTATTGTTTGTGTCTTCGTTACTCAAGTATTATAATGTAAATTTCCGTTCACAGAGCATTTAAAATGCGGAAGATATTACGAAACAAAACAAATGTAACGATGACCTAGTATGACGATATTGCATCTATATGTCCAAAAATGAGGTCACATTTGGCGATATATTATCCTTCGACGCTGAATCAGTTGAAGTGGTGTACAGGCAAGAAGATCGCCGTGATTGTAACGACTGCTATCCCATATGACTGGGTCTCTTTCCACAGAGCAGTCTGCTAAAACCCTCGCACAGCGCACGGACTCTGTAGCTCCAGTGACGTCTTCCGGGAGTTTCCGAGAAGACTGCACACGTGAACCGAATGACCTAGTCTGGAAATGAATCCACGACCTTCGGAGTGTTAGGCATGTGGCTTAACCATTGTGGCAAGGAAAAACGGCAAATTCTATATTTTCGAATAAATAAAAGCTTGTAGTGCTGGTCTATAGCCTTCTCCAGTCATATATTACTATTTTAACAGTATGTGACATGCCGATAAGCGTTGACGTCAATGGTTCGCCATCTAAAACAATTCTTAGAGACTCGAATCAGGTCTGTGTTCTTATCCCGACCAAGTCATGTGGCCAAATCATCTAGGTATTCACCATTTTGTCTTTTCCTTGTTCTTTTCTCATCAAATTTGCAAGCGAGCACCGATTTAAAAAAAAAAAAATTATTTCTTCTTGTAACGTGCCCTTAAAAACAAACAAACAAAAAAACAAAAACAAAACAAACAAACAAACAAACAAACTAAGATGCGTATAATTGCTCAATTTTAAGGCTATCAGATGTTTATAAAAACGGCCTAATGTATGCTTCTGTCCGGCGATGGCGTTCTTGGCATTTCCCCAGAAACCACATTTCTGCTGTCAGTGACGTCATATCTCACAATAGGTTGATAGACTTATGATCAGAAAAGCCCCAAATTCTATTCGGCGGTTTCTTTTGTCATCTCTTTATTGAAGCTGGCCCCTATCACTGATTGAAGGTCACCCGTATAACAATTACATAAAGACAGTGTTTCAGTTCCTGAACAGTTTCACAATTTTCTGAGAAGTATCTGGTTCAGAAAGCAATGGCAAACTATTGAACATAAACTTGCCAAGAAATCACAAACAGCCAAAAAAAAAAAAAAAAATTGGGTTTGACTGCGACGCCCTGTAAAGGTTATGCAACAAGTTTTTACCTGTGATGGAAAGGCGACAGGAATGGGAACTGGTGACCGATCTAATCTACTGTGACCTAGAATATACAAATGTTGAATAGTTGACACCCTACAGGCAATATCTGCAATAGGAATGCAGTTACTAACTTTATTTATCAATTTATCCCCCTCCTATTAAAGACAGCTGTTGTGAACTATTAGTATTTTATATACTTCTGATCCGATTAGTTGCTACTCAACCCTCATTCGGTCCAGACATTTATGAGTTAACTGAAGTTAACTCCCTCTAGGCGGAACGTTGGCATGTTAGGAAAAGCAATTACTTGGGACCGTGAAAAGTATAAATAATGTATATAATTTAATTGAGTAACAAAAGAAATGTATATTGAAGTGCCTGGCATCGTATGAGTTTAAAAATGTGTATGGTGGAGAGCTAGAACACCTGTCTACCGATTGTAATGACTGGGATTGAGCACCGAACACGCTTTGTTACATGTCGTTGTCTAGGAATTCAGTACCACATGGACTATGCTAGAAATTCAAAAAAAGTTGAAATATAATGGATTCCTTCACATTGCAACATGCCTGGATATAAAGAAGCCATCAGATTGGCAAAGGAACGTGGAAGACTACCTTAGCCTGATGTGGATATAAACTATGATGAGGCAATGCAATGTCATGCTCTTCTGCCCTAAACATCTATATTTGCGTGATTACCTTACTCATTAAGGCCAAGTGGTATAGATATTACCAGACCGTGTTTTATTTTGACGGTCTGAAGTAATCAAATAAGCATGGTATTCCTCCTTACCAAAGAGGTAGAGGAGTTAAGGCCTTGTTGTAACACTTCTGAGGCATAGCTTTACGGACGAGGGCACACAATTATAAATGGCATTATGTGCACATCGAGCGCGTAAAAAATCTATCGCATCTGGAAAGCGAAATCAGATGTCCCAATAGGACCACGTTACACCAAAAATTATAGTAAACCCACGTAAAAAAATATTATCCTTATCATGTATGACCTGATATACACAGAGCCTCATTGTTAGCAAGAAGTTTGTGCACCGTCCTGATATTATCCTTCGTTGATCTACGGAAAGAGACTAGAACACTTATGAGGATGTCCGCAGGCATTGAAAATGATTCATTCATTCATTCATTCATTCATTCATTCATTCATTCATTCATTCAATCTGTATCAAGTACTTTACAGAACCTTGCTCCCGTAACAACTTTCCGGAAAACCTCTCGATCATAAGCAAGAATCCCTCGTCCGATACACCCATCTGGAGATCATCCGCCACATCCTGCACCCATCTTCTCTTTGGCCTTTCTCTTCCTCCCTTCCCAGGCAAACACCCCTCCATTATTGTTCTCTCCAAACTTTCGTGACGTTTCAAGTAACAATAATATTTCAATTTTCTTTGTTTTATCGTCTTTAATAGTCAACCTTCTTCAATATTCAGCTCTTGAAGCATGGATGCATTTATTCTTGTCTTTATCCAAGATATTCTTAGAACTCGTCTGTAACATTTATATTCAATTGCATTTATGCACTGTTCAGCTTTTTTAGTAAGTGTCCAGGTTTCACAAGCGTATGTCGCAATGGGAAAGATGCATGCTCTTAACAATCTAAATTGTGTAGTTCTAACTGTCCCTCTCCACAATTTATTCAGTTGTTTTAGTCTTTGAAGGGCAATAGATATCCGTCTTTTAACTTCTTTCACTGTGTCACCATTGTTGATAATAAATGACCCAATATATTAGAAATTGTCCACCACATTCAATTTTTCCTCATTAACGAATATTTCTGTCTCCATATTAATTTTATCTGTATGCATTATCTTTGTTTTTGCTATATTAAGATATGAGTTGTGATTTTCACTATTCATTTGCGTTGAGGTTATTAGGTTTTCTATACCATTCTGTGTTGAGGATAGCAATACTGTATCATCAGCATACCGAATCTCTGATATGTCATGACCACCGATATTTAGGGCATCATATATCTGCCTGTTTATATCATATCTGAGGGACGCAGAGGTGTTTCCAAGGCACCAGGGCCGGGATCTATACTGGCCAAGATCTGCTGACACGTCTACGTCCTGGTCAACAGGTCCCTTCGGGGTCATGGCTAACATCAGTAGGATCGATGAATCCTCCGAAGTCGGAGAGTATCTGCCTGCACGGCGAGGAACCACCAGTCTGCACACCAATAAGCCAGACATGGGACAACGCATACTCACGCAAACCTCAGTCCGGTATGGCATCACACTGATGTTGGACAACAGGATGTCTTCATCCGACATGCAGGACTTCACGCTGGAGTTCACAGCCAGCGAACACAAGCAATCAAACATATCATATCTGACATTTCTGATCACATTTTCGGCGTACAGGTTAAACAGACAGGAGGACAGCACACAGCCCTGACGGATTGATTGCTTGATATCAAAATTGTAAATGATACTTTTTTTTTTTTTTACATATCCTTTACAGGACATCGCTGTCAACACCAACATCTTTCAGCTGTATGTTGATTTCTTGGCAAGGTTACGCTCAGTAGTTTGCTATTACTTTCTGAGCGGCCGGCTCACATACCCCGTAAGTTACCGATGCGATTCGAACCACTGCTGATTCTCACCGTCATCACGTCACCGACGAGAGTATACGAGATTACGGAGAAAAGTCATAACCTCTAAGCCACGAAGCCGGCAAAATGATACTTTACTAAAACCAAATCTCGAAACCAAGCCACCCATTTTAACACTTAAACTTTCTAACAATTACAAGTTACTTGTTCAAGATGAACAATAAAGAAATTAGAGACCGTTGAACGTGTTGATCAGAGTCTGTTGTGACCACTTGTGTTAAGTGGGCATTGGTTATGCGTGTCAGTGATTCTCTAGACAAGGAGTGGATATATTATTACGTTTATAAATGACTAACAAGCTAGGCGTAGACATCAGTATACCCTTTTATGTACATACATGAGCGCTGGACCCAGAATGTAGGCCTGTCGGCTCGGGGTTATATGTTCGGATCCCCAACGAGGCGGAGTTTAAAAACCGAACATTGACTTCTCCGTGGTTGATCTAGCCTAAAATGGGTTTTAGGAAATACAGGGTGTATTTTTAATGACTGTACAGTGTTTGAAAATATTGCCGGTCCAAGTTTTGTATTTACCTATTATGTTGCATGAACTTTACAGAGGGTGAATATAAAACTTGGACCGGCAATATTTTCAAACACTGCACAGTCATTAAAAATACACCCTATGCAAACTGGGAAGTAAAACAGCCAGTTGGATATAGTAGTTTGCCATTAATATATGAACGGTCTGTGAAAATCTGTACACGGTGACCCACTCTCAAATCGTCCTCTGCTTACTTCGAACCTGGTGTGTCTTGATTGCTTAACTGCGTTCACTTTCGCCAAGTTATAAATGCCGACAATGAAATTAAACCTAGCAAATAGAGACCTAATTTCTCTTGGATAAACCCCACTACTTTATTTAGTTAGCAATGTAGACACAAATGGTTAAACTCATAGTGATATTAACATAAGAATACAATAAGGCAAGAGGAAATTTCAAAACAGTAGGAAATGTGTGGAATTCAAAAGACATTAAACTTAGTACCACACTTAGAATAGTTAACTCCAATTTTAAACTATTACTACTATGCAAAAAAGAAACATGGAGGGCGACTAAAAGAATTATTAATAAACTACAAACATTAATTAATACGTATCTGCGCTGAACAGTGGTAAAATATTATGATAGAATCAATAATTTAGAGCTCATGAAACGAGCTAACTAAATTCCAGTGAATCTTCATTATCTGCCAGGCCGGTAAGCGTGGGCGGTCATGGTTTGCCATCTCACTCGATCACCAGAGTCGTGGATCAGCTCAGTGTTCTTGTCTCGAACACATGGTCAAGCCATCCAGGTATTTAATTCTCTGCCCTCCCCTTGCTCTCTTCCCCTCGATCTTGCCAGTTGTCATCAAGTTCTCCAGTTTATTTCTTCTCATAACGTGATCAAAAAGCTGTGAATGTCTACATCTAATTTCTCTAACCAGTTTACGGTTTCCATTTGTTTCTTGCAGGACTTGCCCATTGGTTTTTCTGTCTGTCCATGGTATTCTTTGCATTCTCTTCAGAAACCACATTTCCACAGCCATCATATTTTTTTTTCAGCTTGTCTGCTCATTGTCCACGCTTCAAACCCATAAAAACACGCCCTTGCTGGTTGGGACACACACTGAGAAATTCTGAAGATTGTACAACTAGGTTCACCTTTGCCTGTAACTTACAGCGCGAATGAAATAGAGGGGAACCTAAATAGACACGGAGACGAGAATTAAAGATTGACGAATAAAATGGTGAAGACAAGCAGAGCTGCAGGAGATCGCAAAATATAGAACGGCTTGGCTAAGTTCTAGTCTATGATTTATTAAGGAATAAAATGGGGAAGAAGAAGAAGAAGAAGAAGAAGAAGAAGAAGAAGAAGAAGAAGAAGAAGAAGAAGAAGAAGAAGAAGAAGAAGAAGAAGAAGAAGCAGAAGAAGAAGAAGAAGAAGAAGAAGAAGAAGAAGAAGAAGAAGAAGAAGAAGAAGAAGAAGAAGAAGAAGAAGAAGAAGAAGAAGAAGAAGAAGAAGAAGAAGAAGAAGAAAAAGAAGAAGAAGAAGAAGAAGAAAAAGAAGAAGAAGAAGAAGAAGAAGAAGAAGAAGAAGAAGAAGAAGAAGAAGAAGAAGAAGAAGAAGAAGAAGAAGAAGAAGAAGAAGAAGAAGAAGAAGAAGAAGAAGAAGAAGAAGAAGAAATTATGCATGCAGTTGTACTGGAGTGTATATGTTGTTTGTGCGCTGATGAAGGCTTTAGCCGCAACATTCATTTTATTACTTGTGATCGTATTCTAGTAAATCTTGGTGATTCTACTTTATGTGTTTCGGGTGATTCATCCATTGTGAGATTACCAACTGCCGTTATGCTAATGAGCAACTTCCCATCTCTCCTGACCCATGATGTCAAAGTCGTCTTCTCCGCGAAGAGTTTCGAGTGCTATAAGTAGCCAGTTCCTCCCGAGAGAGTCGTCTCGTCATGAACATGTTCAGTTGTAGGAATCGAGCATCAGTACATCAGTTGTAACAGAGCTCGAGTGACAGTGTACAAATAGCCGTAGCAATCTCTGGATGTTAACGTGGAGGAATTCTGTCACAGGTCTGTATTGCAGATAGGGATATTTCAAGCCTAATTTATCGACACCGAAATCTACTAAAGTTGTTTAATCTATTATTATTTATTATTGGTTAATATTATAAAATTAATCTACTTAATACAGTTTAAGACAGCTCATAAATAAATTCACAAGTATTGGTTGGCGGTCATAAGAGTAGGAGAAAGAAGTAGAGATTATTGGACACGCTAGACAACATAAAAATTGAAAGGTTTAGTCACCACACCGGAATTGGAACTTCCCACCTCGATGTAGGAACACATGTACTTCGTTGCATCACCGATTAGACACCCCTACTCAATGTTATGTAGTCTAGTGCATCCTCAATTAACCTTTTACTTCTATGAGTGCCAACCAATACTTATGAATTTGTGTATGAGATGTCTGGGTCAAGGGTTCCCCAATTGATATGTATGTGTTAATACAGTTTAGTGTCTTCGATAGGGGGGATATACTGGCAATGTCAAGATCGCGGTCCTGGGAAAGTGGCCTGTGTTGTTTGTCCATCAAGACTAATGATGATCATTAATTTCATCCAGTGGGGTTGAAAGTATGGAATCGTGAGTTCTAAGATGGCTGATCAGGCTTATTTTGGCTCGAAATGTTCTTTGACAATGTGGGCAAAGAATGCTTGACGTTCCAGGAGGAGGATCTTCTGCAGTGGTTTTTCTATCCACCCTCTTCTTCACAGCTCTTGCAGTCCTGGTTGCTCCACAAGTGACTGCACCCTTATGTAATGATGCGCGCCACGAATTACTGTCTTTAGCAGCAGTCTCCCAAAAGCTTTCAGTGAGATTGTCAGAGTGTCTTTAAAGCGTTTCCTCTAGCCGAATTGGGAGCGTTCACAACGCCTGTACACGTCGTCCGTTAACAGAGGACAAGACTGGCCTAGCCAGTGCATTCAGGCCTTAGTTTAGTTTAGTTTAGTTTAGTTTATGGATCAACATCACGGCACACGGGTGCAACCCATAAGTGCTCCGTTCTCCTCCTAACTCAAACCTGAGTCTGGAGAAACTCAGCTCAGTGCACGAACTCCGTAGCACCGCCGAGGATCCTGAAAAACTTTGGGTAGATTTTTAACTCGAAATTTTGCCCGGGCAGCGCCGTTAGGCTACTCTTTTTCGATTTCCAACTGCCAGGGGATTTTTTACGTGCGCAACAATACACACGGGCTTCCGATCTCACTACCCAGAGACCAGGGAAAATTACTGGAAGTCCCCATGGATTTTTTAAATAAATCCTGGTCCTCACCGGGGCCTGAACCCGGGACCTCCAGCACTCGATGCGGACACCATACCTCGAGACCACGCAGCCCCTTCAGGCCTACGAAATGTGATGACCCAATCGCATCACAGAGCCATAGCAAGAAACTGCTTTGGGACACATTTTAACATGTAAAATACGGTTTAACATGAAATCAAATGATTAAAGAGATGTATGGGAGATGGTTTCTCCTGTGCAGTGTAGGATTTTTGAAAATGCTGTCCAAGTTTTGTATTTATCTATGTTGTTGCATGCACTTTTCAGAGGGTGTATATAAAACTTGGACCGGCAATATTTTCAAACACTGCACATTAATTAAAAATACACCATGTATATATATATATGGATGTGTGTGAATGAGAAAAGTTCAGAGAAAGACGCTGTTAACTCTCGACCTGGTCTCCTAGAATAGCTATCAGGTAGCTGTCTAGGAAGTGATTCAGCTGGGCATTGATAGTGATCATTTCTGCCATTGAGTCCCACATGACCAGAAGATTAAGAGCTCCCATACTTTTGGGAGTGGCGGTCGTGTAGGGCTACACGTTCCTCTAGGAGCGGCGATCGTGTTTCGGCTACACGCTCCTCTAGGAGCGGCTGTTGTGTAGTGGCTACAAGCTCCCATGGGGACGGCAATCGTGTAGTGGCTACACGATCCTCTGGGAGCGGCGTTCGTGTAGTGGCTACAAGCTCCCATGGGGGCGGCGGCCGTGTAGTGGCTACACGATCCTCTGCCAGCTCAGTGGCCATGGATTCGATCCCATTCGAGGAGGGTCCGAATTTTAAAAATTGAACCGAGCTACCAGTTCGATCCAGCTTAAAATGAGTACCATGAAATGTCACAAGTAAAGGCAGCCGGTGATACTGACCACATCTCCCAGCGAGTGCCGGTTAGTTAACAAAATATGTGTCGACCACCATATACCCAACTCACATGTAAACCATTGAAAGGTCCTCTGCCGGTTTTAATTTTAAAAAGTTAGTTGTATGGACTTTACAGGACGTTGCACTCAACCCCCATAATTATTGTGTTTGTGATTTACTTGGACAGTTTACGTTCAGTAGTTTGCAATTGCTTTCTGATTGATCGACGCACATTCTATTGTATGAAAATCAACCAAGGCGGTCTGCTTCCAAATCGCCTGCAAATGTTTTTCGAACTTCGTCTGCGGAATTGCGAGTCGAGTTCGCAGCACCATCGCCACAGCGCCCAGATAAGTTTTAAATGATCGTAATTCTCATATGGAACATTGGCGAACAGCAGATTCTTGTAGCTGCTATTGGCTGTGTTGTATTGTATATTATACGAGAAAAAAGAGTGTTGAAGTGCTACATACAATTTGTACTTTTTTATGGATATGAGACTTGGACAATGAGCAGACAAGCTGAATAACCTCTAATGGCAGTGGGAATGTGGTTTCTGAGGAAAATGCAAAGAATTGTATGGACAGACAGAAAAACCAATGAGAAGAAGCAGATGAAAACTACAAATTGATTAGAGAAATTAGACATAGACGGTCACAATGTTGTGGACACGTTATGAGAAGAAATAAACTAGAGAATTCGCTGACAACTGGCAACACTGAGTAGTAAAGAACAAAGGGAAGGCAGAGAAGTAAATACCTGGATTGCTTTGCCACATGGCATGGTCGAGACAAGAACACGGAGCTGATCCACGACTCTGGTGATCGTGTGACATGGCGAAACATTACCGTCCACGCTTATCGACATGGTACATGATCTTCTTCTTTCGTTCGCCTAAATTATGTTTATAACTGCAATGTTGTCTCTTGTATGAATCTAACAGTCTTTTTTAGTTCATTCAGCGGTCCATAGAGTTTATCTTCCACTGTTGTCTCTCTAGGCCAGAAGGTTCGCCTGGATATGTTGTAGTTTGGGCAATCCTGGAGTATGTGCTCTGCAGTCTGCGACGCCAAACCACATGTGCACATGGCTGAGTCACCAATCTTGAATTTTGTATACATGTGGTTGCGTAATGGTACATGATGATGATAATGTATATGGCAACCCTCTTAACATTGTTGTTTATTTTTCAACTGTTCAGGAACACGGGAACTGAATACGACAATGACGCAGATCACCGGGGCTATTTTTGTCAGCATGTTGTTGGCATTGCTGCCTCTAGTTGACGGCCACGCTCGCCTATGGGAGCCTCCGGGCAGAAGCACCATGTGGAGAAGAGGTTTTCAGACGCCGATCAACTTTCAAGATAATGAGTTGTACTGCGGTGGATTTTCGGTAAGTGAATGGTGAGATAACTATTGAGCTACTGCAATTATAATTCGATCTAATTCTGTTTCCGTGCACTCTGTGTAAAGTATCCTGTGATGGTTGTAGATGAATAGTGCTATGTTCCCTCTCTATGAGATAGTTATCGTAATTGTGAGTGGCTGTGTGAAATATGCTGTGATGGTTGTAGATGAATAATGGGTGCTCTGTTCCCTCGCTATGAGATAGTTAACGTAATTGTGGATGGCTCTGCGAAATATGATGTGATGGTTGTAGATGAATGGTGTGTGCTCTGTTCCCTCGCTATGAGATATCTAACGTAATTGTGAGTGGCTGTGTGAAATATGTTGTGATGGTTGTAGATGAATGGTGGGTGCTCTGTTCTCTCCTTATGAGATAGTTAACGTAATTGTGAATGGCTCTGTGAAATATGATGCGATGGTTATAGATTAATGGTGCTTTGTTCTCTACTTATAGGATAGTTAACGTAATTGTGGGTGGCTGTGTGAAATATGCTGTGATGGTTGGTTGTATGTGATCAGTGCTCTGTTCTCTCGTTATGAGATAGTTAAATGTAATTGTGTGTGATACTCATTTAACAGCAAGTGTAATCTTTGGGCATCCTTTCTATTGTCCAGCACCAGGTTGGCCTAGGTTATAAGTGTGGTGTGTGTGGTGATCCCTACGACGGAAAAAGAGACAATGAAGCTGGAGGGAAGTATGCCACTGGAATCATTACCAGGACTTACAGACAAGGACAAGAGGTGGCCTTTCAGGTTGACGTCACAGCAAATCATAAAGGTAATATTGTTATCATTAAGTCCCTATTATATATGTGCATTGTAATGGATTATGTCCCGAGTGCAGTTATTCGATTCTAAAATTAAGGACTAAGCATGTACAGGAGTATATCCTGAGTATTGTGATGTCGTCTCCTAAATAAATTATTAAGTATGTAAAGGAGTACATCATGAGAGCATTTATATCCAATTTTTAATAGAGTATTAAATATGTAAAGGGAGGTCAACATAACTGAATAGATAAAAGCGCACGCTCTTAAACTTCCTGTGTGCTGATGCCGAGTAGTGGGTTCAACCCCTACAAAGGTCAGTGGGCCTGAAATGTTGACCTGTCGTCCTTGACATGAAGGTGTAAATAACAAGTACCTTACAAGTCGGAGTGGGTTCACCTGATGGCGAGGAACACTAGAAAGAGGGAAAGTAATCCACACATAAAAATCAGTCCTGTGCTATTAGAAGTCAAAAACTGTCAATTACTGCCAATATAGTACCTTGCGGTGTATGGCAGAGGGGTCTTTGAGCCTGAGGAATTAGGGCCGCTGGCTAGTGCAGTCGCCGCGAACTGTGCAGGTTAGGATGTTATTTTTTCCCCCAACAGAAAAACATCCCAATGGAATACGCTTGAGTTCAAAGTGAGCGAGCGCAAACAAATGTACAAAGAGCAGTTGTGTGATTCTTACAGTAAGCATTAAGTAAGTAAAGGAGTATGTCGTGATTTATATGATGTCGATTTCTAAATACAGTAATAATTATAAGCAGGATTAAGACCCGAGAGCAGTTATATCGATTCTTAAATTTAGTATCAAATACTAGGGGAAGTTAATACGTAAGACACAAATGGCTGTAGAAAACTAACTAAATATGATAACAATTTGAAACCGGTTTATGTTTATACATACATTGTCCCTTTATTTCTCATCATAATTTCCACCAACATTGATGCACTTATCCCATTGTTTTATCAGTCTTCCCAAACCTACTGCATAGAACTGCGTGCTCTGTTTTCTAAACCACGCTTTCACAATGTCTCCCGCCAAGGTGGGTTGTCAGTGTTTATGCTGACAAATGTTTGCCCCGTAATGTGGTGCATAGCTGGGTGAAAAAGTTACGCGAGTGAGTCAATAAGTAAGTCACGCAGTTCTATGGGATGGCCGGTAAATGAAAACAAAGCAGACAGTTCTATGCAGCCTGTTTGGGAGGACTGATAAAACGATGGGATAAGTGCATCAATGTTCGTGGAAATTATGTTAAGAAATAAAGTGACAATGCATGTATAAAAATAAACTGGTTTCAAGTTGTTATGTATATCTATTTTTCTACAGACATTGTGACTTACTTATTGACTTACCCTTGTATATACGGAAAAGCGCTAGCGAAGTTGATAGGAAATTACGCTGAAAATGTCATGAACATGGCCGGGCTAGAGTTCGACGTCTGAGCTCGTCGTCTGCTAAGTGAAGGAAAGAATGGTCACCTATTCAGGCCTACAGAATGTGATAGCCGTATCACATTACAGACACAGCAGGAAATTTCATCGGGACAAAGTGAATTGTGATGTAACGGATTATGTCCCTTGAGCAGTGATGTCGGTTCCTAAATTAAGTACTGTGTATATAAAGGGATGCCAATTGAAACGAGAAAAAAGGGTGTCGATGTGCTACATAGAGCCGGTACTTTTGTATGGATGTGCTTGCTTGCTTGCGTTCCCTGGCTATGAACTCCAGCGTGAAGTCCTGTATGCCGGAAGAAAACATCCTGTTGTCCAACATCAGTGTGATGTCATACAGGACCTGAGGTTTGCGTGAATATCCGTTGTCCCATGCCTGGCTTATTGGCGTGCAGAATGGTGGTTCCTCGTGGTGCAGGCAGACACTCTCCGATTTAGGAGGAATCAACGATCTTACTGACTTTAGCCAGGACCCCAAAGGGACCTGTTGCCCAGGACGCTCAGCGAGGACGCGTCAATAGGTCTTGGAAAGTATAGAACCCAGCACTGGTGCCTTGGAAGTAAAAAAAAAAAAAAAAAAAATTGGATTTGACTGCGACGCCCTGTAAAGGTTATGCAACAAGTTTCGGTATGGACGTGAAACTTGGACAATGTGCAATCAAACTGAATAACATCTGATGGCTGCAGAAATGTAGTTTCTGAGGAGAATACAAAGAATACCATGGACAGATAGAATAACCAATGACCAAGTACTACAGGAGACAAATGAAAATCGTAAATTGATTAGAGAAATTAGACGTAGACAGTGTCGTGTCCTCCTTTACAGTGTCGTCCCTGGAGTGAAGAGAGTCGACACCCACATTATAATATTTTTTTCCCTCTCAATATTCTGGAGAATCCACCAGCTTCCGTCCAACACACTCCATCAGCCTATGGACACCTTTTCCTATCACTCTCTCACTGTCGTACTATGCCCCCTTCTCATACTTCCCCAACGCAACATACTCAACAACTCTTGCTTCTAAAAATTAATAAAGATTAATTAATTAAAAGAAAAGTGTAACGTATATGAGACGTGTATGTGAAGAAAATGTGTGACGTGTTCTATAAAGTGTGTAGAATCGGACTCTCAGACAACAACCCAGTCAGCTGATCCCAGCAAGGATAGACCACAGCACGTTACGTCAGAACATGTACTTCTCACCCAGCGCCGAAACCATCTTGCCGGATACTGATTTGCCTCTGTAGACCTCTGGTAATCCCATTTCATGAACATCCGAAATAGACACCGGTGGTATAAACAGTTAATCATGGACCGGTTGCACCCTACACAATGTCCGTTCCTATCGTTCCTTAAAAAAATGCACAAGTCCTTTGTAGTGTGTACACAGATTAATGTTAATTGTTACTGTACTGGATCCTCCCTCGTGTCTATCTAGCCTCAAGTATCAAGTCTTGTGTTCTATTACACGAGATTATATCACACTATGTAATTATTAGACTTAATGTTTTCAGTTCGTTACTACTGTCTGATGCTGTGTGGTGCATCAGTACGCATCACTCTCTTTGGTGAATCAACTTCCTTCTAGCTTTAGTTACGTTCTGTATGCAACTTTATTGATTGTTGAACTGGTGTTCTTCCGAATGGGATTGGATTCTTTCCCAAAAACTTGTTGAGTTTCCTTGGATCTGGTAGGGAACCTAGGATAGAAACAACACATCTGGTGATAGTACTAGTCACTGATCCTTTCGGCTGAGTGTAAGCCTATCACCTTGCCTAATGATCTTTAGCTAACTAGACTTAGTCATAGAGCAGATTAGCTACCCACCTAGAGCCGAATCAGGCTATGACAAAGAAAAAATCAGCAAACAGAATGCGGAACCCCGCCCACCAGGGACACCTACGGGAATATCCCAATTATCCCTCATTACTCAATTCTCAACTAGTAAAGCTTATCAACACTTCACTAATCTATTCTTAACTAGCAGAGTTAATATCACTATTCTTACTCTAACTAGTTTCCACTAACAGTGCTAATCATCACACTATAGTTTAACAAGGCCACAGTCTATATTAATTAGAACTAATATTATAATAGGTTATACCTTAAATGGCACTACTGCAGTCCTATCAATCATATCTACATCTGCCATTATAGGCACGTGTAAAAATTAAGTCACTAACTAACACACGGTAGATATTATTTCCACTAAGCACTGCAGTGCCCTGGCACTCCGACTAGAGCATTTTCAAGTCCCCCTAGTTGGTCCCAACTCGGGTTTATATGGCAAACTACCAAAGTTGGCCACGTGACGTTATCCTTTATGCCCCACACAGGTGGCACATTGGCAGATCATCCCCTGTCAGGGATCCATCCCCCCTCTGGCTCCCTCAATGTTAGATTTGTCATCACTGGTTCTGACATCCAAAACAATCTAGAGAGTTACTGTCGAGTTCCAACAAAGAGTTTCGATACCAAGCTGCCAATCATGGTTTTCCAAACACGCTTACATTGTGCACGTGACGTTGTTCATGTCCGGCAGGTGTTCCACTGTTTTCAATAACACCCTCAACTTTCTGTCATGTGCTGACAGTCAAACCTCCATTCCGTCTGATGTCCGGAACTATAGATGACAAACGGAACCATTCCATATCCTGCGCGGCCAATTATATGTGATTTTAACTGTTATGAACTGCCAACGCGTTTTATCCCTTCCTTCTCACTCACCGCCAAATGTGTATATGGGCTGACCCGATGTAACCCGTGCAGCTGTGTTTACTCTGTTAGTACGACTGTTGTGGCCTAGAAAATATACGCCAAGCAAACGTCGGTATTATTATCTGGTTAACTCATGGCGAGCTCGTGACATAGGCCCCCTCTTAAGAGAGTAGTCCATCTCACTCTTCTCCACCATGAGTTAAATCCAGATGATTCATTCCTCTTCTTCAGGAGCTGGGTGTCTTGACAAGAAATCCGCTCCAACATTTTCCTTCCCAGGAATGTACTCCACGGTGAAATTATAAGGTTGAAGTAACAACGACCACCGCATCAAACGTGCGTTGAGCTTCTGAGAAGTAGCCAGGAACATCAGGGGCTGATGATCCGACTGGACCCGAAACTTAACTCCATACAAATATGGCTGAAATTTTTGCACTGCCCATACAAGGGACAAGCACTCTCTCTCGACGGTTGAATAATTCCTCTCCGCCTGTAGAAGTTTCTTACTTGCGTATGCTACAAGTTTCAAAACCGAAGCATCGTCTTTTCCTTCCTGTAACAAAGCGGCTCCAATTCCAATCGCACTCGCATCTGTTCTCAACACAAATTGTTTGGAAAGGTCAGGGAGCTGTAATACAGGTTTGCTGACCAAGGCCTCCTTTAACTGACTATAGGCATTCTCACATTCTGGTGTCCAAATGATTTGGTCCGGGAATCCCTTTTTCAAGGTTTCCGTCAACGGAGCTCCCAGTTCAGTGAAATGTGGGATAAATTTGTGATAGAACCCACACAACGAGAGAAAAGATCGCACATCCTTCTTCGTTTTAGGTCTTGGTGCATTTCTGATTTTCTCCAGGTTCTTCTCTTCTGGAACAATGTGTCCTGGAGTGATGGTGTGACCTAGAAATTCCAGAGTCTGGTAACCAATCATGCACTTGGTTGGACGAGCAGTAAGCCCTGCTTCCTTGAGTCTATTAAACACTCTCTCCAAGGATTGTAAGTGGTCATCCAAGCTGTCACTGGAAATCAGAATATCATCCATGAATGAGATGATGGACGGATCCTGTAACGGATCTAGTAAAGTCCTCATCATGCGTGTAAACACACTGGGTGCATTGCTGAGTCCAAAGGGCATGACTTTGAATTCGTAGTGTCCACTGGGTGTACTGAAAGCCAACAGTGGTCGAATCTCCGGTTTGACTGGTATCTGATAGTACCCCCGACTCAGATCCACTTTTGAAAAGTACCGAGCCTTATGGAGCCTAGCGAATAACTGAGTTGGATTCGGCAAAGGTTCCACCTGAAATTGTGTGTGACTGTTCAGAAGTCGGTAATCTATACACAACCGGTGTTCTCCACTTGGTTTGCGTAACAAAACTACCCCCGCATTGTATGGGGATGTGGATGGTGCAATCACGTCATCCTCCAGCAATTTTTGTATTTCCTCCTCCAGGGCCTTTTCTTTAGAGAATGGCACTGGGTAAACCTTTTGGCGAACAGGCTCCTGTGTGGTCAAAGTCATCTCGAACTCAACCAACCTCGTTCGTCCTGGTTTATCAGTCAGTATCTCCTTATGAGACTTGAGAACCTGGGTTATCCTTTCCCTCTCCTGGGAGGTCAGATCAGGGTTCACTTTCACATCCCTATAGGTTTCCTGGTGTACCAAGGGATATTCCCTGCCCTCGCTGGTTCCCACTTCCGTCTCCACTGCAACTGCCATTGCCATGAGGTGAGCTGCCTTGTCTCCGGGTCTCTCTTCGTATTTCCGCAAGAGATTGATATGGAGAACCTTCGACTTTCCCCGGATCCGGATCTGATAGTTGGTTCTGGATATCACCCTTTCCACGGGAAATGGTCCTTGGCAACCTATCTCCAGTTTGTTGTTTCCCGTTGGGAGTAGCAACAAGACTTTATCTCCCACCTCTAGAGATCTTTCTTTAGACCTACGGTTGTAGTAAGCCGCATGTCTTTTCCTGGCCTTTTTCAAGTTTTGATTTGCCAGAGTCCATCCCTTGTGGAGTTTTTCTTTCAGTTCCTCCACGTATTTGTAGGATGAGATCACTTCTTCTGACGTCCCCTCTTCAGTCCAACTCCTCAACATGACTTCCAACGGTCCTTTGATTGGACGACCAAACAGCAACCTAGCGGGTGGTAGTCCTGTTGAGCCATGAGGAACTTCCCGATAGGCAAAGAGTGCAGCTGGGATATATTCATCCCACCTATCAGGTTTTTCCTGCGCTAGTTTCCTGAGCATTGTCATCAACGTGCCGTTGAAACGCTCCACTTGTCCATTGGCTTGAGGGTGGTAAGGGCTGGTATGTATATGGTTAGAGTGAAACACCCTAAATACCTCCTCCATGAGTTTTCCACAAAACTGAGATCCATTGTCCGTCAGAATTTGATCCGGAAAGCCTAATCTGGTAAAGGCCTCCATCAGTGCGTCCGCCACTCTTTTCGAGTCAATCGTGGTCAACGGTATAGCCTCACCCCACATTGTACAGCAATCCACCATTGTGAGTATATACATGTTCCTCTTCCTAGTCCTGGGAAGTGGACCCACGATATCGATGGCTACCCTCTCGAAAGGAGAGTTCATGATGGGCATCTCACCCAACACCACCGGTGCTGTCCAGTGTTTTGGTGCCACCCTCTGGCACTCAGGGCATGACTTCACATACCGACGCACATCATCTGTCATTCCCGGCCAATAGTAATGGCAGGAAATCCGCTGCATGGTGGCGGCAATACCCATGTGTCCACTAAAGGAGATGGTATGCCCCATATGAAGAATCTGGGACCTGTGAGCTTTCGGGACGACCAACTGACCGTATAGGTTGTCTCCCCTTCCTGCTCTCCTGTAGAGTATCCTATTCTTCATGTAGTACTGCCCCCGTCCTGGTGGATCAGCACTTTTCTGCAGCTTTCTGTAGCAAGGACGTAAAGTATCATCCTCACTTTGGGCAGTTCGTAGCTCCCCCGGCATTGGGTTAGTCACAATTGCGTCTGCCTCTTCCGTTTTCGTCTGAGAGCGAGTCTGCATTGCTCCCATATGGATTGGCTCCCTGGGCATTCCCAGAAAGACATACCGGCAACCTAGGATGACTGGAAAAATGGGATCGGTCAATACAGCGGCCTTGATGGTGACGGTGACGTACCTTGACCGAATCTTCACATTAGCAATGGGCAACTTCATGACTACAGCACTCTTCTGTGCAGGCTGTATATCCAAGGTTTCACCTGTGAATTGTTCTGGATGTACCAGATCCGCAGAAATCACGGCCTCCCCGTCCAGTCCTGTGTCGTATAAACACTCCACTTGACGACCGTTAACCTCTACCAATTCCACTACAGGTGGTTTTTCCTGGTCTGGAGTCTCTTCCTCGGCCTCGACCTGTTCGGTGGGCTCCACCTTAAGTTTTCCTGAGCACACGACGAATTGAGTGTCTCCTGACATTCCCTTGCAGTCAATAGCATTGTGCGTATTCGACTGGCATTGGTTGCACCATTTCCCTGTCCTAGATTTTCTATTGCCAGACTTGAGTGAGCTCTCCTGGTGGCGAGCTTCCTTGTTGACCTTGGCATTTTCTGTGACAACCTCCTTGGAAGTCACTTGACATGCTGCGAAGTGAGGGTTCTTAGCCTTCGATTTGCAGTCCCTCGTATTGTGAGAGGGTGACTTACAAATTGAACACCACTTCTCCGACCACGGTCGTTTAGGTGTAGAGCTTGAAGTGCTCTTGCTTCCCTCCTTCTTCTTCTCTGAACTATCCTCTGATTTTTGCACATAAGGTTCCCACTTTTTTGTTCCTGAGTTTTTGGTTTTCTTCTTGTCATGTTTCTCTTGACTTTTGGAGTTGGTGGAAAGGTTTTCCCCTACCTCCCCATGTACCTCGACGAACCGTTCTGCTAATTTAGTCACGAGGTCAATACGTTCCGCTCCTTGTTCTCCCAGGAACGTCCTGAGAGGTTTAGACATTTGCTTCTTCAGCTGGTCGACCACCATGAGCTCTTCCAGACTCTCATAGTCATGTGCGAACCCAGCCAAATCCATCCACTTGTGGAGATAAGATTTTAGACGCAAACTGTAGGCGGCAAACAACTCCCCCGGTTCTCGTTTCGCTGCTCGAAATTTTTTCCGGTAGGTATGTGACGTAACCTCGAATCGTTTCAGCAGAGCCGTCTTTAACTCGTCATAATTGTTCTCATGTCCTGGTGGCAGGCGAGAATAAACCTCGTATCCCGTCCCGCGTAAACACTGGGATAGCTTAAGATTCCATTTGTTACGCTCCAGACGCATAGCAACTGACATAGCCTCGAAGCGTTGAAGGTATTGGTCAATCTTCTCTTTATCCTCCTCGTAGACCGCCAAAGGAAACTTCATGGCATGGTACCCATGTCCACCTACTGGTGTTGACCCTGGGATGGAGGAACCTCCAACTGCTCCCTCAGTTTCTCCATTAGATTGACTCTTGAACTCGAGTTCCCTCATCCGGTACTCGTGCTCCCTTTTCTGTGCTTCCTGTTCAGCTTCCAGTTTCCTAGCTGTTTGCTCAGCTTCAAATTTCTTAGCTGCTTGCTCAGCTTCCAATTCCATCCTTCTCAATTCCAGCTCGGCCTTTCGATCTTCCCTTTCTGCTTGACGATACTCTCTCTCCACTTCCTGTATGTAATCCGTTAGAGCAGAACCCCCTAATCCCATGTCCTCCCCCTTTGCCTTTAATTCTGCTGTGCTAAGTTTAGGGGTGGCCATTATACAGAGAGGTAAGCTAGCAGGTCTAGTACAATATAACTGCAAATTACTATACAGATATATGAACAAGTACTATAAATCTAGATATTACTACACACAGCACATTCACTCAGTGACAAGAGTAGAATCAGGACCACAGACCTATGCAGACGTGTGACGTGTGAACAGGTAAGATAATAGTCCTAACCCCTATCCACATTCACTCTAGCTGGATTCTCCAATATGATATCTCCCTCTTATAACTAAAGATCCCGTGTTAAAAGACCCCGTTGTCAGAAGATCCCACTGTCAAAGGTTCCTGCTTGCAGGAGATCTCGCTGTCCAAGGATTCCGTTTACGGGAGATCCCGCTGTCCAAAGATCCCGTTTATGAGAGATCCCGCTGTCCAAAGATCCCGTTATCGAGCCCCCAATAATGTCGTGTCCTCCTTTACAGTGTCGTCCCTGGAGTGAAGAGAGTCGACACCCACATTATAATATTTTTTTCCCTCTCAATATTCTGGAGAATCCACCAGCTTCCGTCCAACACACTCCATCAGCCTATGGACACCTTTTCCTATCACTCTCTCACTGTCGTACTATGCCCCCTTCTCATACTTCCCCAACGCAACATACTCAACAACTCTTGCTTCTAAAAATTAATAAAGATTAATTTATTAAAAGAAAAGTGTAACGTATATGAGACGTGTATGTGAAGAAAATGTGTGACGTGTTCTATAAAGTGTGTAGAATCGGACTCTCAGACAACAACCCAGTCAGCTGATCCCAGCAAGGATAGACCACAGCACGTTACGTCAGAACATGTACTTCTCACCCAGCGCCGAAACCATCTTGCCGGATACTGATTTGCCTCTGTAGACCTCTGGTAATCCCATTTCATGAACATCCGAAATAGACACCGGTGGTATAAACAGTTAATCATGGACCGGTTGCACCCTACACAATGTCCGTTCCTATCGTTCCTTAAAAAAATGCACAAGTCCTTTGTAGTGTGTACACAGATTAATGTTAATTGTTACTGTACTGGATCCTCCCTCGTGTCTATCTAGCCTCAAGTATCAAGTCTTGTGTTTTATTACACGAGATTATATCACACTATGTAATTATTAGACTTAATGTTTTCAGTTCGTTACTACTGTCTGATGCTGTGTGGTGCATCAGTACGCATCACTCTCTTTGGTGAATCAACTTCCTTCTAGCTTTAGTTACGTTCTGTATGCAACTTTATTGATTGTTGAACTGGTGTTCTTCCGAATGGGATTGGATTCTTTCCCAAAAACTTGTTGAGTTTCCTTGGATCTGGTAGGGAACCTAGGATAGAAACAACACATCTGGTGATAGTACTAGTCACTGATCCTTTCGGCTGAGTGTAAGCCTATCACCTTGCCTAATGATCTTTAGCTAACTAGACTTAGTCATAGAGCAGATTAGCTACCCACCTAGAGCCGAATCAGGCTATGACAAAGAAAAAATCAGCAAACAGAATGCGGAACCCCGCCCACCAGGGACACCTACGGGAATATCCCAATTATCCCTCATTACTCAATTCTCAACTAGTAAAGCTTATCAACACTTCACTAATCTATTCTTAACTAGCAGAGTTAATATCACTATTCTTACTCTAACTAGTTTCCACTAACAGTGCTAATCATCACACTATAGTTTAACAAGGCCACAGTCTATATTAATTAGAACTAATATTATAATAGGTTATACCTTAAATGGCACTACTGCAGTCCTATCAATCATATCTACATCTGCCATTATAGGCACGTGTAAAAATTAAGTCACTAACTAACACACGGTAGATATTATTTCCACTAAGCACTGCAGTGCCCTGGCACTCCGACTAGAGCATTTTCAAGTCCCCCTAGTTGGTCCCAACTCGGGTTTATATGGCAAACTACTAAAGTTGGCCACGTGACGTTATCCTTTATGCCCCACACAGGTGGCACATTGGCAGATCATCCCCTGTCAGGGATCCATCCCCCCTCTGGCTCCCTCAATGTTAGATTTGTCATCACTGGTTCTGACATCCAAAACAATCTAGAGAGTTACTGTCGAGTTCCAACAAAGAGTTTCGATACCAAGCTGCCAATCATGGTTTTCCAAACACGCTTACATTGTGCACGTGACGTTGTTCATGTCCGGCAGGTGTTCCACTGTTTTCAATAACACCCTCAACTTTCTGTCATGTGCTGACAGTCAAACCTCCATTCCGTCTGATGTCCGGAACTATAGATGACAAACGGAACCATTCCATATCCTGCGCGGCCAATTATATGTGATTTTAACTGTTATGAACTGCCAACGCGTTTTATCCCTTCCTTCTCACTCACCGCCAAATGTGTATATGGGCTGACCCGATGTAACCCGTGCAGCTGTGTTTACTCTGTTAGTACGACTGTTGTGGCCTAGAAAATATACGCCAAGCAAACGTCGGTATTATTATCTGGTTAACTCATGGCGAGCTCGTGACAGACAGTCAAGATTTTTTGGACATGTTATGAAAAGAAATGAATTGGAGAAGTTGGTGACAACTGGCCAGATCGAAGGGAAAAGACCAGGGGGAAGACTGAGAAGTAAATACCTGGATGGTTTGGCCACATGGCATGGTCGAGACAAATCAAATCAAATCAAATCAACTTTATTAGGGTCACAAATTGGGCGCGCAGGCCCGTCTTACATTCGGCCCTTCCAATCACTCGTCTTTCGTTCATCAAGAGCATTATACATTTACATAGGAAGAAAAATAAGCATTGTGAAATGAATGTTGTAAACATAAACAAGGCTAATTACCATGTTATGAAGCCCATCTCCCACCTATCCATACATCACCCACCCACACAACACCCCCACCTACCCACACACACGCGCACCAAGGGACACATACACACCCCCACCTACCGACACACACGCACACCAAGGGACACATACATACCCCACCAACCGACCCATCCCCCTCCCGCACATCCCCCACCCACACACACTGCCCTCACCTGATCCCCCAACCAAAACACACTCGCCACCCACAAACATTCCCCCACCAACCCACACATCCCACCCCACACATCCTCTCCAGGACAGGAACACTGAGCTGATCCACGACTCTGGTGATCGAGTGAAATGGCGAGTTATGACCGTCAACGCTTTCCGGCATGGCACATGATGGATGGATATAAGTTATATATATATATATATATATATATATATATATATATATATATATATATATATATATATATATATATATATATATATATATGACAATGTGTGTATAACCACAAACACTGCCCATACATTGTCGAATGTACTAATAAATGTATCTAGGGAATGATAAATAGACACGATAATAAATAAAGAAACAGACAAATCAGACAGACGGACGACAGACAGCCAAACAGACAGACATATACTATCTATACGTTACTCTCGTATTTCAAACAGGCTTCTTTGAATTCAAGATCTGTCCAACTAACAAACCAAAGATACCAGAAACACAGGATTGCTTCGACCGTTATCCAGTTTTGCTGTTAAACAGCTCGAGCTACAGATACTACGTTGGACCTGAGAGAGCTGTGATGAGTGTCAACCTGATTCTCCCTCAGAACCTCACTTGCCAGTTCTGCGTTGTACAGTTCAGGTATCATGCAGGTATATGGAGATAGCTTCGTCTTTACCCAGTGGAATAAGTAACCTAGGCTCTAATTGTAGTTACAATCTCATGTCTGTCTGTCTGTCTGTCTGTCTGTCTGTCTGTCTGTCTGTCTGTGGGTCGGTCGGTCTGCCTGCCTTTATGCATGCCTCCCTGCCTGTCTGTCTGGCTGGGTGATTGTCTGTCTGTACACTAATAATTCTTTCTGTATATCTAACTGCCCGTCTGCATATCTGTCTCGTCTGCATATCAGTTATTATGTAGACCTGTTCGTCATAATGGCAATAAACATAACAAACGAAAATATACAGATTCATTCTAACAAGTATCACCATCTACACAAACCAGCTCGAGGAAGAAAGACAATACTATAGAAATAAGAATATATATTGAGCCATGATATATAAATGGAAAACGTATGTAATTAGAACCGAGTGTATTTAAAATGGCAGGGTTTTTTGTACTACAAGTATGAGACGTTATATGTGTCAACATATCCGCCACACCCCTGAGAATCTGTAAATAGGATACATGCTGTGAAAGATTGTTACTCCAGGATCTCAGGGTCGGAGTAACTTAGAGAAATTATGTCTCTCTCTACCCCCCCCCCCTCTCTCTCTCTCTTTCACTCTTTCTCTCTCAGTCTCTATGTCTCTCTGTACCTCTGTTTATCTCTCTATCTATTCTTCTCACTCTTTTTTCTTTCTTAGTCTCTCTGTACCTCTCTCTTTACTTCTCTATCTCTTTCTCTCTCTTTCTCTTTCTCTCTCTTTCTCTTTCTTTATCTCGCTATCCTTCTCACTCTTTTTCTTTCTCAGTCTCTCTCTACCTCTCTCTTTACTTCTCTATCTCTCTTTATTTCTCTCCCTTTGTCTATATATTCCTCCCTGTCCTTCTCTCTCTATATCTCTGTCTTTCTTTCACTCTCTCTCTCTCTCTCTCTCTCTCTCTCTCTTTATATCTCTCTATTTATCTCTCTATCTCCTTCTTGTGTGTGTGTGTATAACTGTGAGAGTTTGGTATATGATGACTGTATGCATAACTGTCTGCTTGTTGGTATGCACATATGTGTTTATGATGTGTGAGTATCTGTGTGTGTATGTGTGGGTATGTCTGACTGCTTGCTCGCCTGTCCCATAACGAGGTTATATGAATTGTTTATGTTCATAGCATTCAGTTGTCAATGTGTTTTTCTATGCGACTGTAACATGCACAGTGGATAACTGATGTTCGAGAGATGAGTAGTTGAAAGTGCCGAATGTAAGGCGGGCCTAGGTTCTCAATTTGTGACCATTTGAAAATAAATTTTGCTTGTTCTCTATGTCTCAATCTGTCTCTCTCACTCACTCTCTCTATCTCTCTATCTCTATCCCTCCCTCTCTCTCTTTCTCTCTCTCCTACCTCTCTCCCCTTCACCCTCTCCCCATTTTTTATCTCTTTATCTCTCTCCCTCTTCCTCTTTCACACTATCTCTCTAAATCTCTCTATCGCTCTATATAACTATCTATCCCCTTCTGTCTCTCAGTCCTCTCTCTCTCTCTCTCTCTCTCTCTCTCTCTCTCTCTCTCTCTCTCTCTCTCTCTCTCTCTCTCTCTCTCTCTCTCCCTGACTCAGGTTGACTGCGTCAGAATTCCGCTGTGAAACTTTACCCCCTAAGAAACCTGAGAATGTTATCATGCCTGTCGATCCTCGAGTGGGCGAGGGGATGGGTAGGACAGCAACTATTCTTGGAACTGGGCGACAAACCAGAAGAGCTCGTAAGGCACCGTAAACATGCCGTGTCAACTGGATGTTGAAAAGTGTAGGTCGGACAGGAACTGCTTGGACAACATTTCAAAATTAGAAATCTAAAAATTAAAAAAAAGAGATACAAGGGAAAGTAATTTAGTAACATGAATTCTAGTTAATCACTCTGTCAAACAATCAATCAAATACATTTTAACTCTCTGTTACAGGTAACAACTGGGGAACAGATCCTGATGGCAGATCTTGTGTAGGCTGCGGATATCAGGAAGAGTTCTACGGTTGTGCAGACATCCGGATACTTCCTCACGGGGCATCATATTCTGTCAACGAAGAAGGAACTCCGGACACTGTTACTACAAACATTGTGGATGCATCTGGCATGGCTACTACAAGCATTGTGGATGCATCCAGTGGAAAACCCAGTGATACAAAGACAGTCAATCACAGACATGCGCCCCACATTGTGGAAACAAGTGCGACATCCATCGACAGTTCTATAAATTGCAATGGTACATCTGCTTACACACAGCCTCCTGGTAATACTCACATAAATGGGGATAATATGGTGTGTCGGGGTGTCAGAGTAGGCGAGAATCACGACCTGTGGTGTCAACTGAACTGTCAACTCGGCTTCTGTCCGAAAACCCACTGCAAGTGTGTCACACGCCAATACACACACGGCACTGAGCGGGGTAGTGGGTGCAGAGCTGCTGGCGCCTTTGCAGAAATTCACGGTTATGATAAATGGTGTCAGGATAATTGTAATGGTGGACATTGTCCAAGCTCGGTGTGCGTTTGCTGAAAATAGCATCTTCATCCAGGGCGGTTGTAATGTCCTTAACTCCAGCTGTGTCTTCACGGCTGACACAGATCTACATCTTTTGATTTATCTCTAAAGTCATCCATCCACACTTAACGTTGTGAGACGTTTGTATGATATTGTTTCACTTCCCGCCCCAGCACCACCCCAGCACATCCTCTAATAAGTGCAATGGCTAGCCAGCGATCCTGGCAGCATAGATGTCCTGGTTCGAACCCACATCGAAGGGGGTTTGTGTAAACTGACATGGGATGTTAGGTTCACCCGGTATAAAACGGAAACCAGAAACATCATTAGAAGTAAAGGCCGCCGGAGTGATATGGACCACATCAAACATGCATTGCGTTTGTTCTATAAACAATATTGGAAAAGCACCTGATATCCCACATGCACGAAGACATTGAAAGAATCCTTTATTGTTTCACTTCCTGGTGGCTGTAATTGTCACGATTTTCTTTGTAGTATCATCGTTCATAATCAACAAGCTCGGTATGGCTGTCTATCGTGCAAGCAACCGGAACAGCTTAAATGTGGCTAAATATAGACTAAATTATTGTGTTCAGTCTGTTGCTTGTCCTTTATATAACGTAGCACTCAACCTCATCATTTATGGGCTGTTTGAGAATTTCCAGGCAATTTTACGTCTTTATGGGCTGTTTGAGAATTTCTAAGCAATATAACGTCTTTATGGGCTGTTTGAGAATTTCTAGGCAATATAACGTCTTTATGGGCTGTTTGCGAATTTCTAGGCAATATAACGTCTTTATGGGCTGTTTGAGAATTTCTAGGCAATGTAACGTCTTTATGGGCTGTTTGAGAATTTCTAGGCAATATAACGTCTTTATGGGCTGTTTAAGAATTTCTAGGCAATATAACGTCTTTATGGGCTGTTTAAGAATTTCTATGCAATTTTACGTCTTTATGAGCTGTTTGAGAATTTCTAGGCAATTTGACATCTTTATAGGCTGTTTGAGAATTTCTAGGCAATATAACGTCTTTATGGGCTGTTTGAGAACTTCTAGGCAATTTTACATTCAGAAGTCTACCATTGCTTTCTGAAAAGTCAACGCTCATACTATTGTGAAAATTCATGCAAATCAATCCCCCCTCCCTTTCCTATTAAATCATCTACGACTGATTTCGAACTAATTATGTCGGGATTGTGAAAATGGTCACCACCACTAAGCCACAGACGCTGTTATAAATTGTTATATTTGCATGTGAAATACCGGACATTCCACAGACGCTGACATAAACTGTTTATTTGCATGTGAAATACCGGCCATTCCACACACGCTGACATAAACTGTTGTATTAGCAAGTGAAATACCGGACATTCCACAGACACTAACATAAACTGTTCCTTCAAGGAACAGATAGAGACGTTTGCGAGAGCCAAGTGATGACTGTGAATCTACAATCATGGTCAGACTGCAAGAACATCGGTTAAACGAGGTGTGGTCAAACAAAGAACACTACGCAGGAAGCCAAAGAAGATTAATAAACCAACAGAACTGGTGTTGTGAACCGCTACATGCTGAGGGATTTACCGAGGAGAGGTTCCGAGCATTTATGAACCGAATGGTTCGATGTGCAATGAGAAGGCTCTGTCGACTAACTAACTAACTAAGCAGATAGAGACGACAAACTGATTAGACAAATTAGATGTAAACTTAAGATCTTTCAGTCATTTGATCAGAAACATAAACTTGGAAACATAGTGACAAATTGCATACTTAATGCAAAAAACAGCGAGGAAGACAGCGAGATACATAACTATATGGCATGGCCAAATGACACAGTAGGGAGAAGAACACAGACTTGATGACAAAATATGATCGTCCATACAAGTGGACATGGCATATGATGACGCTATTGATATTTGATATTTGATATTGAAATGTCTGTCTAAGTAAATTTCATTGTTTAGTTGTTGTTGTTACTTCTTGAAAAATCTTGCTCTTGCATTAAAAAATATGTTTACCGTCTGCATAATTTATGTGATGGATTTTCAATCATTGACGAGTTTTTGGCTTCTACCAACGCGTGATTGTTTCCTCTGTGTGAATATTATGCAGGCCTAAGTTTAAACCCATACCTTTCTTACACACAACTTAATATCTAGCAGGGGTATCTGTCAGGACATTCTGTTGACAAGGACATACCGAACACTGGCAGCTGAAGCCTATTCCGGACCAGCCTGGGACTTCGCGTAATCCAGACCAGGTTATTACCTAATATGTCTCTACGCAGACGAAGTTGCAGTACCTGTCGTATATACCTGCTTGGCTTCTTGGGTTTGAGAGGAGGAGGAATCGCCATGTTAGCATCCGCGGAGATGGTAGTTTAGTACCTGCTAGGGATAGTAAAAAGGCATAACCACTACTCTACGGAGACTGCCCTGTGCGGGAGAGAAGCCTCTCCACCAGCCTAGGTCTGATGGATGCAAACCCCTTTCTGGGCTTAGACAATCGTAGCACTAGTACACCAGGTTGAGGAGTTAAGGCACCAGGATTCACAACTAACAATAACAAGAATACTAACACCCAAAAGAGGTTGTAAACCCTCCCCTGATCTAGTTGTAAAACGATATCTTCAGTGGTTATTTTTATTAGTTGCATGCCATTTACAGAACACTGAAATCAACCCCGATTGTATTGGCTGTTATGATTTACGGAATGTTCCCAGGGCCCGGAAGGTTGTCAGGTCATGGAAGGTTGTCAGGTCACAGAAGGGTGTCAGGCTACGGAATGGTGTCATGGCACGGAAGGGCGTCAGGGTACAAACTGGCGCATGCTTTGGGAGATCGCGAGAAGTATTGAAGAATGGTGGCCCATGGCCAGTCGGCAAGGCACTTGATGATGATATTGTTGTTTGTATTTATTGAAAAGATAGGGCTGTGATTAATATGTTCCCTTTCACATCATTACCCATGTTGTATGCTACCTTATAATTAATGCAGAATATATTGGTTCATTAATATGCATTATGTTTTAACTTGAGCAGAAAATTTATTAAGGGGGTGTAATCAATAAAATGTTGCATAAAATTGATATGGGAAGTAATTGTCAATAACTACCCTCCTTATACACAAAACTAAAAAAAAAAAAAAAAAAAAAATAGTAGCACGTACTTTACAGGACTTCCATCAATTCAACCCCATCACTTATTGGCTCTTTATGATTTACTAGACAATGTAGTTCAGTATAACACACACACAGAAAGCTTCACTCGGGCATGCTTGATAAGTGACTCAATGAGTATGATCAGGAAGATAGAGAAAGGTTAAATCCGAAGACAGTGGTTACTGTCTCTGGGGAAAGATTAATTTCATTTTCGTGCCAGGGTATCAATCAATCGATCATGTGCCATGCCGGAAAGCGTGGGCGGTCATGATTCGCCAGGGTATGCAGATGTACAAATAAATTATCAGGCTGACAAGCTTGAGGGTAAGGCTAATGTGGAGGGCGGGCGAGCTATGGACGAGGCTGTTATACTGAATGCTCTACGAGAAGTAAGACGTTTGCAAGAACCAAATGATGACTGAATCTACAACCATGGTCAGACTGCGAGAACAGCAAGTTAAAAGAGATGTGGCCAGACAAGAGCATTATACAGGAAGTCAAAGAAGATTAATAAATCAACACATAACTGGTGTCTTGAGCCGCTACACGCTGCTGGGTTTACTGAGAAGGGGATCCGAGCACTTATGGACTAAATCGTTCGATGTGCAATGAGAATAATCTGTCCACTAACATAGTGTTATTTATTACCTGAGCAGAAAATTTATTAAAGGGATTCAACCAATAAAATGTTGGGTAAGAATCATAAGGGAAGTAATTGTCAGTTACTACCCTCCTTATATACAAAAAATAAAAATAAAAATAGTAGCACGTACTTTGCAGGACTTTACATTCAACCCCATCATTTATTGGCTATTTATGATTTACTAATCAATTTAGTTCAGTATAACACACACAGAAACATGGCAACACTGATAAAACAAATCACAGACATGCTAAATTGACCAAAATACAAGGCATCAACCATTTTCTGGAAGAAACATTTGTAAACACATCCATCATTCCTTAGATAACTTGGTGTTTACATTACAACTTATAACCGACCACAATGCCGAGAATTCCTTGCTTCCAATGTAAAACCTACAACACTCATCGTCGCCATTTTGAGAAGGAGCTCTTGGAACAGGAGCTGAAGGTGCTTGGAGAATGTGAACTGCGAAATAAGCGTGAGATCTGGAGAGTCAAATATGCCCTGGGTACAATCCGAAAGGCTGCCAGAGAGCTGCTGACACTGGATGAGAAGGAGCAGAATAGACTGTGTGAAGGTAATGCACCCCTTTAATGTGGACGTATTGGTGTACTTGATGAGAGCGAGATGAAGCTCGATTTCGTCTTGGATTTACGTTTAAAGGACTTCCTCGAGATACGTCTGCAGACTCAAGTGTTCAAGTTGGGCCTGGCTAAAAGTATCCATCATGTTCGAGTCCTCATCAGGCAGAGACACATTATTCTTTCATTCATTCATTCATTCATTCATTCATTCATTCATTCAGTAGCATGTCCTTTGCAGAACCTCTCTCCCATAACAACCTTCCGGAAAACTTCTCGATCATAAGCAAGATGTCCCGCGTCCGATACACCCATCTGAAGATCATCCGCCACATCCTGCACCCATCTTCTCCATGCCCTCCCTCTTCTTCTCTTCCCGGGCATATAAAGCTCCATTCTTGTTATTTCCAAACTTTCATTACGATTCAAGTGACAAACATATTTCAATTTCCTTTGTTGTATCGCCTTTTGTAGCCAACCTTCTTCAATATTCAGTTCTTGAGTGAAGAGACACATCAGAGTTGGCAAACAAGTGATCACCACCCCCAGCTACATTGTCCATCTGGACTCTCAGAAATACATTGATGTCTATCCGTATTCACCTTAATGTCGTGGCAGACCTGGTCGCGTGACGAGGAAGATGCCAGAAAGGGCCAGTATATTGGTGCATCTAATCACGAGCTTGCAGAAGATTAAATGTTGGACTTTCAGACTGTTAAAAGCTCTTTGTTTCAACAATAAATATTTGAATATCAACATTTATTTACTGATTAACACCAAATATATTTAGCTACAGTGCTAGATGTCCTTAACCAGATATCCACAGACATAAACAAGCAGATCATCCATCAGAGCCCAGCACGGCCGAATGGGTACGAGCTCTCGTTCTTAAACATCCTATGTACTGATGCCGAGGTAGTAAACCCTACACCGGTCAGTTATACTAACATGTTGACTTCATGTCCTTGACTTGGGGACGGAAATTACAAGGAACTCTGAAGTCGGAGTGTGTTCGCCTGAAGGCAAAGGACGCTAGTTATAGCGAAAGCTAATCCACACGCAAAAATCATTTCAGTGCATTAGAAGCAGTAACACTTGTATGAACTAAGCTTTAGTTTAATGCGAGGGAAGGGAATAAATAAACATCAGACATTTCATCTTCAGCAACACAATGCACAGTATACCATACAAAACACTTGACAGAATGGTTTCACTATCCCTTTGTATTTATTATACTTATTTTCCTCCTCTTTACTTTTCAACTTCGTAGTTGCAATGTGCACATGGGACTCTACCTCCAGTTCCTTCATTTTTAACTGGGTCTGTGCCTCAATTTCTAGCTGTTTTTCTCTTAATTTCGTTTCTTCTGCTCTTTGCGCTAGTTCTAATTCTTTTAGTTTGGTGGCATCTGCTAGCTCCTTCAATTTGGTGGCTTCAGCCAATTCTGCTAGCTCTGTTTTATGCAAACGTTCCTGTGCCCTTTCCTCTCTCTCTCTCTCTCTCTCTCTCTCTCTCTCTCTCTCTCTCTCTCTCTCTCTCTCTGCCGCTGCTTTCCTATCTCTCTCCTCTCTCTCACTTGCTGCTTTCCTATCTCTCTCTTCTTTCTCACTTGCTGCTTTCCTATCTCTCTCCTCTTTCTCAAATGCTGCTTTCCTATCTCTCTCCTCTTTCTCAATTGCTGCCACTCTATCCGTATGTTCTTTGTACTTTTTCTCTGCCCACTGTTCTAATTTGTCTCCACTAAACCCTAGGTCTTTCCCAGCTTCTATACATTCTTTTATTGTCGACATTGTTATCAGTTATATTACACAGAAGCAAATTTTACAATGTTCAATAATAATACAATTGGCAATTTACAGCATTAAGAAAACCAAGAAGATGCTACCTTAATGTACAAAGTCAAAAAATAGGGTACTTATCTGATGCTTTGTCAATTTCAGCTTTTCACGCCGTTCTCGGGAGTTTTCTGCTGCTTTTCCCCTGTCACACTGCGCGGGATGTTCGTAACACTTTCGCTCTGCACTCTGGTGTGTAGAGCAACAACAATTAATATTCAACAAAGATACTGATGATGCAATATACAATTTGTCTGTCTAGTCGTTTCCTCAGACAGGAAACCTGGAATACGGAATATATTTGTTAGTTTTGTCTGTCGTCGTGTCTGTTGTCGTTTTGTATATGTCATGTAGTCTTCACTGGCTTGGGCATCAACTGAAACGTTCTTGTGAAAACATTTTACATATCATTGTTATCACAATTCAATAAGTTTCAACAATTTGCACGCTCTCGTGGTCTTCCTTCCACTTCTACCTTCAAGCAAGACTAGATGTTTCACACTTACGCTCTGATCTTACACATTCATATTTACACGTTTACACGTTTACACATTTTTGTAGGCTGTGAATTCATTGGAACGCTGACACTACGTTTACAAATTTTTGTAGGCTGTGAATTCATTCGAACGCTGACACCACGTTTAGCTGCCTGTCAACATCTTATATTGCATCCAGGCACTCTCGCTACTTCATCCACACCTCGAAGAAAACATCAGTTGCGTGGATGGATTTGATATATTTTAATTCAGGCGAACCTGAGATATTTATACAGTCGTAACCAGGCGGTGACTGCCTGTCCAAATATACAGTGGTCGCCTTCTTTACAAAACTCATACACAATCATATGCAAACTCAACTCTCGCTATCTTTAACTTGCGCCCTCGTAAACTATATATTGACTCTCGGAAAATCACACACGTCCTGTCTGGAAAGCTGTCATGTCCCGTCTGCCTAAGTTCAGTCGGCTGGCTGGCCTGGTCGTCCTAAATCCCTAGCGGTCAGCAAAACCCGGTGCTCTTCTATCCGTCACGTAGTACAGTAGTCTGTTCCTGCTAACCTGGGTTGTACTACTGCTTAGTCTGTTACGGGTGTTATCCCGTGATCTAGCGCCCCCCATCCTCGGGGTTGGCCCTGCTGATGTCATAGATATGACACGTCCGTGTCCTCATCTAAGTCCTGTCTTATGACTGTTCTAAGTTATAGCTTGTGTTCTGTCTGTACTCTATCTACTCCCCTGTAGATGTCCTTATCTATGTCCTATCTGTCCTCACCCCTCTTCTGTCCCTTGTCCTACCTATTTCCTACCCAACACTTTGACATACAAGATAAGAAAAGAGGAGGACTAGCACCACGAGACTTACACACAAAACTAAAAGCATTAACAAGATCTAGGACACATCATTAATCATCCAGCACAACATTTACTAGCATTATACTACATACTATAAACATAAAGATTCACAAGTATACACCTGATATAAATGGAATGATCTAGATACTAAAAGCCAAATTGATTTTGTATTATCAAGAAATAACAGAAAGAGAAATATATTAGATGCAAGGGCAGTGCCCAATATCAGTATAAACACAGATCATAAAGCAGTCGTTGCCACAATAAGAACCACCAGAAGAAGAAAACAAAGAGCAGGAAAATACATGCCATGCGAATCAGTAAACTTAAAAAACCTTAACGACGAGGCAGTAAGGGAAAATTATGAGAAAGAACTAGCTGAACTCTTTGTAAAATTACCTACAGAAAGAAAAACAGTGGAAGGAGAATGTGAGATGTTCAAATCAAGCATTTTAAATACTGCAAAAATAACACGTGGAACCACGAAAAAACGCAAAACACGGATAAAGAAAATAACAAGTTGGTGGAACGCAGAAGTAAAGAAAGCGGTGAAAGACAAAAAGGAAAAAAAGATAAAAAGTGGTTGAAGAGCAAACAGGAATGTGATTACATAGAATATACAATAGCGAGAAGACATGTGAGTAGAATAGTAAAGAGGGGGGAAAAAAAGACTGGGAAGAGTATGGAGAAAACCTAAATAAAAACTACAAGGAGGCAACTAGAAACTTCTACAAAAAGATAAGTGCAATGCGAACCAGAGGAGAACACTTTGACCCAACTGAAATAATTAACAGCGAATATGGAGAACCAATAAGTGAACAAAAACAAATCCTAATAAGATGGAAGCAGTATTTCGAACAACTTCTCAACATCTTACAGGAATTACATGTTACAGGAATTCAAGAGACCTACACAGATGTATCCAAAGAACTAGAACCAGACATACTAAAAGATGAAATTATAGAAGCCATCAGATTAGCCCATTGAACAAATCACCGGGACAGGATGAAATACCAAATGAACTAATTAAATCAGCAAGAGAAGTAGGAACAGCTTGGCTACATAGACTATTCAACCATGTTTGGGTAGAACAACAGACACCACGAGACTGGGGAAAGGCCATAATTATCGCAATTTGGAAAAACAAAGGCAGCAAAAGGGATTGCACACAATACAGAGACATTTCACTGTTGAGTCATACTGGGAAAATATTTTGCAAAATTCTTGAAAAGAGATTACGAACTACTTTAGAACCCCAGCTAAGCGAAACAACTTGGATTTAGGAAAAACAAAGGATGCACAGATGCCATTTTCGCTCTTAGACAACTTATAGAAAAATCAATCGAATTCAATGAAACACTCTACTTAGCCTTTGTCGACCAAGAAAAGGCATTCGATAGAGTAGATAGACACAAGCTGTGGGAAAACCTTAAAAAATATGGAGTGAGTACACATCTAACAAACCTATGTAGATGTTTATACAACAACAGTGAATGCATAGTGAGAGCAACTGGAGGACACACAGAACCCTTTACCATAAGATCTGGAGTACGACATGGTTGTGTCCTGTCCCCTCTCTTGTTCATACCATATATAGACAACATATGTAAAGAAACCAGCCAAACAGAGACAGCAAGAATACCGCATGACGAGAACACAGAAGAAGAACCATCTGCAAATCTAACCATTAGGGAACTCCTGTTTGCGGACGACCAAGCACTAATAGCAAAATCAGAAGCTGAATTACAAGACCACATGAATAGTCCAAACCTATGTAGAAGTTTATACAACAACAGTGAATGCATAGTGAGAGCAACTGGAGGACACACAGAACCCTTTACCATAAGATCTGGAGTACGACATGGTTGTGTCCTGTCCCCTTTCTTGTTCATAACATATATAGACAACATATGTAAAGAAACCAGCCAAACAGAGATAGCAAGAATACCGCATGACGAGAACACAGAAGAAGAACCATCTGCAAATCTAACCATTAGGGAACTCCTGTTTGCGGACGACCAAGCACTAATAGCAAAATCAGAAGCTGAATTACAAGACCACATGAATAGTCCAAGCGAAATGAGTAGGGAACATAACATGAAAATTAGCACAAGCAAAACAGGGGTAATGACTATAACTAAAGAAGAGCAAACAACAACAATACACATAAACGAACATCCCTTGAAACAAGTAAAGAGTTTCAAGTACCTAGGAAGTATAATATCATCAAATGGTAGATCAGAAGACGAGATCGAAAATAGGTGCAATAAGGCAAACCAACTCATTGGACAATGGCATCAATACTAAAGAAGAAACATGTATCAATAACTACTAAGAAAGCACTTTACAACACTATCTTCCTACCAACTCTATGCTACCAATGCCAAACCTGGACAATGACAGAAAAAGAGAAAAGAAAAATCACAACATCAACCCTCCGCTGATCTAGGGATAATTTTCTATTTACCTCTGATCCTAGATATGTAATTTGGTCTATATCTCCAGTTAGGTGGCGTCAATAAAGATTGATGGTACCCCATGCGCACCCTGTGACATAGTAAAATTTTACAGTTTTATCTTTTCTATTAAAATGTTATAAATTTAATGGCAAATTAATATGCTGTTGGATATTAAAACTTAAGTAAAAGAATTTTTTATATTCACAATATTTTATTAACACATCAAATTAATCATATTACAATAAACAAACAGTTAAAGAGTCAAAGTATTGTAACTTAATACACGACATCAGAATGCCAGAAAATTGTGGTTCATCAAACAAAAGCTCAATAGAAAACCAGGATATTGTAGATTTGTGATTAACTTTATTCAAATGAAGATTGTAATCAATGAGAACACTGTAATTGTTGTTTCCTCAGAATTTCTGACTTACCCTGAGGAGTGCTTGAAAGCGCACACGGAGATCACATTAAACATCTAATCTATTACGTGGTTCGTTTTAATTTTCAACAGAGCTGAAAAGCCTGACTCACAAAGATATGATGACACAAATAGAAGTTAAGTACGGATTGCTTTTTCAGCCACTTTTGGGTACGAATCGCACATCAAAGACCGAAATTTCGTGATTTGTTTTTCACTGAACACATCTCTTGCTCCCGAATCCGTTTTCAGCTCCAGAAATTCACCTTGAAAATCATCAGGAACTTTTTCAACTGATAAGTTGAATAGATGTCGCACCGAATCCAACTCATCATCACTAGGTTCAGGAAAATATCGCTCAAATTCATTTTCTAGTGCTGTCAAATGCTGCAAAATTTCATTTTGTTGTTGTTTGTTTTGCAATTCTGGAATTGCTTGGTCTTTACCATCAATAACAAGAACGGATGACAACTTCTCAAACATTGCAACATGTTTCATATTGACCTTCTTTTTCGATTTTCAAGCTTGCTGAAAAAACTTTCAAGGCATCCACAAATTGTATGATATTTGTATTCCATTCTTGCATCTGAAGACTGAGTTTATTCAGTTGCTCAAAAATATAAACTAAATAGTCAAGGTGCGTGATCCATTCTTTATCATCCAGCCAAGCTAAACATTCCATCTTACCCTGAACAAAGTGCATACAAATTGGGACAAATTATGGAAAAGACTCACATTCCATGTATCAACGAATCAATACAATAACAAGTAGGAAAACACGAAATACCACAGGATGTTTAAAATCTAAGAACGGTGCAATATTGATGGGACAAGATGATATAGTCAATAGATGGACGAAATATCTGGAAGAGATGTATGACGATAGGAGACCAGATGTAAATATTCAAAACAATGGTGAGGGTTCACCAATACTTCCAGCGGAAGTTGAAGATGCACTGCATTGCATAAAGAAAGGAAAGGCACATGGTCCAGACAACATTACAATAGAGGAAATTGAAGCTCTGGGTGATCCTGGAATAGAAATATTGACAAAATTTCTAAATGACATCTACTCTACTGGGTACATTCATAGTGACCTATTAAATTTTATCTGTATAGATCTGCCAAAGAAACCAGGCGCTTTAGAATGCGAAGAGCTTCGCACAATAAGTCTTACGAGTCACTTGACAAAGCTGTTACTCAGAATAATTATGAAAAGAATAAGAAACAAGATCAAACCAGAAATTATTAATGAACAATGTGGATTTGTGGAGGGAAATGACACAAACAACGCTGTATATATTCTCAGGACACTATCATCATCATCACCATCAAGTGCCGTGCCGGCTGGCGTATGCGTTCATGGCTCTCCATAGATCTCGGTATTTGGTTTTCTGGATCAACTCTGCTGCTGATATTCCTCCATGCCACCGTCTCAATCCATCCAGCATCATTTCTCTTGATCTGCCTCTGCCTCTCTTCCCCTCGATCTTTCCAGTTGTTACGATGTTCTCCAATGCCTCTCTTCTCATCATGTGACCGAAGAAAGATGTTTGTCTCTGTCTTATTGTTGTATATAATGTTCTAGTTTCATTAGCCTGTTTCAGGCAGTCGTTGTTAGTTACTCTGGCAGTCCAAGGAATTCGCAACATTCGTCTCAGGAACCACATGTCTGTTGCTTCTAATTGTGTTCAGGACACTACAGAAAGAGCTATAGAAGTAAAAACAGATCATTACTTATGCTTCATAGATTACACAAAAAAGTTTGACAGTGTGAAGCATGAAGAAATAATACAATTACTAGAGCAACTGAACATCGACGGCAAAGATCTGCGAATAATAAAGAACATATATTGGCAGCAAACAGCAGCCATGAGAATCAACAACCTTGTAGGAACACTTCAGTGTATAAAGAAAGCCCTCAGACAATGTTGTGTATTGTCTCCTGATTTGTTCTCATTGTACATTGAATATATAATGAGATCTACATAAAATATGCCAGGGATCCTGGTTGGTGGATATAATATAAATAACTTACTTTATGCTGATGACACCGTCTTGTTAGCAACAAGTCAGGACGACCTACAGAAAATGATAGAAGTGAAAATAGAAAGTGAAAAAATGGCCTTTAATTTGAATAGTAGAAAGACAGAAGTTATGGTGATATCAAAGAAACAGATTGTGCCTAAATGTACAAGTAAAGTACAGAATGTAATTTTGGGGCAAGTGCAGATATTCAAATTTCTAGGCACATGGATAGCATCAGATGGAAAATACATCACTGAGATAAAGAGCAGAATAGGACAAGCAAACGCTGAATTCTATCAAACGAAGAATGTTTTGTGTAATAGGTCACTGTTCTTGAAAGTAAGAAAAAGTGTTCTTGCGTGTTAAATAGAACCAGTTTTAACATATGGCTGCGAGTCTTAGACAATTATTAAACAGGCGAAAAAAATCCCTGAAAGCCTTAGAGGTGTGGTTTTATATAAAAATGTTACAAATTAATTGGACATCCTAAAGGAGCAATCAAGGCGTTTTAAGAGAAGCTGACAACTTATCACAAACATCAGAAAGAGGCAGTTATCGTTTTTTTGGCCATGTTATGACAATCGTACAGATTTGAGGGAAAGAGAGATAGAGGAAGACAGCGTGGAAAGATTATTGACACTCATGTGTCACGGAAGGAAGTCAACACACGAATTGATCCTTGACGTCGGAGATCGTAATTTGTGGAGAAGCAGGATCGCCCAAATGTGAAATAGAGATAGAAGAGAAAATTCTTCACCAAGTGGGTAGTTTTAAATACCTAGGGATATTTATAACATCAGATGGAAGATGTACAACAGAGATTAAGAGCAGAATATGGCATGCAAAGACTGCACTTCAGAAAATGAAGACTATGTTATGTAATAAGTCACTATCACTGAATGTAAGACAAAGAGTGCTAAAATGCTATATAGAACATGTTTCATGTATAGCTGTGAATCTTGGAATGTAAATGAACAAATTAAGAAGAAATTGGAAGCAACAGAAATGTGGTTCCTGAGACGAATGTTGTGAATTCCTTGTACTGCCAAAGTAACGAACAAGGGGAAAGAGGCTAATGAAACTAGAACATTATATACAACAATAAGAAAGAGGCAAACAGCTTTCTTTTGGTCATGTGATGAGAAAGAGGCATTGGAGAACATCGTGACAACTGGAAAGATCGAGGGGAAGAGAGGCAGAGGCAGACCAAGAGAACTGTTGCTGGATGGATTGAGATAGTGGCATGGAGGTATATCATCAGCAGAGTTGATCCAGAACACCGAAGACAGAGATCTTTGGAGAGTCATGAACGCCTACACTGGCCGGCATGGCGCTTGATGATGAATACGTTAAGGGAAAGGTGCCAAACAAGAACACTACGCAGGAAGCCAATGAAGATGAATAAACCAACACAGAACTGGTGTCGTTAGCCGCTACACGCTGCTGGATATACTGAGGAAAGGATCCGAGTACTTATGGACTGAATGGTTCGATGTGCAATGAGGATGATCTGTCGACTACCTAAGGTAAAGGTGCGCATTAATGCGAACTAAAGATGCGCACGCATGCGCACTTTGCATTGAGTCACAACACAATGTAAGTGCGAAACCAACAAAATACTAATAACAAAAACACACAAGCTAGCGAAGAGAAAGTCCTGCGAAACCTCTCAGTAGAGCGGACCGAAGTACACAGCGTTGTGTGTGGTCCTGAAGCCTGTTTTAGTCTGCCAATCTGTGTTCGTAACTCCCCCAGGAAACCTTAAAATCCCCCCTCCCGCCCAAGGGGGGAAGTTCCCCCTTGTTGAGAACAAATGATCTAGAGAGAATGCAGCAACAAGAGGTTGTCAGAGGATCTAGTCGACAGACGTCACTCAGAGTTAAGGAAACGACATATAATCATATTTCAAAAGGCACCATTAGTATTGGAACTCTACTCTGGCTGTTGAAGACGAGAACTGGGCGCTTATAGGAATGCCGCGAGTGCAGAGATGTCGGTTCTTGACTCAACACAACAGACTTTTAGTCTCCTTCAAAAAGTGAAGTTACTTATTTTGGCTGCCTGAGGAATTATTAGCCATTTCCTTTAAAACCACATCGCTAAAAGCCTGTAGGTATAGTTTTTCTACAAAATGTCAAGGACTCACAGCCATATGACAAAGCTGGTTCTATGTAACATGCAAGAATCCTTTTCCTTACCTTCAATTAAACAAATTTATGGCATAACATGTACCTCACTTTATCAAATTCAATTTTAGCTTTCCCAATGATGTTATTTTTTTTCTGTGAAACATATTCCATCCGATGTTATTTGTGTGTCTGGACATTTGTATTTCTGCACTTGTCCCAAATTAACACCATTTATTTTAACTGTTTCATTTACGCACTATCTATTACTTTGATATTATCATTACTTCTGTCCTCCTCTTCGTAAAGCTGAGGCCTAAACTTTTCAGTTGCTACAGCCATATTGGCGGCGTTTGTGGCGTGGGGATTAGTGAAGTGATATAATAATGACCCACAAATAGTAATAATAATATATTAGAACACGTCACATACGTCCGACGTATCAATTATAACACCACCGCCAGACAGATGTCTAGCCACTAAACAATCGCGGCTTCCACCGCAAGACTAATCCATAATTCTTGTGTTCGGCCCTCCTACTGCCACTAGGGGGTGCCACTAATTAAGAATTAAATATAACTCTGATTTTAGGTTCCTATTTAGGGCTTGAAAGTCTCGGTAAATGTTCCAGAACAAATAACAAGACTTCTCAAGAAAGGCGGGTGGGGGGGGGAGGAAGAGCGAGAGAGAGAGAGAGAGAGAGAGGGAGAGAGAGAGAGAGAGAGAGAGAGAGAGAGAGAGAGAGAGAGAGAGAGAGAGAGAGAGAGTTGCGGGAGGCGGAGATATGTATTACTACGCCACACTAGGGACAAAAGGTTCAGGTCATCCTACCCAACAATGAAATCCCTCCTTATGCTTAAGATTTCAGTTAGGCCTTTTCTAAGCCAGCCGGTTAAGCCTTCTAAAGAGTCCACAATAAGCTGTATAAAACATTACTTAAGGCATCAAAAAACTTTTTAAAAAACAGGAACATTTAAGAAACAGTTAATCTAGTCACCTCTTAGTGAGGTACAACCGGTAAAATTAGCGTTCACGGTATGCATTTTGCACTTTTAACGTGTGTTAAATATATTTGTAACCATAAGAAATTTGTAATACCGTTCCATTTTTAAATTTGTAATACCAATCCATTGTTTGGATAACAGGTAGGTAGGTAGCCAGTACTGGCGGACTGTCCAAGATGAGAGACAATCAGAAATGAAGACACCAGGACTAAAGTGGGGGTTATAGCTGCGATAGATTTCATTAGGAAACAGCAAGTTGAATGGTTCGGCTATATAATTAGGCTACCAACTAACAGTATACCACATCAAGCAATGGTGTACTGACCAAATGGAACAAGAAGAAGACGCCGATCATGTAAAAGGTGGACAGAAGGAATAACAGTCCTTGGATTTTCTATATATGTAGCCCATAAACTAGCACTCTCCCGCTGTTTATGCTTCATCTCGATACAGCAAGGTACAAGAGCAATATGCTATGATGATATGATGAGAACAAAGAGGACAAAAACACTAAACCTAAGACACACAGATACCACAAGAAGCTCAAATAGCAACACAACAATATATCCCAAATCAAAAGGTGAAAGGAAACATCATAAAGACCCCCAGCCCTAAAACGTCAATAGACTTAAACGAAACCTGACCATCTTCTTTCAAAGATAGGATTGGTTATGAAAATCCTGATAAAGCCTGTAATGTCATCGCAAACCCCAAAGAGGAAGTAAACAATAGTAACAACGCAGTCTCCTGTGCAGTAATGCACTTGCCATGTTTCACACTGGTTATGCTTATCATCATGTGCCATGTCGATAAGTGTGAGGGGTTATGGTTGACCATCTCATGTTATCATCTGTGTCTGGAATCAGCTGCATGTTCTTGTCTCGATTATACCATGCGGTCAAAGCATACAGATAGTTATCCCTCTGCCTTCCCCTTGTTCTTTTAAAATGAATCATGCCCAATGTAAATGAGTTATCTTGTTTATAATATACCTTATAATATACCTAAACAATCTTGACTGTGTACGTCTAGTTTCTTAAATCAGTTTACTGATGTTAATTTAAATACACAAGCCACAAACAATATGTTGCACGATTTATTGTTTGGCATATTTCGCTGCACCTCGTCAGATGCGTACCTCAGTGTTATATATATCATATGAATCTGAATAAATAAATAATACTTCAGCTGAAACCATTAAAATAGACAGCAAAAAGCATTGTTCGAATGTGTAACATGTTGTCTCACCTCATCTCGAGTCATCTCACTAAGGTTTTAAATGTGTTGCTTGCAAAACTTACTCATTAGTTTTTTCTGTCCATACAAAGCATTCTTTGCATTTCCCTCACACAGCACGTTTACAATGCCATTAGATCTATCTCAGTTTATCTGCGTATTGTCTATGTTTCACTTCCATATAACTGTATAGGTTCTATAGAGAACTTCCACACTTGTTTTCTCTTTGCAACTGACAGCCAGCCTCCCCGCAACGAAAGCCTTGACTGTGCTGTTCGTACGTTGTTACCATAACTTTTGGACATCCGCTGCCAACTTTCTTCTGGGAATGATTAGATTGGGTAGGTTTGCAAAGGATCACTTTAACTGCACTCGGATATCTCCATGCGTGACCCAGTGTCCTCCCATATATAAACACGAACGAACGAACAAAGTTTATATTTTTAAGGGTCACAAATTAGGCATGCAGGCCCGTCTTACATTCGGCCCTTCCAATCACTCATCTTTCGTTCATCAGTCATCTATTGTGCATGTTACATTAACATAGGAAAATAAAACATTGTTAAATGAATGTTGGAAACTTAAACAATGCATATTGCCATGTTATGAGACAGACAGGCAGGCAGGCAGACATACATACACACGCCCATGCATAAGCACATACGAACACACATACGTACACCATACCTGCATACATACTTACATCATTTACATAAACTCTCACAGTTACGCACCCACTCAATAACACACAAATACACACTCCCTCGCATGCACATATACTCACTCACAATCACAAACTCACTAATAAAGGTTTACTTATACAGAGAATCTTATACAGATAATCTTATACAGAGAATCTTATACAGAGAATCTTATACAGAGAATCTTATACAGAGAATCTTATACGGAGAATATTATACGGAGAATCTTATACAGAGAATCTTATACGGAGAATCTCAGTACAGTGCACGAACTCCGTAGCAGCAATGAGGTTCCAAATGTGTGTATAGCAGAAACACACACTGCGGATTTGTATGGGTAGCTATTCTAGCTTGGAAATCTTTGCCCAGGCAGCCTTTTCTGGCTGTTCTTTTCCATTTCCACCTGAAGATGAGGACGGAGCACGTATGGCAATGTCCGGGGTGCTTTGATGTCGGTTCTGGATTCAAATCAGCTCAACTTCCAACTGCCGAAGGATGTTTAATATGCCCAACGTACACACGGTTCTGTTGTAGAAGTCTAACAAAGTGGGTTGGTGCGAAGTTGGCAACTTCATCATGTAGAAGAATTCAGCTAGCATCCAGTTAACAACGTTAAGCTAGTTGCATATCCTTTACAGGACGTCACAGTCAACCCCATTATTTTTGGACTGTTTGTGATTTCTTGGCAGGTTTACGTTCAGGGGTTTGTCATTACTTTCTGAACGACTGGCACTCATATCATTTTTTTATAAAAACCAACGCAAGGCGGTCTGTTTCGAACACGGTGTGCGGGATTATGAACTACGTCTGTTACTCCTTCGCCACATAGCCGGCGTACAACGTACAGCCCTTGAAATGGGTTGGCATGAGTGGTTGTAGGCGTATACTCCATTCTGCGTCTTCAACGAAGAAGAATATCCCAGTAAGCCGAGTGGGCTATAATTGTGACGTTTAATATCAGTTTGAGACGTCTTCGAATACCTTAGGAGTCGAGAATTTTCCTCCATTGACGTAGGCTCCTAGGTCGAACTAGTCCAAAATAGATGCCATAACATGTCTGGGAAGTAAATGTGATCGCCGTGATACTGACAACATGGCCCGCCGAGCGTCCCTCAGTCTTAACAGATTAAGTGTCATGGGATGATCAATCGTCTTAAGCGAATTCCAGTATCTACCATTGGCATAAATATCGCGGAAATGTTGTCAATGGGTTATAATACAACATTTCTGCTACCATATTAATAACTTTTAAGTCATAACTGTGACAAACATTTACTTCCCATTTTTCTCTATCCATATTTGTTTCATTTATACTCATACTTACATATGTTTTGTTTCAGTTCTAGTCATATTTACACATGTTTTGTTACAGTTCTATTCATATTTACACATGTTGTATTTCAGTTCTAGTCATATTTACATATGTTCTGTTTCAGTTCTAGATATATTTACATATGTTTTGCTTCAGTTCTAGTCATATTTATATATGTTTTATTTCAGTTCTAGTCATATTTACATATGTTTTGTTTCAGTTCTAGTCATATGTATACATGTTTTGTTTCAGTTCTAGTCATATTTATACATGTTTTGTTTCAGTTCTAGTCATATTTACACATGTTTTGTTACAGTTCTAGTCATATTTACATATATTTTGTTTCAGTTCTAGTCATATTTATATATATTTTGTTTCAGTTCTAGTCATATTTACATATATTTTGTTTCAGTTCTAGTCATATTTATACATGTTTTGTTTTAGTTCTAGTCATATTTACATATGTTCTGTTTCAGTTCTAGTCATATTTACATATGTTGTTTTTTAGTTCTAGTCATATTTACATATGTTTTGTTTCAGTTCTAGTCATATTTACATATGTTTTGTTACAGTTCTAGTCATATTTACATATGTTGTATTTCAGTTCTAGTGATATTTACATATGTTTTGTTTCAGTTCTAGTCATATTTACATATGTTTTGTTACAGTTCTAGTCATATTTACATATGTTGTATTTCAGTTCTAGTCATATTTACATATGTTTTATTTCAGTTCTAGTCATATTTACATATGTTTTATTTCAGTTCTAGTCATATTTACATATGTTTTGTTTCAGTTCTAGTCATATTTACATATGTTTTGTTACAGTTCTAGTCATATTTACATATGTTTTATTTCAGTTCTAGTCATATTTACATATGTTTTGTTTCAGTTCTAGTCATATTTACATATGTTTTGTTACAGTTCTAGTCATATTTATACATGTTTTGTTTCAGTTCTAGTCATATTTACACATGTTTTGTTACAGTTCTAGTCATATTTACATATGTTGTATTTCAGTTCTAGTCATATTTACATATGTTTTATTTCAGTTCTAGTCATATTTACATATATTTTGTTTCAGTTCTAGTCATATTTACAGATGTTTTTTTACAGTTCTAGTCATATTTACATATGTTTTATTTCAGTTCTAGTCATATTTACATATATTTTGTTTCAGTTCTAGTCATATTTACATATGTTTTGTTACAGTTCTAGTCATATTTATACATGTTTTGTTTCAGTTCTAGTCATATTTACACATGTTTTGTTACAGTTCTAGTCATATTTACATATGTTGTATTTCAGTTCTAGTCATATTTACATATGTTTTATTTCAGTTCTAGTCATATTTACATATATTTTGTTTCAGTTCTAGTCATATTTACATATGTTTTGTTACAGTTCTAGTCATATTTACATATGTTGTATTTCAGTTCTAGTCATATTTACATATGTTTTGTTTCAGTTCTAGTCATATTTACATATGTTTTGTTACAATTCTAGTCATATTTACATATGTTGTATTTCAGTTCTAGTCATATTTACATATGTTTTATTTCAGTTCTAGTCATATTTACATATGTTTTATTTCAGTTCTAGTCATATTTACATATGTTTTGTTTCAGTTCTAGTCATATTTACATATGTTTTGTTACAGTTCTAGTCATATTTACATATGTTTTATTTCAGTTCTAGTCATATTTACATATGTTTGGTTTCAGTTCTAGACATATTTACATATGTTTTGTTACAGTTCTAGTCATATTTATACATGTTTTGTTTCAGTTCTAGTCATATGTACACATGTTTTGTTACAGTTCTAGTCATATTTACATATGTTGAATTTCAGTTCCAGTCATATTTACATATGTTTTATTTCAGTTCTAGTCATATTTACATATATTTTGTTTCAGTTCTATTCATATTTACATATGTTTTGTTTCAGTTCTAGTCATATTTACATATGTTTTATTTCAGTTCTAGTCATATTTACATATGTTTTGTTTCAGTTCTAGTCATATTTACATATGTTTTGTTACAGTTCTAGTCATATTTATACATGTTTTGTTTCAGTTCTAGTCATATTTACACATGTTTTGTTACAGTTCTAGTCATATTTACATATGTTGTATTTCAGTTCTAGTCATATTTACATATGTTTTATTTCAGTTCTAGTCATATTTACATATATTTTGTTTCAGTTCTAGTCATATTTACATATGTTTTTTTTTTCAGTTCTAGTCATATTTACATATGTTTTATTTCAGTTCTAGTCATATTTACATATGTTTTGTTTCAGTTCTAGTCATATTTACATATGTTTTGTTACAGTTCTAGTCATATTTATACATGTTTTTTTTTAAGTTCTAGTCATATTTACACATGTTTTGTTACAGTTCTAGTCATATTTACATATGTTGTATTTCAGTTCTAGTCATATTTACATATGTTTTATTTCAGTTCTAGTCATATTTACATATATTTTGTTTCAGTTCTAGTCATATTTACATATGTTTTGTTACAGTTCTAGTCATATTTACATATGTTGTATTTCAGTTCTAGTCATATTTACATATGTTTTGTTTCAGTTCTAGTCATATTTACATATGTTTTGTTACAATTCTGGTCATATTTACATATGTTGTATTTCAGTTCTAGTCATATTTACATATGTTTTATTTCAGTTCTAGTCATATTTACATATGTTTTATTTCAGTTCTAGTCATATTTACATATGTTTTGTTTCAGTTCTAGTCATATTTACATATGTTTTGTTACAGTTCTAGTCATATTTACATGTGTTTTATTTCAGTTCTAGTCATATTTACATATGTTTTGTTTCAGTTCTAGTCATATTTACATATATTTTGTTTCAGTTCTAGTCATATTTACATATGTTTTGTTTCAGTTCTAGACATATTTACATATGTTTTATTTCAGTTCTAGTCATATTTACATATGTTTTGTTTCAGTTCTAGTCATATTTACATATGTTTTGTTTCAGTTCTAGTCATATTGACATACGTTTTGTTGTTGTTTGCTCTACCTTTCTTTGCCTGTCGGCGCTGTGGTGAAGGGACTACATTCGTAATCCCGCATACCGCTTTCGAAACACAACTGCAGGCGATTTGGAAGCAAGACCGACTTGCGCTGGTTTTCATGTGCCAATAAGTTGGAACTCAAAGGATACGTAACAGTTTATAAACAGGTGAATCAAGACAATTTGATCACGGCCTTTAATTAGATCCGGGTTCTGCAACAGTTAATAGGCAAAATGAATAGGAGGAGTCACCATCCTATTGTTATTGTATGCATAGCTCCACAAAGAGAAATCCTGGTAGAGAGGTGATCATCTTATCATTTGGCAAAGTATATAACGATGATAATGAATGAATGTTATCGACCAAAGCTAACCGAGATCAAACTCTAAGGTCACAGGGACGAGGAGCGGTTTAGTTCTTCCAATTGTTAAAATCTCAAGCACCGTATGAACCTTGGAACGAAGCACGTCTCCACGAGCCAATGCCGGATGTCTTAAAATGTAAGCCACTCCACCTCTTCATTCTTTAAGCATAAGCACGAGTTAAAATTATTACCATCAAGAGCCTTACCGACTCTCGTGGGCGATTATGCGTCTCCACATCCAACGAAATGTATCATTTTGAGAGCTGGCACTTGTCTGTGCCGTGACACAAGACTGTCAATAATTTTCTCTCTCTGTCTTTGTCTATCCCTCTTTCCACAACTATTTCTTGTTGTGACATTGATGTCACAAAGGGCTCATCATCATAAAGGGCCCTGCCAGCTGGCGTAGGCGATCATGGCTCTCCAGAGATCTCGGTTTTTGATGTTTTGGATCAACTCTGCTGATGATATTCCACCATCTCAATCCATCCAGCATCATTTCTCTTCGTCTGCCTCTACCTCTCTTCTCCTCGATCTCTCCAGTTGTCACGATGTTCTCCGATGCCTCTCTTCTCATTACATAACCGAATGAAGATGTTTGTCTCTTTCTTATTGTTGTATATAATGTTCTAGTTTCATTAGTCCGTGTCAGGCAGTCGTTGTTAGTTACTCAGACAGTCCAATGAATCCGCAACATTCGTCTCAGGAACTATCTCTTTTGCTTTTAATTTCTTCTTACTTTGTTTATTTACATTCCAAGATTCACTGCCATACAGCAAAACTGTTTCTATACAGCATTTCAGCACTCTCTTTCTTACATTCAGTGATAGTGACTTATTACAAAGGGTTTTTTGTTGTTGTTGCGTATCCCTTACAGGACGGTGCAGTCAACATCAGCATTTTTCAGCTGCTGTTGATGTACTAGGCAAGATTACGCTCAGTAGTTTGCCATTGCTTTCTGAGCGATCCTGTAAGCTACCAACGCGGCGAGAGCAGCTACCGATTCTAGCGCAGGTTACGTTACTGACGAGAATATACGGGATTACGGAGAAAGACGTTAACCCTTAGGCCAGGGAAGGGGTAAGCGACATAAATTAACAATGTATAGTCAGCATTGACAGTTTTAATGTCGTGCGATCCTTCGTTCGCTAAATAGTAGTTACTTATAGGATTATTGGGATACGAAGGTTACACGCTAGGGGAGCGACTTCATTGCACCGGGTTTAATCTCATGAAGCTCAGTCTCATTTTGCAGAGCGGTTTGCTGAAAGCATCGCACAAAATCAGGAGCTCCATGGCTAGAGTGACGTCCCCCTGGAGTCTACGAGAAAATTATCTCGGGAACCGAAAGACGGAGTCCAGAATCGAACCCAAAACCTTCAGAGTGCAAGGCAGGTGGTTTAACCACTTGACCACGGAGACTCCCTTGATTATCGCGATGTTTTACATTGATCTGGTCTTCCTGGTCGACCTTGCCTAAACTGAGAACCAGGACATGACCTGGGAAGAAGTGGCCACCGGTGTGGTTTTGACTTCATCACCCATCGAGCTTTCAATGGTCTAAAAATATGGGGCTAGCACCATATTCCCAATAAGCCTTTTACAGTGGACATGGTCTTTACTTTAGTTTATTTCTAATATACCCAATACACATCCAAGGCTAAATGGTAGCAGAAGAAGAGGCCGACCACTTAAACAATGGACAGAGGGAATAGCGGAGTACATGGAAATCTCGATACGTGAAGCCCATAAATGGGCACTCTCCCGCTCTTTATACTTCACCTCGACACCGCAAGGTACAAGAGGGACAAGATGAGATCATTTGAGACTCCAAGGCCTGAAAACGGGTCCTTTACTACTTTATCTTCGCGTGCCCTTTGATCCTCCTTTGTGGATACTTCCTGAACCAGCTCACACAAAGCCGTCCTAAACTTTTCTATCTCCCAGAACTCCTTCCATTTTATTCCCATATTATTAGTTTTAACATAATATGTAAGTTGCATATCCTTTACAGGATGTAGCAGTCAACCCCAGCATTTATTTGGCTGTTAGTGATTCCTGGGTAAGTTTACGTTCAGTATTTTGCCATTGCTTTCTGAACTACCGACACCCATACCATTATATTTTTTTTTAAACGAACGTCAAGCGGTCTGCTGCCAAATCGCCCGCAGGTGGCAATTCCGAAGACCCTTCAGGTGAAGGGAAGTTCATCGCCGATTCAGAGTTCTTGAGCCTTTCTCCTCACTCATCTAGATGAGCCTCCGTTACTCTTGTTAGCTGAGTTATTCTTTTCTTTGTATGTGATCTGCTCGTACCATCAGATGGAAGATGCACGACATAGATTAAGAGCAGAATGGGTCAAGCAAAAGCTGCATTTAAGAAATTGTAACTAAGGAATGCATTAATTCAATATAATTTAATGAAAGAAAGAGAGTGCTTAAATGTTATGTAGAATCATTTTTTGCTGTTTGGCAGTGAATCATGGAACATGAAATAACACATTAGAAAGAGCTTAGAAGCACAACAGATGGTTCCTCGTATGAATGACGCGAATATCTTGGACTGCCAGAGCAACTAACAACGATTGGCACCAAGGGGCTTATGAAACTATAACATTATATAAAGCTATATGAAAGAGACAAACATTATTGTTTGTTATATGGTGAGAAGAGAGACATTTGAGAACAGCATGCCATCTGGAAAGATCAGTGTGAAAAGACACAGATCAAAAGAAATGACTGAGACGGTGGCACTGAGGAATATCATCAAACTATCATCAGCAGAATTGATTAGAAAACACCAAGAGCCGAGAAATGTGGCGGAAACTGAAAACCTACGCTAATTGACAGGTCACACGATGATGATGAATTGTTAAAGGTGGATTGGATGTAGCAGCTGAATGTTTCAACGGGATGGGGGAACGTTTCCCCAACCCAACCCTCCTTAGTCGCCTCTTACGACCAGCATGTAGATTAGAGTATAACTATTCCTTCTTTCCATAAGGGGTCATTCCATAAATTAGTCGATTTGACATCTATTATAGCGATTACCCTGATTAATGTCTACGGGAATGTGATTGAATAATCATGTATTCCTACTGCTATCAGTAGAACTGGTTAAACTATGGTAAATCTGTGGACACGTAAATAGCATAGATACTTGAATTAAAGAGCAGCTTTTCAAAACATAATTACGGAAAACAACGGACGTTGGGGCCACCAGCCTTCATCAGCAAACACACACAAGAAAACACAAAAACATATAAACCGCGGCATATACATTTTTAATGTTCACTCGCGTTGAACTCAAGTGTAGTCCTTCCTCGTATTGCTTCTCCCCCATCTACTACTCCCGCTCTTCTTCCTTGTCTCCATGATTATTTTTCCATGGACATCTGATCTATTTAGAATCTTCCTCATCAAAACTCTTCGGCTTTAAAGTTTATAATTATGATACCGATTATCACCCAGCCCAGCACAAGCTACTTTTTTTTCTTTTCTGGTCACACTATGGGAAGAGGTCACAAGAAAAGAGTGACAAATGATTCGACTGGAGTCACCAGACGATGCCGTGAGAATATCCTGATTATATTCTGAATCACACAAAAGGGAAACACTCAGCAGTTAAACTTAACACGATCGCCTGAAACAGACAGCTATTGGGCAACATTATCGCCTACCCTGCTTGATATGCCACATGACATGACAAAGAGCAGAGCTGTTATTATGTTAACGACATGTTTACTTATAATTACTTTCAATTCGCAATTGCGACTGAGTCACGTGTGACACGGGGTTTATCGAAGGCTGTTCGGGTTTATAAATGACGGGATCAGAAAGCGATTTCTCTTATTAACCTATAGGCATTGTCTGGAAATCGCAACTCGACAGGTAGGTCTTGTGGTTATGATAATGGCTACATTAGAATGGTCGTAAGATTATTCTGCTAAAGTTATGACAGCATTGTGTGTATCGGGAAAAGTTGTTATTCTCTCAAATGAGAGGCCTGGTGTTGTTACTGGAAAAATTGACGTTCTCTTAAATGAGAAAACTGTTGTTACTGGACAAGTTGATATTCTTTCAAATGAGAGTTAAGTGTTGTTACTGGAACATTTGATGATCTCCCAAATGATAATCTAGTGTTGCTACTGGAAAAGTTGATTCTCTGACAAATGGTATATGAGAACCCAGTGTTGTTGATGGAAAATTTGATGATCTCAGACATTATATTAGGTTGTTATGATCACAGTAGACAATAGAAACATCCAATGAAATGTTAGAACAAGTGTCCAATTCACTATTTCATTCCCTTCCTATTCTATTTTCTGGAGGCACATGTAGATGTATGGTAACTTTTCTCTGATTGTGTGTTTTGATTCGGAACCTCATGTTAGTGACTAATTTTAATGACCTAACATTTTAACGCCGGCTCTGTGGTAAAGGGGTTACAGACGCAGTATGTAATCCCGCATACTGCGTTCGAAACACAGCTGCGGGCGATTTGGTAGATTCGGACCTCCTTGCTTTGATTTTTATGAAAATGTTATGAATACTGGTCATTCAGAAAGTAATGGCAAACTACTGAAGGTATACTTGCCAAGAGATCACAAACACCCCCCCCCCCCAAAAAAAAAAAATGCCGTAGTTGACGGGTATGTCCTGTTAGGTATATGCAACTAAATCTTTCTAACATTTTACCACAGAAGCTACAAATAAATGCCTTATTTCTATCGAAATATGTGCGATTACCCTGCAGATAATTGATGCTTACATTCAAACAATATCAATAACTATGTGCTGCATCTGATTCAGTGACGAAGGATAATATAATGTCAAATCTGACCTCCAATTTTTATAGAAAAACGATATATCGTCACACTTGTGCCATCGAGTTCTTTGTTTTGTTTCGTGGCATTCTCCTCTATTTCAAATCCCAGTAAACGGAAATGTACATTATAATACTTGTTCATTTTATTGCGTCCCGTGTTTCGTCCAAACTTACGTGTTGTTTGGTACTGAATTAGTTACGTATTTCATTGTAAGGATAATTCATTTATTCACTTCATATGGTATATAACTCTGCAGTATGCACTTGACGTTATGCAACGAAATACACCAGGCAATAAATCGTGCAATCTATTGTTTGAAATTGGGTAAAACTGCGGTAAAGCTGTGAAAATGTAAACAATATAAAATGACACAAAGTAGTGCAGCTTTACATAACAGATTTACGACACAAACAGGATGTTGCGGCGATTAGCTTTCATCAGCAAAAAAACACATTCACAAACACAACATATAGTCAAGAAGATCTCCCGTGACTACATCACAAGGTAACGACAGGACGAGAAGAACAAAAGGATGAAAAAATGAAAGCAATGAAGAGAAAATGAGAATTGAAAAAAGATCTTCATACTTATCCCACAGTTGCGATCTGTGAGTAACTCAGAATATCTCTGGTGTATTCTTTTTATACCCAACCGACGGAGTAAGATGGGCGATGATGGCGATGTGATAGGTGTTACGGTTCAGTGAGCACATTGAAAGAAAACGTGGCGGGGGACGGATAGGACGGCAATCTGTCTGGTGGGGTGTATCTGAGCAATCTCAGTGGATGTACTGACGAAGCATGAGTGGGTGCAAGCATGATGGTGGTACTAACCAAAACCACATGATGTACTCATATATGTTACTATGAGGCGGGTCCTAAAGTCAGGGTGGACTGATATGTGTGAGCGCACATACATACATATACACCGTTCAACAGACATTCATACACTAGTGCACATGGGCATGAGCAAGGTATATATAAGCAGAGAGAGAGAGAGAGAGAGAGAGAGAGAGAGAGAGAGAGAGAGAGAGAGAGAGAGAGAGAGAGGTGGGTATCGTTCCTGTGATGTGCCTCATGGGGTATGCGGAGTAGGTCGGTCTACAAATACGAGGCTTCACTCATACTGTTCCCTTTGAAATAGAGTCAGTAAGGTTGATTGTTATACAACGCATTTCAGGATCAAATCGCCCAGTGCTTGTGTTATTGGGGCTGTTTAAGATCCGACCGCCAGCAATACACATGGCATGGGTAGGCACAGAGAAGCAAGATTGTAGAGAGAGAGAGAGAGAGAGAGAGAGAGAGAGAGAGAGAGAGAGAGAGAGAGAGAGAGAGAGAGAGAGAGAGAGAGAGAGAGAGAGAGAGAGAGAAAGAGAGAGAGAGAGAAAGAGAGAGAGAGAGAGGAATCGTGCCTGCGACATACCACATGAGGTATGCGGAGTAGGTCGGTCTACAAATTGGAGGCTTCACTCATTGTATGGTATGTCGCAGGCACGATTCCTCTCTCTCTCTCTCTCTCTCTCTCTCTCTCTCTCTCTCTCTCTCTGTCTCTTTCTCTCTCTCTCTCTTCTTATATATACCTTGCACATGCCCATGTGCACTAGTGTATGAATGTCTGTTGAACGGTGTATATGTATGTATGTGCGCTCACGCATATCAGTCCACCCTGACTTTAGGACCCGCCTCATAATAACATATATGAGTACATCATGTGGTTTTGGTTAGTACCACCATTATGCTTGCGCCCACTCATGCTTCGTCAGTACATCCACTGAGATTGCTCAGATACCCCCACCAGACAGATTGCCGTCCTCTCCGCCCCCCCCCCCCTTCTTTCAATGTGCTCACTCTAACGTAACACCTATCACCCCGCCATCATCGCCCAACTTACTCTGTCGGTTGGGTATAAAAAGAATACACCAGAGATATTCTGAGTTACTCACAGATCGCAACTGTGGGGTAAGTATGAACAATTTTTTCAATTCAGTTCGGGTAGGGGGGGGGGGGGGGCTGAGTGGTCTCGAGGTATGGTGTCCGCCTCGAGTGCTGGAGGTCCCGGGTTCAAGCTCCGGTGAGGATCGGGATTTTTTTCATGTGGACTTCTAGTAATAAAATTTCCCCTGGTCTCTGGGTAGTGAGATCGGACGCCCATATGTATTGTTGCGCACGTAAAACATCCCTTGGCGGTTGGAAATCGAAAAAAGAGTAGCCTAACGGTGCTGCCAGGGCAAACTTTCGAGTTAAAAATCTACCCAAAGTATTTCAGGATCCTCGCCGGAGCTACGAAGTTCTTGCACTGAGCTGAGTTTCTCCAGACTCAGGCTTGAGTTAGGAGAAGAACGGAGCACTTATGGGTTACACCCGTGTGCCGTGATGTTGATCCATCGACTAAACTAAACTTAACTAAACTATTTTTTTCAATTCTCATTTTCTCTTCATTGCTTTCATTTTTTCATCCTTTTGTTCTTCTTGTCCTGTCGTCACCTTTTGATGTAGTCACAGGAGATCTCCTTGACTATATGTTGTGTTTGTGAATGTGTTTGTTTGCTGATGAAGGCTAATCGCCGCAACGTCCTGTTTGTGTTGTAAATCTGTTATGTAAAGCTGCACTACTTTGTGTCATTTTATATTGTTAACCTATTGTTTGGGACTTCTGTGTCTAAACTAACTAAGGGATTACATTGTTCTCAACACCAAACATTTCATTCTACACGATATAAGGTAACAGTGCCAGCCAACTATGGCTCGTGTTTTACAGTTGGTAACACACTAATTAGCTGCATATCCTTTACAGGACGTCACAGTCAACCCCAGTATGTTTGGGGCTGTGTGTGATTTCTTGGCAAGTTTAAGTTCAGTAGTAGGCTATTGCTTTCTGAACGACCGGCACTCATAGCACTGAATTAAAATCAGCGCAATCGGTCTGCTAATAAATGGCTCACAGCTGTGTTTCGAATGCGGTATGTGAGATTGCCAATTCCGGCCATAATCCCTTTCGCCACAGACAGGATATGTGTCCGTCTTCCAGTCGTCTTGCCATGCTCGCCACTGGAGCCAGACGGACACAGACGAGAGAGCGGGGACGATGGAGTTGCGCGACCACTTCCTCGCTATATAAAACCAAAGCGCAAGTCATTCGTTCCTCATCTAAAGATGTAGTGTAATGAATGGTCCTCGTCATTCATGATGGACGAACATCGCTACTAGACGTGTACGGCCAAGGTGAGGGGCAAGTGGGGAGGGGGGGGGGAGCAGAGTGGTCTCGAGGTATGGTATGCGCCTCGCGTGTTGGAGATCATGGGTTCAAGCCCCAGTGAGGGCCAGGATTTTCTCACGTGGACTTCTAGTAACAAAAATTTCCCCTGGTCTCTGGGTAGTGAGATCGGACGCCCGTTTGTATTGTTGCGCGCGTAAAAAATGCCTTGCCAGTTGGACATTGAAAAAGAGCAGCCTAACGGCGCTGCACAGGCAAAATTTTGAGTTAAAAGTCTGCCCAACGTATTTTACGATCCTCTTCAGTGCTACGGAGTTCGTGCACTGAGCTGAGATTCTCCGGACTCAAGTCTGAGTTAGGAGTAGAACGGAGCACTTAAGTGTTACACCCGTGGGCTGTGATGTTTATCCGTCGACTAAACTAAACTTGTCAAGGTGTTTTGAGCACGTTATGAGTCGGTATACACTATGAACTATGAACTATGAACCTGGTGACGACTGGCAAAATGGATGGGGCAAGAGCAAGAGAGTGGCAGAGAGATGAGAGAGAGAGAGAGAGAGAGAGAGAGAGAGAGAGAGAGAGAGAGAGAGAGAGAGAGAGAGAGAGAGAAGTACAGACATAGACCGAGACGTTGGTTGTCGTGGGAGGTGGAAGACAATGGTCACTCACGCTTATCATCAAGGCACAAGCTGATTAATATACTAGACTAAGCATTACTGTTCCGTGTGTCTGTTTGCTTTCTGTTTAATTTTGTTTTTCCGCGTTTCCATCCTGTTTCAGGATATTGCGGTCAACATCAGCATCTTTCAGCTATATGTTGATTCCTAGGCTAGATAAAGCTCATCAGCACGCCACGACTTTCTGAGCGACCGGCTCCATACTCTCATAAGTCACTGGCTCGACTCGAACCGCTTCCAATTCTCGTGCGCTCACGTCAACCACGAGAGTATTCTGGGTTACGGAGAAAGCTGCTAACACCTCGGCCAGGGAGACCGGCTTTCTATTTAATGTGATCTATAATAAAAATAATAAACGCTGAGGTTGATTGCAACGTCCTGTAAAGGACATGGAAATAACTTTTAAAATATATTATCTTAGATCAAATTTCTATTTAATCTGATCTAAGATAATATATTTTAAAAGTTATGTCCATGTCCTTTACAGGACGTTGCAATCGACCTCAGCGTTTATTGGCTATTTATTGGCAATGTTAGTCCAGTAATTTGCCATTGCTTTTGTAACGGCCGAAGTCTCAGTCCACCGAAATTAACGCAAATGGCTCTGCTTCCGAATCGCGTGAAGCTGGTTTCGAACCATGGATTCGGTGTGACGGGGAATTATGAAACTGCACGTTTCACTATTCCTTAAGCCAGAGTGCGATCAGTTATATAAGTTTATGAAACCGATGCTGGTATTTCAAGGGCTAGATGTGAATCATGGCCACATTCCATGGTTCTGGGATCCTGTGGATGACAGATCTGGCTAACGATTAGATCTATTTAGGTGTCTATCTGGGAAACCGATGCTGCTATTTCAAGGGATACATGCGAATCATGTTCACATTCCTTGGTTGTGGGATACTGTGGATGATAGGATAGATCTGGCTAACGATTAGATCTGTTTAGGTGTCTATCTGGGAAACCGATGCTGCTGTTTCAAGAGCTAGATATGAATCATGGCCACATTCCATGGTTCTGGGATCCTGTGGATGACAGATCTGGTTAACGATTAGATCTGTTTAGGTGTCTATCTGGGAAACCGATGCTGCTGTTTCAAGAGCTAGATATGAATCATGGCCACACTCCATGGTTCTGGCATCCTGTGGATGACAGATCTGGCTAACGATTAGATCTATTTAGGTGTCTATCTGGGAAACCGATGCTGCTATTTCAAGGGATACATGTGAATCATGTTCACATTCCATGGTTGTGGGATACTGTGGATGATAGGATAGATCTGGCTAACGATTAGATCTGTTTAGGTGTCTATCTGGGAAACCGATGCTGCTGTTTCAAGAGCTAGATATGAATCATGGCCACATTCCATGGTTCTGGGATCCTGTGGATGACAGATCTGGCTAACGATTAGATCTGTTTAGGTGTCTATCTGGGAAACCGATGCTGCTGTTTCAAGAGCTAGATATGAATCATGGCCACATTCCATGGTTCTGGGATCCTGTGGATGACAGATCTGGCTAACGATTAGATCTATTTAGGTGTCTATCTGGGAAACCGATGCTGCTATTTCAAGGGATACATGTGAATCATGTTCACATTCCATGGTTTTGGGATACTGTGGATGATAGTATAGATGTGGTTAACGATCAGATCTGTTTAGTGTCTATCTGGGAAACCGATGCTGCTATTTCGAGAGCTAGATATGAATCATGGCCACATTGCATGGTTCTGGGATCCTGTGGATGACAGATCTGGCTAACGATTAGATCTGTTTAGGTGTCTATCTGGGAAACCGATGCTGCTATTTCAAGGGATACATGTGAATCATGTTCACATTCCATGGTTGTGGGATACTGTGGACGATAGGATAGATCTGGCTAACGATTAGATCTGTTTAGGTGTCTATCTGGGAAACCGATGCTGCTGTTTCAAGAGCTAGATATGAATCATGGCCACATTCCATGGTTCTGGGATCCTGTGGATGACAGATCTGGCTAACGATTAGATCTGTTTAGGTGTCTATCTGGGAAACCGATGCTGCTGTTTCAAGAGCTAGATATGAATCATGGCCACATTCCATGGTTCTGGGATCCTGTAGATGATAGATCTGGCTAACGATTAGATCTGTGTAGGTGTCTATCTGGGAAACCGATGCTGCTGTTTCAAGAGCTAGATATGAATCATGGCCACATTCCATGGTTCTGGGATCCTGTGGATGATAGATCTGGCTAACGATTAGATCTGTGTAGGTGTCTATCTGGTATGTTCTGTGGCGAAGGCGTTACGGATGCATTTCGTAATACCGTATACCGCAGTCTAAACACTTCTGCAAGAGATTTTGCAGCAGACAGTCTTGCGTTGGTTTTCATACAATTATATTCGTGCGGGTTGTTAAGAAGCAATGACAAACTACTGTTCGTAACCTTGCCAAGAAATCACTAACAAAAAAAAAAAAATGCTGGGGTTAAATGCAGCGGCTTGTAAAGGATATGCAACTCCCTGGCCATGTGTCGAAGTACACCTGTTAAATCAACGAGGCGCTGTCGTCATTTGGAGGCGGCTGGTGTGAATCCCAGCGAGGATACTATAACTTTCAATTTCTATATTGCCTAGTATGTACCTTAATCTCTACAACTAAATTTATTAATTCCAGTCATTACTTGAGTATGTATTTCCTATACGTCAGGAGCGGTATCGTTTTACCTTTACAAAAATCATACATCCTCTTAAATCTAAACAAATACCATTAAATCCTTTAAGACTATTGCTGTATGTTTGTTTTTTCTGTGGTAACATGTCTTCAATTTATCTTACCCCTCTCTGTTGACATTGTGCGTCAGTTAGTACAAATACTTAATTTATGTTATTGCTGTATTTCAAAATTCAATTTAGAAATGGCGTTTCTGATTTTCTGAAATGTGATACTACTGATTCATAGTCATGGGGAACTACTGATATACTATCAAGGGAGTGTACTAATAGTGACAATAGGTGTGTTAACTGATTCAGTCCCAAACAAAGAGTAGCATCAGACCAAACATGGCGCACAATCAAATCAACAAGTATTATAATGTAAATTTCCATTCTCTGAGTATTGAAATTGCGGAAGATATCACGAAACAAAACAAATAACCCGATGACCTTAGTATGGCGATATACGTCATTCTGTCCTAATGGGTAGTCACATTTGGCGATATATTATCATTAGGCACGGGATCAGTTTTTTTGCTCTCGTTCGCTTTGAACTCAAGCGTAGTCAATACACACAACTTCTAGTAGCACTTAATTGAATTTTTCATGTAGATTAGCTTTCACTTTTGCCAATATCCCTCGCGGTCAGTCGAACTCTCTCCGGCTTCATAGGTACTTGTAATTTATCTCCTTATGTCAAGGACGAGAAGTCAATATTTTAGTCCAACTGACTGGTGTAGAAGCTGAACTCGCTACTTCAGCATCAGCACACCGGATGTTTAAGAACGAGCACTCCCATTTTTACATATGGAAATCCTCCTAAACTCGGAATGACCATCCATAGTACACAAAATACCGGGACGGTGAACAAGGCGAATAAAGTTACATAGACCACGGCTTCGAAAGAGAAACAGGAGAATGTGTGGCAGATATGAGACGTGTTCAGAACATAATAGTCAACATTACTGGCCATTATGAAAGAGATTGGGACCTCATCACGTAATATCCCAAAGACAGCATTAGGAATACAACCAAAAGAAAACGGTAAAAGACATAACACTCTAATAAAAACGATACCAGAAGGTAAGATTGAAGACAAGTGAGCAAGAAGTAGACATCGGTACAGGTCGGAAGATAACATCAAGAGATGGTCGAACAGCAGTCTGACAGAATGTACAATCCAGGCGAGAGACAGTCTTGAAAATCCACTGCAGCTAATCTTCATTGTGGAGGCGGCAACTTATTGATTGACGTAATGTGATTTCTGCAGTGTATACCTGGCCAGCTGCAACGGAATATGCAAGGCAATAAATTATGTAACCTGTTGTTGATATGATAATTTGTATCGTTACAGGTCAACGGAGAAAGATCATGGAAATGCATCTAATCAAGATCATTGCTGTAGTGACAATAGCGCGGCCTTGGATTCCCGCGGTCATCTGCCATGGTCGTCTAACCGACCCACCAGGTAGAAGCTACATGTGGAGACAAGGCTTCAACACGCCAATTAATTACCAGGACAATGAGCTATTCTGTGGTGGCCTTCAGGTAAGTGGATATTGGGGTATGAATTGAGGGTTGTCTACATCGGATATAATATCAAATAACACGTTGTTTAGCGGGGTCGCGTTAGCGAAGTTGTTGGGAACTGCGCTGAGCACTGTCGGAAGACACTTCCATGCCTGTGCTCGTTGCCTGCAAAGTGTGGGAAATATTGGTTGCCTATGTGTCCTTGCAGTCAGAAGAGTGGGTCGTCTACGTCCATGTAATCAGACAACGCGTTTGCTATGGAGTAAGATGCGCTTGTTGTCGTGGTGCGCAGATGTAGACATTATGCCATGGGACAGTAAATTAGTTTGAATCATATGTCATGAGTACAGTATGGCATCTTGTTGTGAACCCTTTTTGAGATTTCAGAACTAACCCGTTGACATTGGCATGATACAGAATTGCTTGCTGAGTGTCGGTGGACTAACTCATATTGTAAGCGAGGGGTTGGTTGGAATTTTCTAGTTCTAACATTCACACTCTTCACTTTATCATTCCAAATCACAACGTGATATGTTAATTATAAATATTGAACTGGATGCCGAACGAGTTTACAATCTCTATTGTGTCCTTGAATTCACATTTACAACACTTCATATCATGGCCATATTCGCACTCTTACGATTCTAAATTACTAAAATTATAAAACACTTGATAACTGACACATATACATTATTACTATCAGTAATTGGCTGCCGAATAAACTGGCCATTGCTGCAGCGAGTTTAGACCAGTCTGTCTTCGACAACGGTTGCCCTCTGAGTGTCAAGTTTATTAGAGCTCTTTCTCTCCTGGCCATCGAAAAAGCGTGCTTCTCTCCTCAAGGCCGGGTATAAGATTCAGTGTGACCAGAGCTCACATTTCAGTTCATGACAGCGTTGTTCAGTGGACATGTTAGCGAAGTTGATAGGGAACTTTGGTGAGTATGGTGGCTTCGAAGCCCGAGCTTGTCTCCTGCAAAGTGAGATCAAGATTGGTCACCAATTCCTCTGTGCATTTAGGCTTACATAATGAGATTACGCTATTACGTTACCGACTCACAGCATGAAACTGCTTCCGGACAAATTTCTGTAAACAGGTTGCTTGATGAACGTCGCCCTCCTTATGGTCCGCTGAAGAGACTTCCAATCCTTGGCTAGTCCCTGTACCTCTGCATTTTCATGCCTACGGTGTCTTTTACGTCCGGTGTCAACCTTCATGTGAGTCGACCCTGCCTTGTCTTCCATGAAATCATTAATCTCTTTGAACAAGAATCAACTTCATATTAATAACCTGTTCACATAATTACTAACCTGAGCCAGGGATGGACCCTAATATAAATTATTTGTGAGATTGAATGGGATAGAGTTAATGGTATAATCGAATCTAATTGTCTTCCATGAATTACAACATTTCTTTAGAAAGCACCGTTATGTTAGTTTAGGTGAAAAGTAAAGTAAAAGAGTATACGGCACACGCCCAACATTTTCACAGAACAACCGCCACTGGATGTCGCTGTGGTCTATATACCGCCCATACTTCCTAAGACATTCCCAGCTACTCTGTTTAGACCAGGTCGACCTGTAAGCTCAGATCAATTTACAACTATTCGTTTCGATGGGGATTCGAACATATTACCACTTGACTCACAGACAAAAGTGTTAGCTACTGCGTTAATGATGCACCCACTCAACCATTGCATATTCTTTACAGGAAGTCGCAGTCAACCCCATCATTTTTTTATGTTTGTTATGTCTTGGCAGCTTTTACATTCAGCAGTTTTGCCCTTGATTTCTGAACAACTGGTACTCATATTTTTTTAAAGAAACCAACTCAAGGTGATCTGCTTCCAAATCTCCCGTAGCTGGGTTTCGAACTCGGTATGCAAGATTACGAATAGCATTCGTAACCTCTTCGCCACAGACGCATTAAGACATTACAGAATCGTTCATCAGACAGGACACTTGTTTGACTGGTTGCTGTTTGAATGGTTGCTGTCTCTAGAGCGGTCTCGGCTGGCAAAGATTAGTTTCATCTTCGTGCCAGGACATGCTGGAGTACAAGGAAATGAGCTGGCTGACAAGCTCGCAGGTAACACTACTGTGGAGGGCGGACGCTCCATTGACCAGGTTGACATTCTGAAAGCACTACGAGAAGTAAGACTTTTGCGAGAACCAAGTGATGACTGTGAAACCTTGGCCAGACTGCGAGAACAGCAAATGAAAAGAGGGGTGGCCAAACAAGAACACTAAGCGGGAAGCCAAAGAAGATTGATAAACCAACACAGAACTGGCGTCGTTAGCCGCTACACGATGCGGGATTTGCTGAGGAGGGGATCCGAGCACTATGGACTGAATGGTTCAATGTGCAATGAGGATGATCTGTCGACTAACTAACTAACTAACGTGTTTGATTGGGAAGTTATGAACCCGGTCCTAATCCATCCGTGAGCTATTCTGCAAACATAACGAACTGGAGAAAGAAACGACTACGGAAAATCTTGACAGACAGTGAAATATTCTCATCGTGTGAAAACCCTATGTGAAAGTCTTCATTTTCACAATGTCCAAATAAAATAATATGTGAGTAGATAGCTTTGCGTTGATCTTTTACAATGGTATGAGTTTCAGTCGTTCATATATCTATTGAATCTATTGAAAGTAAAGTTTCCTAGACAATCTTACTGGCGCCTTGCTGTCTTGACAGGTGATAGATCGATATATTTTGCTTAAAAAAGACATAATAACTAAAAATGCAAGAAAAATGCCGTTAAAAGAATCAGCCACTGTTTATTGCCTTCATCGACCTCACAAAGGCATTTGATTTGGTCAGTCGTGAGGGTCTATTCAAGGCACCAAAGAAGATTGGCTGCCCACCAACTCTTCTGTCCATTGTGGAATTGTTCCACACAGGCATGAAGGGTATAATCAAGTTTGATGGTGCAACTTCAGAAGAGTTTGAAATCAAGAATGGAGTTAAGCAAGGTTGTGTACTAGCCCCCCCCCCCCCCACCTCTTTGGAATATACTTTTCACTTCTACTTACATATTCCTTTCAAGATCAGGATGGTGGTATATACATTCACTCACGCTCAGATGGCGGCCTCTACAATGCTCATAGATTGAAGGCAAAGATAAAACTTAGTATGGTACTGATCAGAGAGTTGTTTTTTGCAGATGATGCTGCAGTTACTACCCACTCTGAGGAAGAATTACAACGTCTACAATCTGCATTCTTCAATACTTGTTCTGAATTTGATTTAACAATTATCAAAAAGAAGACACAGGTTATGGGGCACCATCAATCCCCATTGACGGCGCCGAACTAGAGAGAGTAGACCATTTTACATATCTAGGATCAGAGGTAAATAGCACATTATCACAGAAATTAGATCCTGAAATCAACATCAGGATTGGTAAGGCAGCAACAACAATGAACAGGTTTTAAAAAAAGAGTCTGGGAGAACAGGAAGCTTACTGCCAAAACAAAAGTCCTTGCCTATCAAGCCTGTGTCCTTAGTACTCTTCTTTATGGCAGTGAAACCTGGACAACTTACTCACACCGAGAGAAATGTTTAAACAGCTTTCATATGTGGGGCTGCGGAGAATACTTGGTATTAAGTGGCAAGACAAAATCACAAATACTGAAGTATTGGAAAGATCAGGTTGTGTGACGGTATATTCCATGCTCAGTCTTCGTAGACTTAGATGGATAGGACATCTTAGGAGGATGGATGATGGTAGAATACTAAAGGACATCTTTTTAGGTGAAGTACAGGTTGGTAGGAGATCTCAGGGTCGACCTCTGCTACGATACAAAGATGTGTGTAAGCGGGACATGATTGATACAGGCATTGATAATGCACATTGGGAGCAAGTCGCCGCTGAACGTGTTGCATGGATGGCAAATATCAGAAATGGAATAAAGTCAAAGTGAAAATTATTGCAGATAAGTCACACACCGAGCGTGTGAGACGTAAAATGGTGCATGATAGTGAAAATGACCATGTGTTCACATGCATCCACTGTGGACGAACATTTACAGCGCGAATTGGCCTTATCAGTCACATTCGCCACCGCCATGTGTCGCACTTATTAAGCCTTTTTGAAGCACAATGTAACAAACTATCGTCTGTTAAGACGGCAAGGAGTCAATGATTGATGAATATTTTGCTTAAAAAAGACATAATAACTACAACTCATGGTGCGGACCAGGGATTGAAGTTATGCCTCTCCATAACACAAAGCCTGGGCTGAATTGTAGAGACCATGTGTTGCGCAGGCAGCATGATCCCTCTCTCTAGTTTATTCCAGAATACATCTGGAACAAGTCGAGCTGCAGAAGCTGCTGGATCAACAAAGCAATGCTCTAACTGTTAACCTGTCTTATCTTCGTTCTAAGACCAGTTGTCGATCAAGGCTTAGGGCTTAGTATGCCCTGTCATGACATTTAGTCTTTAGGTTGCATTTCATCGCACAATGACAAGGCTACATGTAGTACAACTCATAAAACTGATGTATCTAGACCAACAAGCAGCGATTATAATAGATGGCGAGCATTAGATTGGTTTGATATCAAGCAAGGAGTCTGCCAGGTCTGTGTGCTGTCCCCTAATTTGTTTAACCTGTGCGCCGAAAGTATAATGAGAAATGTCGGAGATGAGAAAACCAAGGAGAAATACCAGAAATTCCATAGGCTAATGATATAGTTTTACTATCCCCATCACAGAATAGTATAGGAAAACAAATAACCTCAACCCAAAAGAGTAGTGAATATCACAACTTATATCTTAACTTAGCAAAAACAAAGATAATGCATACAAATAAAACTAATATAGAGAAACAAATTTTTTTTAATGCTGAAAAATTTGATGTGATAGGAAATTTCGAATATCTTGGGTCATTAATTACCAACAATGGTGACACAATGAAAGAAATTAAAAGACGAATATACACCGCTCTTCAAAAACTAAAACAACTGAATAAATTGTGGAGGGTGACAGATAGAACTTCTCAAATTAAATTTTTAAGAGCATACATCTTTCCCATTGCAACCTACGCCCGTGAGACCTGGGCACTTACTAAACAAGCTAAAAAGCGCATAAATGTCTTTGAATATAAATGTTATGGACGGGTTCTATGAATATCTTGGATACAGAAAAGATCAGAAGCAACCAAACAGCAAGAGCCGAATATTGAAGAAGTGTGACTACTAAGGACGATAAAAACAAAGAAAATCTAAATGTTTTGGTTCCTTGAAATGCCATGAACATTTAGAGAGAACAATAATGAGGGGTATATGCCCGGGAAGAGAGGTAGAGGAAGGCCAAAGAGAAGATGGGTACAGGATGTAGCAGATGATCTCCAGATGGGTGTGTCGAACGCGGGACATCTTGCTTATTACTGAGATGTTTTCTGGAACGTTGTTATCGGAACGAAGTTCTACAAAGGACATGCTGTTGAATGAGTGAAGATGTCTTGTATTCTCTTAATTGCACTACTCCGCCTGAAGTTTTCGGGTTTGATGAGTGCCTCCCAACATTCAGCTCTGCCAGAAAGCAGGTAATAATTTCTACTGTTATAAGGTAGCTCATTCATATATGACTAAAACCATAACCATATTATCAACACAGATTTAACCATAGGTAGCCTTATTCTAGAATGTTCTTTTTTTTGTTTTTCTCGTCACCAGCGTCAGGACGAAAACGGTTATCGGTGCGGTCTGTGTGGAGACCCATTTGATGCACCCAGGGAGAACGAGCGTGGAGGCAAGTACGCCACGGGAATAATCACTAGGAATTACAGAATGGGACAAAATGTGATTATGACATTTGAGATCACAGCAAATCACAAAGGTATAGAACTTTACTTTTTCTTTTATTATTCTCTCGTCAATTATCCGATTCAGTGACCAACAAAATGTGGGCTTGGGCCAAACAGTGTACGCAATCAAATGAACAAGTAATATTCTATAATTTTCCGTTCACTGAGCATTGAAATTGTGGAAAATATCACGAAGCAAAACAAATAACATGATGACCCTAGTAATGGCGATATATTGTCCTTCTGTCCAAATGGGCGGTAGCATTTGGCGATATATTATCCTTCGGCAATAAATCAGTTATTAGGAATCAGAGAAACGGGGTAAATGGATGCTCCACAGGAGCATCCTCACCCGGTAGGGGTAGTCATGTGCACCAGGGCATTCCAGGTCGCCAGCAAGCCAATAAGTGCACAAAATTAGCTGATTCAATGTCGAAAGATACTATATCGCCAAATATATCTTCCCATGTGGACAGAAGAACGATATCGCCATACTAGGGTCATTCTTTCAGGAATCATCTTTTCTTTATTTGTTCGTTCAATGCCTTTGCGACGGTAAATATGCCCAATGCATAGGGTATATTTTTAATGGCTGTGGGGTTTTTGAAACTATTGCCGTTCCAAGTTTTGTGTTCAGCCTATGTGAACTCATGCAACACAAAAGTGAACTATAAGTGTGTTTTTTTTTGGTTGCCTCAATATAAAATTCAATATCTCAGTAACTGGCTGAGATAAAATGATGAGATTTAGTATATAACGTTATCATTATGTCCACCCAACAAAAAAATTTTTGTTCTGGAGATTTTACAGCAGATTTTAAAGTTAGCTTATATACGGTATATTAATTATGACTTAAAGATTACGTCCATGATTTTAACAGTTTTACAGCTTCCCCAAGATTCGACCCAAATTATTCAAAATTTTCACGTGACTTTCGTTTTCAAACAATCAGCGCGAAGATTCAGAGGCGTCTCCAAATGTGGGTTCTTTCATGAAACGTGATTATATAAATAAACTAGCTGACAAGGCCCGGTTTCTGGTGGAAATCAATCAATCAATCAATCAATCTATCTATCTATCTATCTATCTATCTATCTATCTATCTATCTATCTATCTGTCTGTCTGTCTGTCTGTCTGTCTGTCTGTCTGTCTGTCTGCCTGTCTGCCTGTCTGTCTGTCTGAATGCCTGCCGGTCGGCTGACCCATCCACCGACCGACCGACCCACCGAACTACCGATATCTATCTATCTATCTATCTATCTATCTATCTATCTATCTATCTATCTATCTATCTATCTATCTATCTATCTATCTATCTATCTATCTATCTATCTATCTATCTGCCTGCCTGCCAGCCCGACCACCCACCCACCGACAGACCGACCGACCTACCGATATCTATCTATCTATCTATCTATCTATCTATCTATCTATCTATCTATCTATCTATCTATCTATCTATCTATCTATCTATCTATCTATCTATCTATCTAATCTATCTGTCTGTCTGTCTGTCTGTCTGCCTGTCTGCCTGCCGGCCCACCCACCCACCGACCAACGTACCGATATCTATCTATCTATCTATCTATCTGTCTATCTATCTATCTGTTTGTCTATCTATCTATCTATCTATCTATCTATCTATCTATCTATCTATCTATCTATCTATCAGCCTGCCTGCCGGCCCGACCACCCACCCACCAACAGACCGACCGACCTACCGATATCTATCTATCTATCTATCTATCTATCTATCTATCTATCTATCTATCTATCTATCTATCTATCTAATCTATCTGTCTGTCTGTCTGCCTGCCTGCCTGCCGGCCCACACACCCACTAACCGACCGACCTACCGATATCTATCTATCTATCTATCTATCTATCTAATCTATCTATCTATCTAATCTATCTGTCTGTCTGTCTGCCTGCCTGCCTGCCTGCCTGCCGACCCACCCACCCACCGACCGACCGACCGACCCACCGATCCACCCACTCAGCCAGCCAGCCACCCATCTATCTTTCTGCCTACCTACCTACCTACCTACCTACCTTTCTGTCTGTCTGTCCGGGCCGCGTCATTCATTTTATTCGGAGACTGCCGAGGGTCGTCGCTGGAGCTACGGAGTTCGTGCTTTGTGCGACGCTTTCCGCGCTGCGGAAAGAAACTGAGCCATATGGGATAAAAACCCGGTGCAATGCAGCCGATTCTGTCGACTGTAAGCTACTTCTTTGATTGCACCCACTCCCATACGAATCCAGATACGCCTTTGTTTGTCATCTGAATTTGCAGGTCCTCATTACCGTAAACATAACTTTTTAAACAAGAAATCACTAGTTGTTAAGCAAAACATCAAAGGAATGATGCCGCTTTTAATGATTTAAGTTGTTTTTGGACCTATCAAAGACATATTCCTTGGGTGGGGGTAAATATAAGACGGTTGGAAAAATTTCATAACGATGCAACAGATAGTTTTCAAAATAATTGATCTTGAATGACGGCATAAATTTCCGGACAGACTATAGCAGTAGTATAGTGTGTGTTTTGTTTGTTGCCTCAATATAAAATTGAATATCTCAGTAACCAACTGATGGAAAATAATGAGATTTAGTATATAACCTTATCATTATATCCACCCAACAAAAAAAAATTTTTTCTGGAGATTGTACAGCAGATTTCAATTTTTGCTTATATGAGGTATATATTTTACCGCCCCGCCATGAATGCCTTAATTTTTAGAGTATTACAGCTCATCAAGACCCATTCGCGCTAATTTTAAAATTGTCTGGCGGTCTTTCGTTTTTGAACAGAATGAGTGTTATAGTTCAGAGGCGTCGTCAAACTGTGGGTTCTTTCATGAAACGTGATTATATAAATAAATCTTACCATTAATGTAATCTTAATAGCTAATATTTGAATGTGTTAATACTGTTCAATGGGATTAAACATGAAATTGTGTACACTTCAAAACATCGCTATGAAGTTGTACACATATTTTTGTCAAGAAGCTGATCGCAGGAAACTGTTTCATACTGTTACAAATCCCGAAAAAAGAACAGTGCATGCATTAGGTTTGAGTAAACAATCGTTTCGTCGATGGGTGCAAGAATCTGGAATGAAACCAACACGCGATAAGCAAACGGTAGGTAGAAAGGCAATTGTAGACAGTTTTGACAAGGATGTCATCAGACGAGTTATTATAAAAATGATGGATGCCAAAGAAACAGTGAGTGTAAGAAAACTGAGGGTTTTGTTGAGAAAGGACAATAACATAGAGCTATCCAAAACAACTTTGTGGAAAATTATAAGGACATTAGGCTTCACTTTTAGAAAGTACAAGGGAGGTAGAAATATCCTTTGCGAGCAACCGCATTTAGGAGCCATGAGAAGCAGATACCTACGTGAAATAAGGGAAATGCGCAAAGAAAATTATGACATAGTGTATTTGGATGAAATGTGGATCAATGCGCACCACACAAGTGAAAAGGAATGGCAATCAATGGATGGAAAGATAAAACGTTATGTGCCCAGTAGTAAAGGACAGCGTTTGGTTATAGCCCATGCTGGTAGTACTCATAATGGCTTACTACAGAATGCTGGGCTCGTATTCGTATCAAAGCATACAGACAATAGGGATTATCATAATGAGATGAATGGTAATGTATTTAGAGATTGGCTCGAGAATACAGTACTTCCATCCCTTGATAGACCGTCTTGTCTAATCATGGACAATGCATCATATCACAATGTTGTTGCCCAAGAAGACAAAATACCTACGGCATCGAGCACAAAGGAACCAATAAAGATATGGCTCCGAAGGGGAAATATACCATTTCCAGAAACATATTTTAAGCTACAGTTGTTGTCCCTTGTAAAACAGACGCAAAAAAGCAAGAAATTTCAAATTGACAAGTTGATAGAAGAGCATGGCCATAGGTGCTTGAGACTTCCGCCGTATCATTCTCATTTAAACCCTATAGAACTTGTGTGGGCTAAAATTAAAGGACAAGTGGCAGCTGCCAATACTACATTCAAATTGTCTGACGTCAAGATACTAACCCAGTCCGCGCTATTAAATATTGATAAAAGTTACTGGAAAAAATGTGAGGACCATGTGTTGAAAGAGGAAGAGGACTATTGGAGAAAGGATGGATTGAATTTTATGCAACCGAGAGCAATCATCAACCTACTGGAATCGTCCGACACAGATTAAGGTCTGAGCAGAGTATGCCCTGGCCATCCTCACTGTCAGCCCTACACAGATTGGAAGACTTGAAAAGGTACAAAACGAAGCCATGCGCATCATTTTTGGCTGCTCGAAAGACACCAGCTGTGTATCAATGAGATACCTTCTTGACTTCCCGACAATGGAACACAGGATCAAGATCTGGAGAGCTCGTGCATTCTTAAAAATAAGTGCAGATGAGCAGCACCTCTGCATGACGCTATATTCAGAGAAATGTGTGACAGGCTAAAGAGAGGCAAATCATGGATGGGTCGGGCGGAAGATGTCGTCAGACAGTTCTGCAGTCTTACCAGTATCAACCCCGGCAAGGAATGGGTGCCGGTGCCTCCAGCTTTTAAGTGCACTTTCTCCTGCATTATCACACTCGACAGACGGTGCAGAGAGCAGAACCCTGTCGCTGTCAATGCAGAAGTCAACGCGTTCATCTATGAACACTCATATAGCCCCAAAGTGCTCATCTATACAGGTAGATCTGTTGTAAAGCAGCACAGAAGTGCGTGGGCATTTACAGCCCATTCAGAGGGCCGAACCGTTCAAGAATCCAGTGGTGCCCATGCCCACTCTATGACCTCGAGCAGCATGACGATGGAGGTGATGGTAATTACACAGGCTTTTATATGGCTGGAATCACAGCATTATACCAACGTGTGTGTACTAAGTGACTCAATGCGCATGATTCAGAAGATCGAAGCTGGATCTGTACGTAGACGGTGGACTGAGTCGCTGCGGAAGTCTGTTGTTCGTAAAGTCACCTTCATCTTCGTCCCGGGACATGCGGGAGTCGAGGGAAATGAACGAGCTGATAAACTGGCTGGCTCTGCACCCCCTGTAGATAGCCAGCCCATGGATCGTGCCGATGTTATTAACGTCCTTAAAGATATGGCGAGAACAGAGGACTTTGACGTCAGTGAATCCACATCGCTGTCCAGGATGAAAGACTTGGGAATAAGAATTCGGCACGGCCAGATGCAAGAGGTACATCGGGAAAACAAGGCGCCTCGTAACCAACACAGAACTGGCACTATTAGCCACCGGACGCTGATGCATATGCTGGGGGGAGGATCTGAGCACCTATGGACATGTCCGGAGTGCAATGAAGATACCCCAACTGATAACTGATAACTGAAGAAACAAGAAGGAAATGAAAAATAAGGTAAGAAATATATTCCTTCTACTTTCCTGTTAATTTACAAATTATTTACCCCGTACCTCTGTAAATTCTCTGTCTTTACTAATATTACACATTGCACCCCTCTCGGGATTCTCCGTGGTGAAATGGTCGAGCCGTCTGACTCGAGCTCCGAAGGTTGTATGTTCGATTCCGGGCCGCGTCCTTCATTTCACGAGTGCATTTTTTCAGAGACTCCCGAGTGTCGTCGCTGGAGCTACGGAGTTCGTGCTTTGTGCGACGCTTTCCGCGCTGCGGAAAGAAACTGGGCCATATGGGATAAACACCCGGTGCAATGCAGCCGACCCTGTCGATTTTAAGCTAATTCTTTCATTGCACCCACTCTCATACGAATCCGGATACGCCTTTGTGTGTCAACAGAATTGACATGTCTCACATTACCGTAAAAATAACTTCGTTAGCGAGAAATCACTAGTTGTTCAGCAAAAGATCAAAGGAATGTCGCCGCTTTCAATGATTTAAGTTGTTTTTGGACCTTTCAAAGACATATTCCTTGGGTGGGGGTAAATATAAGACGGCTGGAAAAATTTCATAACGATGCAACAGACAGTTTTCAAAATAATTGATCGTGAATGAAGGCAACCAAATGTGGACATACTATAGCATGTATGTACTACCCTTCAGTTCAAAGCGAGCAAACCAGAAAAAGACAATTCCTCGATTATCTTCTGTAGTGATTGCAAAAGTATCCATGATTTACATCCTTATTTTGCCCGAGGAAATACAGGTGCTCTCACAACTTGTATTTGACATATTGTGTTGATCTATAGTCTTTGATGATGTGTAAGCAACTCTCCATTGCTATAGCTAATGTCGCGTGGCAAAAACCATTCAGCGGGACAAGCACGATAGGGAGATTCTGATCATCATCAGAAGTCCCCCCCCCCCCACCTCTTGCCGAATGTTTTGTTTTGTGAAATGTTGCCGAGTGGATTGGGGATGTATAGGTGGTTAGGGAGATGTGTGTGTGTGTCGGGGTAGGGAGATGTCAGTTGGTGGGAATGTGTGTGTATGGTTTGGGGATGTGTGAGTGGATTTGCGATGTGTGGGTTGGTGTAGGATGTGTGAGCGTGGGTGGGGAATATGTGGTCGATGGAGATGTGGCTGGGGGATGGGTGGTTGGAGGTGTGGGTGGGGGAGATGCTGTGTGGGTTAGGATGTGTATGTGGGTGGACGTAGGATGTGTGGGTTGGTGGGGGATGTTTGTGGGTGGCGAATGTGTTTTGGTTGGGGGAACAGGTGAGCGCAGTGTGTGTGGGTGGGGGATGTGTAGGAGGTGGATGGGTTGGTTGGTGGGGTATGTATGTGTCCCTGGGTGTGTGTGTGTGTGTGTGGGTAGGTGGGGTTGTGTGTATGGGTTGGGTGATGTATGGGTAGGTGGGAGATGGGCCTCATAACATGGTAATTTGTCTTGATTATGTTTACAACATTCATTTCACAATGTTTATCTTTCTTCCTATGTATATGGATAAATCTCTTGATGAACGAAAGACGAGTGATTGGAAGGGCCGAATGTAAGACGGGCCTGCGTGCCCAATTTGTTACCTTTTTAAAATAAAGTTGATTTGATTTGATTTGATTTGATTTTGTTTCGGCCCTTTTACCTTCTTCACACTCTCAAAGGCAGGTGTGTCCGTGTCACGGCTCCCGGACGTTTTTTCTCCTGTCGTGTGTATTCACTTTAGAGTCGTTCTTGATCGTACATATTCCTTATAGACATATCTAAGTGTGTCTGCTCAGAAGGCATCCCACCCTCGGAGGGGGAGGGGGGAGTGAACATTAGGCATAAGGTGCATCCACCATGTGTCCTGACGTATACTGAGTTGGGGAGTTTGAAAAAATATCACAGTTACTCATAACTTTGATAACATAACATCTCAGCTGCATCGACTATATAAACATGAAGCCCATAATCGGGCACTCTCACGATGTTTAAACTTCACCTCGACACCGTAAGATACAAGAGGAACATGATGAGATGAGATGAGATGAGATCGAGTATATAGTAGAATAGCAGAAGATGGGAAACTTAACGGTGTTTCAAACATGGCTTTAAGGATTAAGTATACTCATGGATCAGAAGACATTCTCTAGTTTATTCATTGCTTGTAGCAGAGCAGGTCATTCACTTACTCTAGCAACTGTAAGATATGCCAAAGTCCTAATCCATAACAATGTGGGCGTGAAAGGCTAGGGAAAACTACTTCTTTATTTATCCTAACATACGCATGACAGCCGTTAAAGTAATATGTTATGAATTACAATTAAGAATACAGAAAACATACCTCTACAATTGGTAATTATATCGTGCAGAAAAGTGGAGCATTCATGGATAATGTGAGAGTAAAATTGAAGTTTTGACAATGTAATATAGACGAGCTGGCTTCCTGGCCTAGAGGTTAGCGACATTTCTCCCTAATCTCGTATACTCTCGTAAGTAACGTGACGACGGTGAGAATGAGCAGTGGTTCGAATCGCGTCGGTAACTTACGGGGTATGTGAGCCGGTAGCCCAGAAAGCAGCGTAATCTTGCCAAGAAATCAACAATCAGCTGAAAGATGCTGATGTTGACAGCATTGTCTTGTAAAGGATATGCAAAACATTTTTTTTTCAAATATAGACGAACTAGGAGGAATATCAGAGTAAAAGAATAAAACTAACGAAAATATTACAACAGCTGGGGTTAACTGATTGCCTGCCAAACAAAAAATTGGTCACACCCAAACAGAAATTCAAGGCAGAAAATTTGAAGTAGGTGTTTGTCACTATAATGCTTTTAAAATGGTTAAAATGTTAGCAGATGCATTGTATTACATATTAAATTAAAGAGAATTGCACAGGGAACCTGACAGTGTTAATAATTAATTGATAGATTACAAATATTATGACAATAATGAGAGTTTTAGTAATAACAATTGAAATTAAAGTGTTAAAAATTATGAAAAAAATTCACTTACCAAGTCTTTATTTTATATCCGAAGCCGCTAATCCAGTTAAATTTAGTGAATTATATTACACACACCAGTTGTCTTCAAGAATATCACAAGAACTGCTCCATAACATGAATAAAACGCAATGAAATCATACCATTATGAAGTATATCATTTTCACACAAAATGGAAAAGCCATCATATTCTTAGTAAAATTCACTGTTAGATTTTTTTTCAATATTATCACCGTCTTCTACATAATTATCTGAATACTGCACAGGTTCGTTTTAGAATCTATCACAAAGTCGTTTCCATCACAATAACTATAATATAAAACTGTTTAAAACTGTAATTTTATTAAAATATATGAGGTCAAGAACCAGAAGATATGGTCACTTTGAATTTTGAAATATCAACAAACATTCTCCTAAAAGTTTACACGAAACCATGCCTGTTCTGTGCACACGGAAGCACTTGGAAGGAAATAAAATCTTTCGCTTTTGGAGTTTAAATAAGTGAGACACTAAAAAGGTGGACTGGAAAGGAAACACGGATACATTAAACCACTATACATAAGAGGGCTATAAAGTGGCATCTGGGTGGGAAATTTGGGTTACTTGGGCTATCAAGTGGCACCTGGCAGGCAATCAGGGGAACATTACAGAATTAAGTAAAGGCCAGGCAGTCTTTTGGTCACATGTCATATATCATCGCACACAATCACCATTATGTTATCATCTCTGCGTTCTTGTCTTGACCATACCATATGGCCAATCCAACCATATATTTTCTTCTCTACCCCCCCCCCCCCTTTTTGTTCTTTTTCCCTTCAATCTCTCAATCTTGCCAGTTGTCACCACGATCTCTAATTTATTTCTTCTCGTAACGTGACCAAAATATGTTGACTGTCTACGTCTAATTTGTCTAATAAATGTACGGTTTTCATTGTTTTCTTGTAGGACTTGCTCATAAGCTTTAATTTCTGCCCATGTTATTTTTATGGCCATTCCATCAATATATTTTCTTCTTTACCTCTCCCATGTTCTTTTCCCCTCAATCTTGCCAGTTGTCACCACGTTCTCTAGTTTATTTCTTCTCATAACGTGCCCAAAAAAATGTTGACTGTCTACGTCTAATTTGTCTAATAAATGTACGATTTTCATTTGTTTCTTGTAGGACTTGCTCATAGGTTTTTTCTTTCTGCCCATGGTATTTTTCTTGGCCATATAAAGAGACCGGGTTTCTTGTGAAAGAGTGGGAAGGTTAAGACTACAAGAGGAAAATACAATTACAAGAGGGTGGACATATGAAGAGATGGCAAGAAGGATACTTGTGAACATGTACTGTGACGACGAGAATAGGATGAAAATCGTGTGGCGGAATCGCTAATTCTCAGCTTGTGGAGAGACCTAAATACATTACAGCGAATGAAGAGGTAAGGATACGAAGTGGATGGGACACACAAGGAGGAAATCTGAAAATAGTATAACTATACAAGCCTTCCACTTTAACTAACAGGACAAACGAAACAGGGGCAAACATAGAAACACGCGAAGAACACAATTGTAGACAGAGATGGATAATATGGGGAAGGCATACAAGGAGCAGCAAGAGATAGTAACAGATAGCTTGGCGTGAGCTTGTTGTAGGCCTATGCTCCAATAAGGGGTAAAAGGCAGAAGTAGTAATATATCGACATCAAGGGACAGAAGGTGGTGGTGACTCTTTACAGACTACCTTCAATACAAAGATGGCACTTGATGCTGTGATGGTGTTTGTCCATTAAGAATAATGATGACCATTCATTTCATCCAGTGAAGTTGAAAGTTTGGACCCGTGAATGTTAAGATGGCTGGTAAGCCCTATTTTGACTCGAAATGTTCTTTGACAATGTGGATAAAGAATGCTTGCCGTTCCAGGAGGAGGATCTCCTGCAGTGGTTTTTCATTTTTTTACATTGCTCTTACAGTCCTGTTTGCTTCACAAGTGACTGCACCCTTGCACAATGATGTATGCCACGAATTTCGGTCTTTGGCCTCTGTGATACACGATCGTTAAAGGATTCCTTGGCGTTTGCGAAAGAAAAGATAGCTTGGATACCTGAAGCTTGTAGTGTCAAGATTGCTGGTAACCTATTCAACCTTCCTGGCTACCAGTTATATTTGGAATTGGTATGAAGTACCAATGGATTGGAGCGGTTAATCTTGAATGTTGAAAGACAAACTGAAAGTAAAAGAGGATAAACAATGTCTACAAACAGAACAACATATCCACCGACAACGGCAATCAACTATGAAGAGATAGCTAGACATTCATACAAACAGACAGACAGACTGACAGACAGACAGACAGACAGACAGACAGACAGACAGACAGAGACAGACAGACAGACAGACAGACAGACAGACAGACAGACAGACAGACATATAATATGTGTATTTAAACTGTTGATGCCTGAGGTGTTCATTATATCTCCGAACAGGTTATATTGAAATGAGGCTGTGCGCCACTAACAACGCTTTCATAAGGGAAACAGAGGATTGTTTCAATATGAACTTATTGGTCATAAATGGTAATGGCACCAGACACCACATACTTGAACAGTCTGGATTTGTTAACATCGCTGTCTCGCTTCCTGATGGTTTGATGTGTAGCAACTGTGTCATACAGTGGCGTTACCATGCAGGTATAGTAATTTGTTTGTGAAATTGTGCACGCCTGACAGGAATACATGTGAATACAACGCAAACAGGAAGAAATAAAGAAAGAATGTAAGGAAGAAAGGAAGGAAGGGAGAAGGATAGAGGGAAAGATGGTTGGAGAGAAAATAGGATCCCAAAGAAGAAATATAAAAATAAAATGTATTAGTAGCAGACGATGCTGTGGCGTTAGTGGTAGTTTAGACATTATTATTATTGATTATGTGGTTGTTTCGGGATTTGAAATTTAAATATTGAGCACAACCCACTACTGGCAACGCCGATCGTATTCTGGTATGAACCTAAGGCCTATCCACGTCAATATGGAAGCACTATACTCGAGTTTCGCCCTCATTTGAGCTCGTCAGTAGTGCATATCCCTGACCGGATCCGGAAACAGTCCCGGATCACGCGTGTGAAGCGGGTGTGTAACCACGCGGCACACACTGGACACACCAAATTATCACAACAGAATATCACAACGTTACCCATCGTAGGCTATGCTCAAGACTGCCCAATCGCCGCGACCGACGGCCGTCAATCGATGGGACCCGAACGATCAGGACTTCTCACTGGCAAGGAACACCAGGCCTCCTAAATCCAGTGAGCAATAATCAATTGATTATGTGGTTGTTTCGGGATTTGAAATTTAAATATTGAGCACAACCCACTACTGGCAACGCCGATCGTATTCTGGTATGAACCTAAGGCCTATCCACGTCAATATGGAAGCACTATACTCGAGTTTCGCCCTCATTTGAGCTCGTCAGTAGTGCATATCCCTGACCGGATCCGGAAACAGTCCCGGATCACGCGTGTGAAGCGGGTGTGTAACCACGCGGCACACACTGGACACACCAAATTATCACAACAGAATATCACAACGCTACCCATCGTAGGCTATGCTCAAGACTGCCCAATCGCCGCGACCGACGTCCGTCAATCGATGGGACCCGAACGATCAGGACTTCTCACTGGCAAGGAACACCAGGCCTCCTAAATCCAGTGAGCAATAATCAATTGATTATGTGGTTGTTTCGGGATTTGAAATTTAAATATTGAGCACAACCCACTACTGGCAACGCCGATCGTATTCTGGTATGAACCTAAGGCCTATCCACGTCAATATGGAAGCACTATACTCGAGTTTCGCCCTCATTTGAGCTCGTCAGTAGTGCATATCCCTGACCGGATCCGGAAACAGTCCCGGATCACGCGTGTGAAGCGGGTGTGTAACCACGCGGCACACACTGGACACACCAAATTATCACAACAGAATATCACAACGTTACCCATCGTAGGCTATGCTCAAGACTGCCCAATCGCCGCGACCGACGGCCGTCAATCGATGGGACCCGAACGATCAGGACTTCTCACTGGCAAGGAACACCAGGCCTCCTAAATCCAGTGAGCAATAATCAATTGATTATGTGGTTGTTTCGGGATTTGAAATTTAAATATTGAGCACAACCCACTACTGGCAACGCCGATCGTATTCTGGTATGAACCTAAGGCCTATCCACGTCAATATGGAAGCACTATACTCGAGTTTCGCCCTCATTTGAGCTCGTCAGTAGTGCATATCCCTGACCGGATCCGGAAACAGTCCCGGATCACGCGTGTGAAGCGGGTGTGTAACCACGCGGCACACACTGGACACACCAAATTATCACAACAGAATATCACAACGCTACCCATCGTAGGCTATGCTCAAGACTGCCCAATCGCCGCGACCGACGTCCGTCAATCGATGGGACCCGAACGATCAGGACTTCTCACTGGCAAGGAACACCAGGCCTCCTAAATCCAGTGAGCAATAATCAATTGATTATGTGGTTGTTTCGGGATTTGAAATTTAAATATTGAGCACAACCCACTACTGGCAACGCCGATCGTATTCTGGTATGAACCTAAGGCCTATCCACGTCAATATGGAAGCACTATACTCGAGTTTCGCCCTGATTTGAGCTCGTCAGTAGTGCATATCCCTGACCGGATCCGGAAACAGTCCCGGATCACGCGTGTGAAGCGGGTGTGTAACCACGCGGCACACACTGGACACACCAAATTATCACAACAGAATATCACAACGCTACCCATCGTAGGCTATGCTCAAATCCCGAAACAACCACATAATCAATTGATTATTGCTCACTGGATTTAGGAGGCTTGGTGTTCCTTGCCAGTGAGAAGTCCTGATCGTTCGGGTCCCATCGATTGACGGACGTCGGTCGCGGCGATTGGGCAGTCTTGAGCATAGCCTACGATGGGTAGCGTTGTGATATTCTGTTGTGATAATTTGGTGTGTCCACAGTGTGTGCCGCGTGGTTACACACCCGCTTCACACGCGTGATCCGGGACTGTTTCCGGATCCGGTCAGGGATATGCACTACTGACGAGCTCAAATGAGGGCGAAACTCGAGTATAGTGCTTCCATATTGACGTGGATAGGCCATAGGTTCATACCAGAATACGATCGGCGTTGCCAGTAGTGGGTTGTGCTCAATATTTAAATTTCAAATCCCGAAACAACCACATAATCAATTGATTATTGCTCACTGGATTTAGGAGGCCTGGTGTTCCTTGCCAGTGAGAAGTCCTGATCGTTCGGGTCCCATCGATTGACGGACGTCGGTCGCGGCGATTGGGCAGTCTTGAGTATAGCCTACGATGGGTAGCGTTGTGATATTCTGTTGTGATTATTATTATTATTATTATTATTATTATTATTGATAATGTGGTTGTTTCGGGATTTGAAATTTAAATATTGAGCACAACCCACTACTGGCAACGCCGATCGCATTCTGGCATGACCCTAAGGCCTATCCACGTCAATATGGAAGCACTATACTCGAGTTTCGCCCTCATTTGAGCTCGTCAGTAGTGCATATCCCTGACCGGATCCGGAAACAGTCCCGGATCACGCGTGCGAAGCGGGTGTGTAACCACGCAGCACACACTGGACACACCAAATTATCACAACAGAACATCACAACGCTACCCATCGTAGGCTATGCTCAAGATTTCCCAATCGCCGCGACCGACTATTTTTAGGGAATTATTATTATTATTATTATTGTAGTAGTAGTAGTAGCAGTAGCAGTAGTAGTAGTAGTAGCAGTAGTAGTAGTAGCAGTAGTAGTAGTGGTAGTGGTGGTAGTGGTAGTGGTAGTGGTGGTAGTAGTAGTAGTAGTAGTAGTAGTAGTAGTAGTAGTAGTAGTAGTAGTAGTAGTAGTAGTAGTAGTAGTAGTAGTAGTAGTAGTAGTAGTAGTAGTAGTAGTAGTAGTAGTAGTAGTAGTAGTAGTAGTAGTAGTAGTAGTAGTAGTAGTAGTAGTAGTAGTAGTAGTGAGAAGAAGAAGAAGAAGAAGAAGAAGAAGAAGAAGAAGAAGAAGAAGAAGAAGAAGAAGAAGAAGAAGAAGAAGAAGAAGAAGAAGAAGAAGAAGAGGACGAGGAGGACGAGGAGAAGGACGAGGACGAGGAGGACGAGATCGAGGAGGACGAGGACGAGGAGGACGAGAAGAAGAAGAAGAAGAAGAAGAAGAAGAAGAAGAAGAAGAAGAAGAAGAAGAAGAAGAAGAAGAAGAAGAAGAAGAAGAAGAAGAAGAAGAAGAAGAAGAAGGGACGGCAGCAAAAGAAGAAGAAGCGGCGGCAGCAAAAGAAGAAGAAGAAGAAGAAGAAGAAGAAGAAGAAGAAGAAGAAGAAGAAGAAGAAGAAGAAGAAGAAGAAGAAGAAGAAGAAGAAGAAGAAGAAGAAGAAGAAGATACATTGATTCAGAACAAGACACAACCTGCAGAAAACTGCTGTCTTTTTTCCAAATAAACATGTCTTTTTAAAAAAAATGCGATGTTGCATTTATAGATCCAGGATGTGCCTAACCCATCGCATGTAGCTGGCGATGTGCGCGGAGAGAGAAAAAAAGTGGCTAGCCTTTAACTCTCTTAGCAAATAAGGAGCATAGGTATTGAACCCTAGTCCCCACTTACTAAAGGCATTATCAGCGCAACTTCTTAGCTATTACGCCAGCTAAACACAAGCCTCTAGTAAAGACCCGTGATGTGAAGGTCATCCAATTTGTAGGCCTGAATGCACTTAGATTTAGGTGGCCAGGTTTTCCTAAAGTTAGCGGCCGATGAGCACAGACGTCGACACCTCGTTGTGTAGCACTCATCAACTTATCTGCGCAGTCTTCTATGTATTCCTGCAAAAGCGCCCACAGAAAATTTCAACTAGACCAGAATGCCACACTTTTCCGTATAAAGAGGAGCGTCACCACGCTTCGCAAACCCACCCTTCTAAAAGTAAGTGAAGACGACCAGGATATTCCGTACAACTTTTGTAGCTTTACAAATGTAATAATTACCCATTATCTTGAAAACCAGGCATATCCGCCTTCGCAATTTACGTTATGCCGACTGGCGTCATACATTAATACTTCGTGATGTATTCACAATAACATTAAAAACCCTTTTAATTGTTAACAGTCGTGGCGATTTCTAACAGCCAGCTTTTTGTTCAAGTTTAATATGTTAGCAACAATGTATTTGTTTGTCTGTAGATGCGAGTCTAGCCTATTGGAGTAATAATTAGTGTTAGCTAAGTCTCTAAGAATGTCATATCTTCGTTGTCACGCACATTAACACACATACGTACATATATACACACATGCAAGCAAACATACAGGCATTATATACATACACACTTACATGCATGCATGCATACAGTCAGACAGATACACATACACAAACACACCTACCTACCTACCTACATTCATCCATCCATTCATCCGTCCATCCATCCATACCTACACACCCACATACAGACAGACACGCATACATACACACATACACAAACACACCTACTTACCTACTTACCTACCTACATACTTACCTACATCCATCCATCCATCCATCCATCCTCCTCCCATCCATCCAGCCCCACCCACCCACAGACAAACAGACAGTCAGGCAGTTAGTTAGTCAAAAAAAACACCTCTGCGCGGGGGGGGGGAAGGGGGGGGTACGGCTAGCGTCTAGCCACTAGACTACAGGGGATCCCTAAACGAATAATAATGAACTCTAGTGTGATATCAGTACTGCTGTATGGATCGACAGTACGTAGGGCGACTAAATCCGTTACTAATAAACAAGAAAAATTCATAAACTAGAGCCTGCTCAGAACAGAACGAATAAACTGGTATGACATAACCTCTAATAACATAGGAAATACAAACAGTTAGGTGTTAATTGCTGCGGAAAAAACAATGAGAGATAATAAACACAGACACAGTTAAGGTCAATACACATTGCTATCCTATTTATGTTAACAATTAATAATCGCCACTACGTTTCGAATCTACACACAAGAGGGTCCGCTCTAGGTCACTAATTTACACATACGGGGATGCTTACTAAATGTAAGAGACACTTGGGGAACTCGCTAAATGTAAGATCTAGACACTTGGGGAACTCGCTAAATGTAAGATGGAAATCCTCGCTGAGTGTCAGATCTGCACACACGGGTATCATTATTGAGTTTCAGATCTACACACACGGGATCATCGCTAAATTTACAATTAACACTCACGGGGATCATCACTAAATTTAAGATCTACACACACGGGGATCCTGGCTAAAGTTAACATCTTCGCACACGGGGATCCAAGCTGAGTTTCGAATCTACACACATGATGATTCACTGTAAATTTTAGGGATCGTCTTATGGAGCTGAGTTTCTCCGGACTCAGGCTGGAGTTAGCAGTAGAGCGGAGCACTTATAGGTTACACCCGTGTGTTGTGATGTTGATCCATCGACTAAACTAAACTAAACTAAACTAAACTAAATTAAACTAAACGAAACTAAACTAAATCTAACTAAACACTTAACTCCGAAAATTTGGCATTAAGTTAGTCTAATCTAGTGGTTCTCAACCTTCCCTCTCCCCCCCCCACCCCCAGGGGGGGGGGGGGATTTTATGGTTTCCAGGGGGGAAATAAGATTATTTCAAGATCACGTTAATACAAGAACCGATTACAGGATATTGTTTTCCCTCCATACTTTACAATTCTGTTCTTCCGCCCTTCTGAAATTCATTTTATAACGTAGGTAGGCCCGCAAACCACGTTTTATATAGATGTCTAGACTTGTTCTAGTATGTGTTATTAAATTTAGTTTCAATTTTTACGTAATACTGAGCAGGGGCGGGGAGGGGGGAATTTATAGGAAGGAAATACGAAAGGGGGAGGGGAATGACATTCTGAACATATGGGGAAGGGAGGCATGGGCCTAAAAAGGTTGAGAACCACTGGTCTAAGCATTTAAAAGAGCTAGCATCTGTTGTAGTTAGAGCATTTCTTACTCGAGGCTACCAAAGCCTCACTTTTATGGACGCTCTTTCGGAGCTCTTCGTCTTCACCTCATCACGCCCATAAACCAGTCTGGTGTGCAATAGTGTTACTGTAACTTCACATCCGCCGAGAGGAGTATTGGGATATTACAGAGTCATGATTCCTCACAGCACACACAAGCTTATTGGGATAGTAATGGTTTCTCCTGAAATTTCTGTACTAACTAGGTTTGCATTATGTAGTAATGTGTGTAAAGCTGTTGCTTTTCTAGTGACTGCCACTGTACTTTTCGTGGCGGACTGTTGTGTTGGCATTCTGAGCGGTCTTATGTACTTGCCTGTACGTGCTGTGGGTTTGTCGGTACCGCTGTTTGTTCCACTTTTCACATGGGACAGTGAGGACATTTTGTATGATATTCACTGGCCAGGAACGGAGCATTATGGGGGTGACCCTCTGGGGGTGAATCTTGGCCGTGTAGTTGGAACTGCGACTTACTGCTAAGCAAGGAGTGAGAGATGTTGGTATCTGTAGAACCATTTATATAGCTTTTATATCTATATTACGCTTGTTCTGGCTTTCAGTGACAATAATATTTTTGTTGTCTCTTTTTATCAAGGCAACAACTGGGGTACTGACCCAGACGGGACATCGTGTGTAGGATGCGGACCTCAAGAAGAATATTACAACTGTGCTGATGTCAGTATCAGCAATCCTGCAACACAAGGCACAGTCACCACTACACGAGAAACTGAAATTACAACCACTCCAACAGCACAATACACTAGCACTTCTACAACACAAATCACAACCAGCCCTACAACAGAAAACACTACCACTCTTACAACAGAAAACACTACCACTCTTACAACAAAAAACACTACCACTCCCACAACACAAACTACTACCACTCCCACAACACAAACTACTCCCACTCCCACAGCACAAACTACTACCACTCCCACAACACAAACTACTACCACTCCCACAACAGAAAACACTACCACTCTTACAACAAAAAACACTACCACTCCCACAACACAAACTACTATCACTCCCACAACACAAACTACTACCACTCCCACAACACAAACTACTACCACTCCCACAACACAAACTACTACCACTCCCACAACACAAACTACTACCACTCCCACAACACAAACTACTACCACTCCCACAACACAAACTACTACCACTCCCACAACACAAACTACTACCACTCCCACAACACAAACTACTACCACTCCCACAACACAAACTACTACCACTCCCACAACACAAACTACTACCACTCCCACAACACAAAATACTACCACTCCCACAACACAAACTACTACCACTCCCACAACACAAACTACTACCACTCCCACAACACAAACTACTACCACTCCCACAACACAAACTACTACCACTCCCACAACACAAGCTACTACCACTCCCACAACACAAACTACTACCACTCCCACAACACAAACTACTACCACTCCCACAACACAAACTACTACCACTCCCACAACACAAACTACTACCACTCCCACAACACAAACTACTACCACTCCCACAACACAAACTACTACCACTCCCACACCACAAAACACAACCAGTCCTACAGCACAAAGCACTACCACTCCTACAACAGAAAACACTACCACTCTTACAACAAAAAACACTACCACTCCCACAACACAAACTACTACCACTCCCACAACACAAACTACTACCACTCCCACAACACAAACTACTACCACTCCCACAACACAAACTACTACCACTCTTACAACAAAAAACACTACCACTCCCACAACACAAACTACTACCACTCCCACAACACAAACTACTACCACTCCCACAACACAAACTACTACCACTCCCACAACACAAACTACTACCACTCCCACAACACAAACTACTACCACTCCCACAACACAAACTACTACCACTCCCACAACACAAACTACTACCACTCTCACAACACAAACTACTACCACTCCCACAACACAAACTACTACCACTCCCACAACACAAACTACTACCACTCCCACAACAGAAAACACTACCACTCTTACAACAAAAAACACTACCACTCCCACAACACAAATTACTACCACTCCCACAACACAAACTACTACCACTCCCACAACACAAACTACTACCACTCCCACAACACAAACTACTACCACTCCCACAACACAAACTACTACCACTCCCACAACACAAAACACTTCCACTCCCACAACACAAACTACTACCACTCCTACAACACAAACTACTACCACTCCCACAACACAAACTACTACCACTCCCACAACACAAACTACTACCACTCCCACAACACAAAACACTTCCACTCCCACAACACAAACTACTACCACTCCCACAACACAAACTACTACCACTCCCACAACACAAACTACTACCACTCCCACAACACAAAACACTACCACTTCCACAACACAAACTACTACCACCCCCACAACACAAACTACTACCACTCCCACAACACAAAACACTGCCACTTCCACAACACAAACTACTACCACTCCCACAACACAATTTACTACCACTCCCACAACACAAAACACTACCACTCCCACAACACAAACTATTACCACACCCACAACACAAACTACTACCACTCCCACAATACAAAACACTACCACTCCCACAACACAAACTACTACCACTCCCACAACGCAAACTACTACCACACCCACAACACAAACTACTCCCACTCCCACAACGCAAACTACTACCACACCCACAACACAAACTACTCCCACTCCCACAACACAAAACACTACCACTTCTAGACAACCAGCCCCTTCAGAAATCAACGGAGACAGAATCATATGCCGGGGTGTCATAGCGGGACTTAATCTGGACACCTACTGTCAATTAAACTGTCAGATGGGCTTCTGTCCAGCATCCCACTGCACGTGTGTCCAGGAAACCTACCACCACAGCTCGCCAAGACCGGCTGGGTGTAGAGCAGCTGGAGGTTTTGCTGATCTACCGGGCTACGACACATGGTGTTTCAACAACTGCAAACTGGGATTTTGTCCAAGTTTTATGTGTATTTGCTGACCTTCGAGATGTATGTGTAATAAGAAATACTTTGACTTTGAATTATTTTCATAAAGCAGATTCTAAGTGTGTTTAGATTAGAGAGTGCATGAAGAGAGTTGATCTTTGGACATGGCCAGCGTAGGTTAGAGATAACTAAAGATTGCTTTGGCAGGAGAATGGGACTGATTTTTTTTTTTTTTTAGCATCTTGGGGGGAATGAATGTTTGTGGATCTGAATATAAGAGCATTAAGAAGGTACACTTTTAGTAGTTCGGATAAATTATTTTCCCTCCTGTTCACTTTGAACTCGGGCGTAGTCCATACACTTGCTACTACCACTAGCAATTGTTACTGCCTGGGATTGCACTGGACTAAATTGTGCGTGTGGATTAGTTTCCTTTATTGCTAGTGTCCATCTCCATCAGGCGAACGCACTCCGACTTCTGGAATACTTGTAATTCACTTTCCCAAGTGAAGAACGAGAAGTCAATGTGTTAGTCCAACTGACCGAAGTAAAGGTTGAACACTCCACCCCTCTAACAGCACGCCGGCAGTTTAAGAGCAACCGCCCTTATTGTTACGGCCGTGCTGACAATGAAGTAAAAGTACAGAACAATTTCCCGCGCCTGGAGACGTATTCAGTAAAGACTAATGGGTACTCTTAGGGTAATGTGGTCAATATAACAACACTGGGCGCCTTTACTTTACACAACATTTCATGGTGCATTTTGTATGAGGCTCGACCTGGAATAGCTAGCGTGTGCTCTCCACAGATGAATGTCTCCTAGATCAATTATAGCGATGATATTACTCCATGCCACCCTCTTAAGCCACACAGTATCAATTCTATCCATGATATTCCTCCGTGCCACCTTGTTAAGCCACACAGTATCAATTATATCCATGATATTCCTCCGTGCCACCCTCTTAAGCCACACAGTATCAATTCTATCCATGATATTCCTCCGTGCCACCTTGTTAAGCCACCCATCATCAATTCTACTGCCCGCCTCTGAATCTTCGACTACTGATCTTACCTCCATCATGATGATTTCCAATGTTTCGCTCCTCATCATATTACAGAAAAACCATTATTCGTCGCTATCTTATAGTTATATATACATATATATATATAAAGTTCTCCTTTCATGCGCCTTTTCCAGGCAATCGTTATTTGCTACTCTGATAGTCCAAGATATTCACAACATTCTTCTCAGAAACCACATCTGTGCTGTCTCCAAGCTCTGGTTAGTTTAGAAATTTGGGGTGTATTTTTAATGACTGTGCAGTGTTTGAAAATATTGTCGGTCCAAGTTTTGTATTTACCTATTATGTTGCATGAACTTCACAGAGGGTGAATACAAAACTAGAACCGGCAATATTTTCAAATACTGCAGTCATTAAAAATACACCCTATAAACTATCCTCTATGGAGAATCGGACACAAGACTAACTGCTAGTTATTTTGCTGGAGTCCCTCCGTTTTAAATATTTATTCGCTTGTAACAATTTGACAGCAGCGTGCAAAGAGAGACAACCCTAAATATTTGTAGGAACGTCCTAAGGTAAGATAATCTTAAAATATGTTGCGGGAATTCTTGTTAGTTTTGTATCCTTTGAAGGACGTCGCAACCACAATTTTTTTGTAGCTGTTTGTGACTTACTTGGAAATCTTTAGGTTCAGTAGTTTGCCATATATTTTTTTTTTCTTTCGTTGTCCCAATAAGAGCCTTTCGGCCCATTGTGGTCAACTGAGACCCACCTGCCAGCCCTGTACTCATCAAGTTGAGAGACCAAGCCCATCAATATCAACGCCGCAAGAAGGTTTGCGTCCAAATCGGGGAGAACTGTACGGTAGGAAGTCAGAAACGAGGTAGAGAGAACACCGTTAGGGGAGATATTCAAAAACAGATAATCGGTGTACTCCAAATTTGTGCTTTCAATAATGTTCTGTACCCTGACGTTCCTCATTGCCATGATGTCAAACTGCCCAGTACCTTCTTTCTTGGTCTCCCTCTGTCTCTCTTTCTCTCCACCCTTTTAGTTGTTTATCCATAATAAAATGGAGTTTATAGTATTATTTATTGGAGCTGAAGATTACGAAACATCACCAAAATTGTTGTTACGATGGATGTTATACCATGACATGTTATCGTGTTACAAACTTGAGTTATTGGATACAAGAAAAGATATTAAAAATGAATATACTATTTCTTTGTTATTTGGTTTTTCTAAAATTTCTTAAGAAATAGATAGTCAGAGAGAGAGAGAGAGAGAGAGAGAGAGAGAGAGAGAGAGAGAGAGAGAGAGAGAGAGAGAGAGAGAGACAGACAGACAGACAGACAGACAGACAGAGAGAGAGAGTGTGTGTGAGAGAGAGAGAGAGAGAGAGAGAGAGAGAGAGAGAGAGAGAGAGGGGGGGTAGATTATGGGAGGGAGAGACAGAGTGAGAGAGAATGTTAGAGAGAGACAGAGTGAGAGAGAATGGGAGAGAGAGAGAGAGAGAGAGAGAGAGACACGCACACACACACACACGCACAGAGAGAGAGACAGACAGACAGACAGATAGACAGACAGACAGACAGACAGACAGACAGACAGAGGTAGATAATGGGAGGGAGAGACAGAGTGAGAGAGAATGTTAGAGAGAGTGACAGAGGATAGAGAATGGGAGAGAGAGAGAGAGAGAGAGAGAGAGAGAGAGAGAGACGCACGCACACACACACACACACGCACAGAGAGAGAGAGAGAGAGAGAGAGAGAGAGAGAGAGAGAGAGAGAGGGAGAGAGAGAGAGAGAGAGAGACAGACAGACAGAGACAGAGATCGAATGAACTAACGGACTTTATTTTCAAAAGGTCACAAAGGGCACGCAGTCCCGTCTTACATTAGGCCCTTCGAATCACACATCTTTCTAACACCAGTTATAATCTACCATGAATGCTACTGACAGCTACATTTTAACAAAAATATCGTAACATAAATGCCGTCACCAAATATAGACAATACATATTTCAATGTTATAAGACAGGCAAGCACGCACGCACACGCACGCACGCACGCACACGCACACACACACACACACACATACATACACACACATTCTAAACACAGACACACACAACCCGAAATAGGAGAAGAACAATGTGGATTCGTAGAAGGCAATGGTACAATATCAATCAATCAGATGCCATCTCCACAATGAAGGTTGGCTGCAATGGATCTCCAACACTGTCTGTCTCTCGCCTTGACTGTACATTCTGTCAGGCTGATGTTCGTCTATCTATTGATGTTATCTTCCCACTTGTATCATTGTCTACCTCTTGCTAGCTTGCCCTCAACCTTGCTGTCTAGTATGGTTTAAATTAATGTATCATGTCTTTTAATGTAGCCAAATATTTCACTTGCCTCCTCTTTATTTCTTTCATCAACTCTCTCTTCGCAGTTTTTCTAGAGCCTCTGCAATTAGATTGCTTTTGTTTCCATGAAATACGACATATTCGTCTGTATATCCACATCTCCAGGGCTTCTATGCGACTTTCAAGTTGCTTGTTCAGTGTCCAGGCTTCCACGCCACACAGTAGCGTTGAATATACGTAGCATTTGACAATTCTCATTTTTAATGAGATATGAATCTCTCTACAAAAAAAATGATGTGTATATGCTGAGAATATTAATTGAAAATTCTATATCAACAAATAAAGACCTACGTCTTTATTGATTACACAAAGGCTTTCGACAAAGTAAGACATGTCAACATGATAAAGATACTTGCAGATCTACAAATTGATGGGAAAGATTGTAGACTTCTTAAAGGAAAAAAAAACACACACACACACACACGCGCACACACACACACACGCACACACACGCACACACACGCACGCACACACACACACACACACACACACACACACACACACTAGAAACAACCAGCGGCCATAAAGATTGACAATGAAGTAGGGCAATATCAGCCTATAAAAAGAGGGGTGTGCGACAGGGATGTGTATTGTCTCCAACACTTCTTATTTTTCTTATACAGTGAAAATATTTTCAGAAATTTACAAGATATGAGAGGAATCTCCACTGGGGAACGTAACATCAAGAACATTAGATATGCGGACGATACAGTATTGATTACAAACAATTAACAGGATCTGCAACATTTGTTAGATGTGGTTGTTTCACCCAGTGAACAACTAGGGTTGGAATTAATTTTTACGAAGACACCAATTATGATCGTCACTATTTTGTGTATATCCTATTTTACACGAAAATGTGAATATTAGAACGAAATACACAAAATACACGAAAATGTGAATAATAGAAGTGAATCCGTAAAATTATCTCGGAACAGTCGTAACATCTCATGGGAGATGCCATGAAGAGATTAGAACAAAAATCGCCGTGGCGAAGGTAGCCTTTTACAAGATGGAAAACATACTGACGAATAAAAAGATGTCATTTGCAGCGAGAAAAAGAGTGTTGAAGTGCTACATAGAACGTGTGCTTTTGTATGGATGTGAAGCATGGACAATTAGCAGTCAAGCTGACAAATATCAAATGGCTATGAAAATGTTGTCTCTGAGGGAAATGCAAAGAATACCATGGACAGGCACAAAAACCAATGAACATGTCCTTCAAGAAACAAATGAAAACAGTAAAATGATTACAGAAATTAGACTAAACAGTCACATAGTTTTGGACTCGTTATCAGAATAAATAACTTGGAGAACTTGTTGACAACGGGTAAGACTGAGGGGAAAAAAGAGAAGTAAATACCTGGATGGTTTGGCCACGTGGTATGGTCCAGACAAAAACACAGAACTGATCCACGACTCCGGTTATCGTGTGAGAAGGCGAAACATGACCGCCCTGGCTTATTGATATGGCACATGATGATGATGATAACTATATATATATATATATATATATATATATATATATATATATATATATATGACATACATAAATACATCCTTACACATAAAAATGCATAAACTGCACACATAAACCCTTCATAACAAAGAGACAGACAGACAGACAGACAGACAGAAAGACAGACAGACAGACAGACCCAACCTTTCTTCAAAAAGTGAAGAGTTGGGAACGCTGACCCGCCTAGACAAAGAAAGAGAGTGCATGTGGGGGGGGGGGGGGGGAGAGAGAGAGAGAGAGAGAGAGAGAGGGAGAGATAGAGGAGAGATACGGAGAGAGAGAGAGAGAGAGAGAGAGAGAGAGAGAGAGAGAGAGAGAGAACTTTATTCTCGAGGATTAAGAACTGGGGACTCAAACTCATATAAGAGGGAGAGAGAGAGAGAAAGAGAGAGAGAGAGAGAGAGAGAGAGAGAGAGAGAGAGAGAGAGAGAGAGAGAGAGAGAGACAGACAGACAGACAGACAGACAGACAGACAGACAGACAGACCCAGCCTTTCTTCAAAAACAACAACAACAACAAAACTTTATTTTGAAAGGGTTAAGAATTGGGCACGCAGGCCCGTCTAACATTCTGCCCTTTTATCACTCTCTTTCATACATTATACCATTCACACATCATTCAAGGCTAACTGAAAACAGCAACAATATAAAAGATATGCATTATAAAGGCATGTGGAAAAATTAAAAATAAATACTACACGACTCAGTAATAGTAATAACTGGTGTGGCATTTATTAGCTATGTGGAATATACTGGCCTACCAAAAGGGGACTGGCTGTTATACTAGGGTTTTATTATATCATTACTTCTATTATTAAGGGGGAAGGTAATCCGTACTGAGATAGTGTTCAAATATTTTGCGATTATATGTATAGGGATTGATGATGTCTTTTATTTCATGTGGAAGATTGTTCCACAGCTGAGCTGCAGAGTACGTTAAGCTTGTTTTGTATAAGTCTATCCTAGGCTTCGGAAGGTGTAATAAATTTAATCGTTTACTGTGTCTAGCATTATATTCAAACAATGGCCAAAGGTAGTTTGGGGCATTCCGATGTAGGATTTTGTGAATTAGTTTGGCCTTATTGAAAAGCAGACGTTTGCGGAGTGGTAGTAACTGAAGGCGTTTATGCAGGCTAGGATTGTCAGTGAAGAGTTGGGGACACTGACCCGCCTAGACAAAGAAAGAGAGTGTGGGGGGGGGGGGGAGAGAGAGAGAGAGAGAGAGAGAGAGAGAGAGAGAGAGAGAGAGAGAAAGAGATAGAGAGAGGAGATATACAGAGAGAGAGGGAGAGAGAGAGAGAGAACTTTATTCTCGAGGATTAAGAACTGGGGACGCAAACTCATATAAGGGGGAGAGAGAGAGAGAGAGAGAGAGAGAGAGAGAGAGAGAGAGAGAGAGAGAGAGAGAGAGAGAGGAGAGAGAGAGAGACAGACAGACATACAGACAGACAGACAGACAGAGAGACAGACAGACAGACAGACAGACAGACAGACAGACAGACAGACAGACAGACAGACAGACAGACAGACAGACAGACAGACAGACAGACAGACAGACAGACAGACAGATGCAGAGAGACAGACACAGGCAGAGAGACAGAAACACAGCGACAAAAAGACAGAGACAAAGACAGAGAGACAGACAGGAAGAGTTAGAGAGATTGTCAACAGGAAGAATGTCGCCTATAGCTACAACAGCGCCATCATCATTATCTACTCTCCGCCATTGATCTCCAATAACCTGGCTGCGGTCGATCCCGGGCGCTATTTGACTAGATCAATCAATACCTGCTAATGGCTTAAACTGTTAGAGGAATGGTAATTAAGAAAATTAAATACTTTAGCTATCACAGTGGTTTGGGTAGAACAGTGCTGGAAGAAGTGACTCATAGAAGAACCGGTATAGGCTGCCCAGCACGAAGTTGGTCATGGGATATTGAAGACATCGTGGGCATGACAATGCATGATGCAAGGGGACGGGCAAATTATGAAGAATCTTCTCCGTGGGCCGTGATAAGTGCAATATTTTACTAATAACCTTGAACATGATGACGAAGAAGCCGCTGTTTATAAAAGTCTTCGCGTAGTATCACAGACACTAATAGAAAGGTCAATAGAGAAACAGAGAGACATATATTTGTGCTTCATAGATTATACTAAGGCATTTGATAAAGTAAAACACGATGAACTAATTAACATGTTGGAAGATATCAACATTGATGGAAAAGATTTAAGAATAATAAAGAATGTTTATTGGAACCAAGTAGCAGCAATTAAAATGGGAAATAAAGAAGGTAGTTACGAACAGATAAAGCTAGGAGTACGACAAGGGGGTGTCTTGTCACCAAATCATTTCTCCCTGTATAGCGAAGTAATAATGAGAGAGATCAAAGAGATGCCAGGAATACTAGTTTTAGGTTATAATATAAATAATATACGCTATGCAGATGACACAGTATTAGTGTCGGATAATTCAACAGACCTACAACAATTATTAGACGTTGTAGTAAAAGACAGTGCAAGGAAAGGACTCTCCTTGAATATCAAGAAAACAGTAACAATGGTAATATCAAAGAAAATGGTGACACCAAAATGTGACATAGAAATAGAAGGGAAAATCCTTAACCAAGTGGATAATTTTAGATACCTAGGGGCATTTATAAAATCAGATGGAAGATGTACAACAGAGATTAGGAGCAGAACAGGGCAGGCAAAAGCAGCATTTCAGAAAATGAAGAGTATCTTATGCAATAAGTCACTATCACTGAATGTAAGAAAGAGAGTGCCGAAATGCTATGTAGAACCAGTTTTACTGTATGGCAGTGAATCTTGGAATGTAAATGAACAAATTAAGAAGAAATTAGAAGCAACAGAGATGTGGTTCCTGAGACGAATGTTGCGAATTCCTTGGACTACCAGAGTAACTAACAACGATTGCCTGAAAGACGCTAATGAAACTAGAACACTATATACAACAATAGGAAAGAGACAAACAGCTTTCTTTGGTCATGTGATGAGAAGAGAGGCATTGGAGAACATCGTGACAACTGGAAAGATCGAGGGGAAGAGAGGCAGAGGCAGACCAAGAGAAATGATGCTGGATGGATTGATACGGTGGCATGGAGGAATATCAGCAGCAGAGTTGATCCAGAAAACCAAAGACCGTGATCTATGGAGAGCCATGAACGCCTACGCCAGCCGGCACGGCACTTGATGATGATGAGTATCACAGAATGATGATGGTGGTTAGTGTTAAGCAACTGCACCTATACATTGAGGTCAGTGGTTGAGCTGTTGAGGCCTCTGGTGTGTTAATGCTTGTGGCTAAGGTTTGCTGACGCAATTTCCTCATGTTGGACTGGTAATGCATGTTTCCGTCGCCTTGCTACTGAGTTGAGTGCGTAGAGCGACACTGTCAGCTATGGATTTCATGTGGAGTACCTATACATCTGTCAGCGGTTGTTTGTGTCGTGAATTGCATGTTCGAAAAAATGGCGGCCGCCGGTTGCTAAACTAACTGGGTTTGTCTTATGCAGAAATATGTGACTGCTGGTTTTCTAGTGACTGCCGCATCCATTGACAATGAACTGTATTTTTTGTGGCGGACTTTTGTGGTGGCACACTGATAGCGGCATTATGCATAGTACGTATACTAGTGCGGGCTGTTGGTTTGTCGAGACTCCTGTCTATTCATCTTTCCACATGGGACAGTGAGGAGCATGTTGTGTGATATTCACTGGCACAGGAATGGAGCATTATGGGGCAAACCTTTGCCGTGAAGTTGGAAACGCGACTAATTGACTGAGCTTTAAGCAAGAGTTTAGAAATAAACGTGGAATGGAATGCTAACACATAGCTTTAAGTACACTCAACTTATAATTGACCAGTGTGTTGCCGGGGCTGTAGAGGAAGACAAGATTAGTAACACTGTAATCTACCATGCATGTCATGAATACGATTAAGGAGGATTGGGTGTGGCGAAGTGGTCAAGCCGTTTGACTCGTGCTCCGAAGGTTGTGGGTTCGATTACGGGCCGCGTCCTTCGGTTTACGAGTTAAATGTTTCGGAGACTCCTGTGGGTCGTCGGTAAAAGCTACGGAGTTCGTGCTTTGTGCGACGCTTTCCACGCTGTGGAAAGAGACCGAGCCATATGGGATAAAAACCCGGTGCAATGAAGTCGACCCTGTCGACTTTTAAGCGACTTTAAGGGTTAAAACTAGTCGTGTCATTTGGACGGAAATATAGCTGCATATTCTAACCAAACATGAAAACGCAGGGGGGCTGCGTGGCCTCGAGGTATAATGTCCGCCTCGAGTGCTGGAGGTCCCGGGTTCAAGCCCCGGTGTTTTTTTTTCCACGTGGACTTCTAGTAATAAAATTTCCCCTGGTCTCTGGGTAGTGAGATCGGACGCCCGTGTGTATTTTTGCGCACGTAAAAAATCCCTTGGCAGTTGGAAATCGAAAAAGAGTAGCCTAATGGCGCTGCCCGGGCAAAATTTCGAGTTAAAAATTTACCCTAAGTATTTCATGATCCTCGCCGGTGCTACGGTGTTCGTGCACTGAGCTGAGTTTGTCCAGACCAGGTTTGAGTTAGGAGGAGAACGGAGCACTTATGGGTTACATCCGTGTGTCGTGATATTGATCCATCGATTAAACTAGACTAAACTTTAGTTCACCCAAATTCGCTTGATCAGTTTTCATGATCTTGTTGGTTGTTGTCTTCTGAGTATGGTCTATTTCAGTTAAAGATAATAATAATAATAATAATAACAATAAATTTCACCGAAGCAGTTTATTGCTATGGATTTATGATGCAATGGTGCCATAACATTTTGTATGTCCAGAGCAAGAAGGAAAAGGTGGCCAATCTTTCCCTCACGTTAAAGGTAAGATAAATACATATTTAATCCTTACTTCATGGTTTTAATGCTTCCTATCCCTCTCTCTGGACTCTGACTGACTGTGGCTTTTGGAGAACGGAGCGAGGAATGTGTGGGAATGTCCGAGTGCAGTGATTTCGATTCTTACATTCGGTAATCTAAACCACAGTGCTGTGTAATATGGCGATAGTATTTCAGCTTAACAGACACAACACTGTTTATGAGCCAAGTGACTTCAATGTTCAGATCTGATAAAATGTCAGTATTTTATATTTCTTTGTCCGTTGTATCCTAAGAATGGATATTGCTTGCTTGCTTGTGTTCGTTGGCTTGAGCTCCAACGCGAAGTCCTGTATGTCGGATGAAGACATCCCGTTGTCCAACATCAGTGTGATGTCATACAGTACCTGAGGTTTGCGTGAGTATCCGTTGTCCCATGTTTGGCTTATTGGTGTGCAGACTGGTGGTTCCTCGCCGTACAGGCAGACACTCTCCGACTTCGGAGGAATCGGCGATCCTACTGACTTTAGCCAGGACCCCGAAGGGACCTGTTGCCCAGGACGCTCGACGAGGACGCGTCAATAGGTCTTGGCCAGTATATAACCCGGCCCTGGTGCCTTGGAAACACCTCTGCGTCCCAAGAATGGATATGAAACAGTAACTTCAAAAGCTTAGTCTATGATATAGAAAGATGCTTACTTGTTGCAGGACAGGTTCATGGCATGTTCTCGAAGTGAAGTGTTTACTTTTGTTTGTCTACTGGGAATGTGAGTTAAATTTAACCGATTCGGCGCCAAACAAGAAGTAGGTTTGGACCAAACTTGGTAGACAATCAAATAAACAAGTATGATGTACATGACAGTGGGACCTTTGACCCGTGTACCATACATCCGGTCTATTAATCCACTGGAGCCCTACGCGTGTCAGTCTTTCCAAGCAAGGACACAGAATCAGATGAGTACATTTAATTAGTTTAAATGTTTAATATTGTCATAGTGTGTTTCATGTAGGTTTGTGTTGGTTTGTATTTGTTTGTCCTGTGCTGACGAAGGCTTTGGCCGCAACGTCCAATTTGTCTTTTGTAGTCGTGTTTTAGTAAAGCTCACAATCTACTTCTCGTTTTTTTTGGGGGTGATTCATTCATGACAGTGGGATCAACACCTTGTACCACATTTATTGAAAGACAGAAGATCAAGTGGTTTGGCCATGTCGTTAGAATGCAACACCATCAACTACCATCACTGGCCTTACATCAAAGATCATCTGCGACGAGACCAAGAGGACGTTCAAGAAGAAAATGGATTGACGACATCAAAAACATTGTACAATCACACGGAATGACACTATCCAGTGCCACCCATCGGGCGCTGGAGCACAAATTATTTCTCCCCACGCCGCTTGACGGCAGAAGTGGAAGATGTTGATGATGATGTATATGTAGCTTCACTGAGCATTGGAATTCCGGAAGATACCACGAAACAGGCTCAAAGACCCCTCCGCCACACACCGCAAGGTACTATATTGGCAGTAAATGACAGTGACAGTTATGAGTTATGACCTTGAAACAAAACAGATAAACGATATCTAACTCTAGTAAACTAGTAGTATAGCCCTTCTGTTCAAATGGAAGTCACATTTGTTTGGTGGCGATATATTACACTTGGGCACTGAATTGGTTAATTCGGAAGAGTGCCTATTATTATTATTATTATTAAATAATAATAATAATAATTAATATTATTATTATATTCGTATTTTCCAGTCTCATCTGACTTAATTTAACGCCCCATTGTTGTTAATGCCGGAGCAAAGGTATTCAATATTTATGACATTTTCAAGTTCCTCCAGATATAGAATAGTGATATTGTTGTTAATGAAGGACCCAAGAAATATAAAATGTGTAAACATTTTCAAGTTCTTAAAGGGACAGAATATTAATATTGTTTTGGAAGATGTGTATACCCAAACAAGGGAAGCTACTCTCAGTGTAATCCGTGCATCTGACTTTGTCCGAGTTTCGTCATTATTCATCATTTAAGGTGACAATTGCGTTTAATATCTAATTTCTGAGGTAATATCTTTTAAAATAGGGTTTGAAATTTATCTTTGTCAAAATGCATTTTTCGTTACATTTTGTGGTGCTCTCTATGCAGCTAAGTATTATTAAATATAATAAATATTAAATTAAATTAAATTATTTAACTTTTGTTTACTTAGCAGAGTTTGAGTTATCAATCAGTTTCAGTTAGCTGCAGGACTACGGACTACGGCGGTAGAGTGTGTGTGAAAAGTTAGTTACAGTTACTTAACTACTAGTAACTTTTCACCCACTTTACCGTAGTACAATTGTCTTACGATCCTGAATAATTACTCAAATATATATTAACATATAAGTTTTTTTATTTACACGTTAAAACCCTGTGAGACGCGGTTGTAGTTGTAGCTGTGTTTCGGAACGCAGGTAAGCGGGCTTGCGAATCGCGTCCATTAAGACCTTAGCCACACCGGCACAATATATAATTAATTTTTTTCCCCCGTGTTTCCATCCTGTTTCAGGATATTGCGGAAACAGTATCTTTCAGCTGTATGTTGATTCCTAGGCTAGATTACGCTCATCAGCACGCCACGACTTTCTGAGCGACCGGCTCCATACTCTCATAAGTCACTGGCGCGACTAGAACCGCTTCCAATTCTCATGCGCTCACATCAACCACGAGAGTATTAATATTATAATAATATATATATATATATATATATATATATATATATATATATATATATATATATCATGTGCCATGCCGGAAAGCGTGGGCGGTCATGACTCGCCATTTCACTCGATCACCAGTGTCGTGAATCAGCTCAGTGTTCCTGTCTCATCCATGCAATGTGGCCAAGCCATCCAGGTATTTTCCTCTCGGTCTTACTCTTGGTCTGTTCCCCTCGATCTTGCCAGTTGTCATTAAATTCTCCAATCCATTTCTTCTCATAACATGTCCAAAAAATTTTGACTGTCGTCTAATTTCTCTAATCAGTTTACGATGTTCATTTGTCTCCTGTAGTACTTGGTCATTGGTTTTTCTGTCTGTCCATGGTATTCTTTGCATTTTCCTCAGAAACCACATTTCTGCAGCCATCAGATGCTTTTCAGCTTGACTGCTCATTGTCCAAGTTTCACATCCATACAAAAGAACAGGCTCTATGTATTCCCTCAACACTCTTTTTCTCGATTCAATTGACATCTTTTTATTGGTCAGAATGTTTTTCATCTTGCTAAAGGCTACTTTCGCCATGGCGATTCTTGTTCTAATCTCTTCAAGGCATCTCCCATCAGATGTTATAACTGTTCCAAGATAATTGTACCGATTCACTTGTTGAAGAATATTTCCATTTACTTGTATATTACATTGTGTCACTTCTTCCTTCCTACTGACGACCATAACCTGAGCCTTTTTACAATTTAATTCTAACCCCAGTTGCTCACTGTGTACAAGAACCACATCTACTAATTGTTGCAGGGCCTGCGCATTGTCTGCAATTAATACTGTATCATCTGCACATCTAATGTTATTGATGTTTCGTCCTCCAATGCTGATTCCATTTATATCCTCTACATTTCTGAAAATATTTTCACTGTACAGGGAAAAAAGATCTGGAGACATCACACATCCCTGCCTTACACCTCTCTTAATTGGCTGATACTGTCCCACTTCTTTATCAATCCTTATTGCAGCTTGTTGTTTCCAATATATGTTTTTTATAAGTCTAATGTCTTTCCCATCAATTTGTAGATCTGCAAGCATATCCACCATGCTGACATGTCTAATGCTATCAAAAGCCTTTGTATAGTCAATAAAGCAAAGATGTATATCCTTGTTTACTTCTATAGCACGTTCAATAACTGTTCGCAGCATATACACAGCATTTACTGTACCCTTTCCTTCTACAAACCCGCATTGTTCTTCCCCTATTTCAGGTTGTATCTTCTTCCTCATTCTTTGCATGATAATTCTTAGCAAAATCTTTGTGATGTGACTCATTATACTAATTGTTCTATGTTGATCACATTCCAAGGTTCCTGATTTCTTTGGGATTGCAATAAATTTAGAGTTACATAATTCAGGAGGTATATCTCCAGTATCATATAATGTGTTCAGCAGTCTGGTGACTTGATCTAGTCCAAATTATTCTAAAGCTTTAATCATTTCTGATGTGATGTTATCTGCACCGGGGGCCTTGCCAGCTTTCATATGCTTAAGAACATTTCAAACCTCCATCTCCAAAACTGGCGGTCCTTCATTATTAAATCTAATATCATACTGTTCGTCTCTGTTAATCGTCTCTATGTTATCATCATAAAGGTGTTTCACATAATCTGTCCATACCTGTAGAATCTGGTCTTTTTCTATTATGATTTTGCCATCTTCAGTCTTTAGACACCCTGTTGATGTACTTGTTCTTTTATTAGTAAGTTCCTGAATTTTTTTGTGCACTAATTTGATATTTTGACTGTTGTGTTGGCTTTCACTTTCTAAGCACTTTTCCTCAAGCCATGCTTCTTTTGCCTCCTTACATAATGTTCTGACTTGTCTGTGAATTTCTTCGTATTTGACAGAATTATTTTTGTTGAGTCTTCTTGTTTCCATGAGGTGTAAAATTTCTTCAGTCATCCATTTCTTACGACCCACCTTCTTTAATTTTGGAATAGTTGTTTCTGCAGCCACATTGATTGAATTCTTCAACGTTTCCCATTGATCATCCACATCCTGGAATAGGATCTCTAGATCAGACAAAATTTCAAATCTGTTCTGTACTTCTATGTTGAATTTGTTTTTTATTTCCTTGTCATTACTCAATGTACACAAATCATATTTAGTGTTTCCTGTTATATACTTGACTTTCTTCAACATTATCCTCAATGTTCCTGTGAGTAATCTGTGGTCACTATAACAATCAGAATTTGGGAACTGTTTTTGCTATTGTTAATGCGTTTCTAAATCTTCTGCTAATCAGAATGTAGTCAATCTGGTTTCTAATCCTGCTATCAGGACTCCTCCATGTCCATAATCTTCTAGGGTGTTGTTTGAACCAGGTGTTTCCTACAATCATTTCCTGTTCTTTTGCCCACTCTACGAGTCTGTATCCTCTTTCATATGTCTCTCCTAAACCATAGTTTCCTACTGTGTATCTATCTCCTTGATTTCCTACTTTTGCATTGAAGTCCCCTATTATGATGTTTATTTCTGAATTTTTAAATTTCTTTAAGGCAGATTCTATGTCATTATAAAATTCTTCTACACCTTCACTGGATTCTCCTGTTGGGGCATATACTTGAATAATATTTATGCTAAAAGGTCTGCCACTTAATTTAACTAGTAGAACTTTGTCCGACACGGCCCAATATCCTTGAATAGATTTTGATGTTTTCCGGTCCAGAATAATTGCCACTCCCCTATGACGATCTTCACCTCCAGAATAAATAATCTTGAAATCTTCCTCTATCTTGATGCCTGCTCCTGTCCATCTCGTTTCGCACATACCTAAAATATAAATTTTTTCCCTTTAAATTTCTTGTTTTATGTTCTCTAATTTATGCCGGCTCCGTGGCCGAGGGGTTAGCAGCTTTCTCCGCTAACCCCGAATACTCTCGTCACGTGACGCGACGAGAATTAGCAGTGGTTCGAATCGCAAAAGTGACTTATGAGAGTATGGAGCCGGTCGCTCAGAAAGTCGTGGCGTGCTGATGAGCGTAATCTAGCCTAGGAATCAACATACAGCTGAAAGATGCTGGTGTTGACCGCAATATCCTGAAACAGGATGGAAACGCGAAAAAAAAAAAAAAAAAATGTTCTCTAATTTTCCGTCGTTGTTTAACGTCCTAACGTTCCAAGTTGCTAATTTTAACGTCTCTGTCCTTGTCTTGCGATGATCGGTCTTTAAGCGAATCATGATATACTAGGCACTTTTAAAGAGGTAGTTTGCCGTTGCTTTCCTCTATGGCAGTGACCTTACTGGTCGGACACCGCAGCCATTGACTCAAGACGAGTTCCTCTGCCTGCCGTCTTGTAACTTGAGGCCATGACCCACAAATATCTGTCGGCTGCCCTCAAAATTACATCCACCACCTGCCTTCCGTGGCTTCTTTTGAAAACTTCCAATAAAAGGAACACAATATAACATCACATAATCCACAGGGAAACACTATTCACAGGGAATCCAAAGGAAATCACACGAAATCCAATGAAAAACAATAAATAGCGTCCCTCCGAAAAGTAATGCTTCATCTTGTCTCCATTGTACCGGAAGTATATATATAAATAAATAAACATACAAATAAATAAAAGATAAAAACAAATATATATATTTATATAGAAAAAGATCAGATTTTACATGCATGTTCAGATTATGTGAAAGACTTTTATGATGATACCACAGAAGAACAGCATGATGTTTGGAGTAATAATGAAGGACCATCAGATTTGAAGATGGAAGTTCAGAAGCTCTTAACCATATTAAAACTGGCAAGACCCTGGGTCCAGGCAACATCATAACATAAATTATCAATGCATTATAAGATTATGGAATAGACCAGGTCACCAGACTGCTGAACACATATATGATACTGGAGTTCAACCTCCTCAATTATGTAATTCTATATGTATTACAATCCTGAAGAATGTAATTATTGAACAATTAGTATAATGAGCCACATCACAAATATTTTGCTAAGAATTATCATGCAAATAGGAAGAAAATATAAACCAAAACAGGAGAACAACAATTTGGGTTCGTAGAAGGCAAGGGTACAGTAAATGAGTGTTCTATAGAAGTAGATTAAGACCTACAACACTGCTTTATTGACTACACAAAGGCTTTCAATAAAGTAAGACATGTCAACATGGTAAAGATGCTTGCAGGTCCACAAATTTATGGGAAAGACCTTAGACTTTTATAAAAACATACACTGGAAACAACGAACTGCCATAAGGATTGATAATGAAGTAGGTTAATATGTCTATTATAGTATGTTCCGATTTGAATGCCTTCATTCACGATCAATTATTTTGAAAACTGTCTGTTGCATCGTTATGAAATTTTTCCAGCCGTCTTATATTTACCCCCACCCAAGGAATATGTCTTTGATAGGTCCAAAAACAACTTAAATCATCAAAAGCGGCGACATTCCTTTGATGTTTTGCTGAACAACTAGTGATTTCTCACTAACGAAGTTATGTTTACAGTAATGGGAGACCTGCCAATTCAGATGACACAAAGGCGTATCCAGATTCATATGGGAGTGGGTGCAATGAAAGAAGTAGCTTACAGTGTCGGCTGCATTGCACCGGGTTTTTATCCCATATGGCTAAGTTTCTTTCCGCAGCGCGGAAAGCGTTGCACAAAGCACGAACTCCGTAGCTCCAGCGACGACCCTCGGGAGTCTCCGAAAAAATGCACTCGTGAAATGGACGCGGCCCAGAATCGAACATACAACCTTCGGAGCCCAAGTCAGACGGCTTGACCACTTCACCACGGAGAATCCCGAGAGGGGTGCAATGTGTAATATTAGTAAAGACAGAGAATTTACAGAGGCACAGGGTAAATAATTTGTAAATTAACAGGAAAGTAGAAGGAATAAATTTCTTACCTTATTTTTCATTTCCTTCTTGTTTCTTCAGCTGATGCTGATGCTGTAATGTTTAGGGCCTGCAATTCGTCTGAATAGTTGGAGCAAAATATCCCAGTAAGTGTGTACGTAGATTAAGGTCTGCGATCTGCTCAGACCTTAATCTGTGTCGGACGATTCCAGTAGGTTGATGATTGCTCTTGGTTGCATAAAATTCAATCCATCCTTTCTCCAATAGTTCTCTTCCTCTTTCAACACATGGTCCTGATGTTTTTTCCAGTAAATTTTATCAATATTTAATAGCGCAGACAGACAGACAGAAAGGTAGGTAGGTGGGTGGGCCGGCAGGCAGGCAGGCAGATAGATAGATAGATAGATAGATAGATAGATAGATAGATAGATAGATAGATCCCCGCCAGGAGCCGGGCCGAGCCAGCTAGTTTATTTATATAATCACGTTTCATGAAAGAACCCACAGTTTGACGACACCTCTGAACTATCCCATATAAATTCCCTCAGTCTGCCAAAACGGAAACCGCCAGACAAATTTCAAAAAGAGCGGGGGTGTGTCTTGCTGAAGCTTTAATACTCTTAAAATGATGGAATGAATGCGGGAGCCATTTATTATGTACCGCATATAAACAAACATTGAAATCTGCTGTACAATCTCCAGAACAAAATTTTTTTTGTTCGGTGGACATAATGATAGGTTATATGCTAAATCTCATCAATTTCCCTCAGTTGGTTACTGAGATATTGAATTTTATATTGAGGCAACAAAAAAAACACACACTATAAGAGAGGTATTATAGCCTGTTTACATATCTCAGTAACCAACTGAGGGAAAATGATGAGATTTAGCATATAACCTTATCATCATGTCCACCCAACAATAACATTATTTGTTCTGGAGATTGTACAGCCGATTTCAAAGTTTGTTTATATGGGGTATATAATTTACGGGTCAGAGATGAAGTGCACATTATTAAATGTATTACGTCTTCACACAGAAACATTAGCGTTGAATAGTTAATTTTCTCGTGGGTCATAGGATTGGCCTTATGACAAGAGCCTCGCATAGTGGAATGGGGCATTACTGTAAAACAAGTTTGTTAGCGAGAAATCACTAGTTTTTCCACTAAAACATCGAAGAAATGTTGCCGCTTTCCATGATTTAAGTTGCTTTTGGGCCTATCAAAGACATATTCCTTGGGTGGAGGTAAATATAAGACGGCAGGAAACATTTCATAACAATACAACAGATAGTTTTCAAAATAACTGATCGTGAATGAAGGCATTCATTTCTGGACAGACTATAGGCTGGGATGTGTGAAATAATGTATGAGAGCAGAAAGATAAGAAGGGCAGAATGTCAGACGGGCCTACGTGCCTAATTCTAAACCCTTTTAAAATAAAGTTTGTTAGCTTGTTCACTCTTCTACCGCAGCTGCCACCATGATGTTTTCCACGGCCTCTCTTCTCATTACACAACCAGAAACCACTTTCTCTCCTCTTTATATTTGAATATAATGTTCTACTTTCATTAACCCTTTCTAAGCGCCCATTGTTAGTTAGTTCTGTCAGTCCAAGGTATTCATAACATACATCTCAGAAACCACTTCTCCGATGCCTCCAATAACTTCTTAATTCTTATGTTTATGCTCCATGATTCACTACCATACAGTAGAACGGGTTCTATATAACATTTCAGTACTCTCTATTGCTGTTATTTTTGCAGGTTTATAAGACGGCAAATATAAGACGGCAGGAAACATTTCATAACAATACAACAGATAGTTTTCAAAATAATTGATCGTGAATGAAGGCATTCATTTCTGGACAGACTATAGGCAGGGATGTGTGAAATAATGTATGAGAGCAGAAAGATAAGAAGGGCAGAATGTCAGACGGGCCTACGTGCCTAATTCTAAACCCTTTTAAAATAAAGTTTGTTAGCTTGTTCACTCTTCTACCGCAGCTGCCACCATGATGTTTTCCACGGCCTCTCTTCTCATTACACAACCAGAAACCACTTTCTCTCCTCTTTATATTTGAATATAATGTTCTACTTTCATTAACCCTTTCTAAGCGCCCATTGTTAGTTAGTTCTGTCAGTCCAAGGTATTCATAACATACATCTCAGAAACCACTTCTCCGATGCCTCCAATAACTTCTTAATTCTTATGTTTATGCTCCATGATTCACTACCATACAGTAGAATGGGTTCTATATAACATTTCAGTACTCTCTATTGCTGTTATTTTTGCAGGTTTATTGGAGTGCTTCTCCATGATTAGAACCATCTCTGGTTACGACTAATAAGAAACATTAACACGTGATTCACAAAGACAGCTGCGTGTTATATCAGTAACCTGTATTCCTCTGTCGTCGAGAAATTCTTCAGAGTTAACACCCACGTGACAAGTTTGGTCATCCTTGGCTGAAACGTATGGCTGACATTCTGAAGGATCTTGGTAGTGCATTAAATAGCATTTACTACTCATTACCACCACTCCTGCCACATACCAAAGAGGTTGAGAAAGTGATTATCAAAGAAATATCAATGTTTGGAATTCCGCAAGGTTCCAGGACATTCATCCGCATTGCTGGGCTATCAGGGGCAATTGCAGTTGCCCTTGGAGCTTATGGTTCACATGGTACGTATTTTATGCTTCAGTGTTGTTTTAGGTATCATCATTATGTGGCATGCTGTTCCCTGCAGGGAATCATGTTCCTCCATGTTTTATTTAGTTAGCAGTGCAGACAAAAGTGGTGGAGCAGATACAAATGTTAATATAATAATACAAAAGGTAAGATGAGCTTTCATAGCACTAGGAAACTGGCATAAGGCAACATAAATTAAAACTAGTACCATCCTTGCTTAGGATATTTGACTCTAGAATTACATCAACACTGCTGAATTGACAAGGAACGTATTATTGCTATTGTCTTGACAGATGATATTTTGTTAACATTGTGCTTCAAATATAGCACAAAGCCTGGGCTGAATATTTGTAGAGACCATGTGTTGTGCATGCAGCATGATCCCTCTCTCACCCTGCCTAGGTTACTCCAGAGGAGAGGTAACACCAATACATTTGGAACAAGACAAGCTGCAGAAGCTGCTGGATCAGCAAAGCAATCTTTAACTGTCCGCCTGTTGGAGCTTTGATCCTAGACCAGTTGCCAGCCAAGACTTAAGGTCTGGTCTGTCCTGCCACGACATTTAGTCTGTAGGTTGTATTTCCTTGTACCATTATAGGGCTTGTACCCTATGAATTGAGCTCTTCCGCCCGAAGTCGTTGGCACAATGTGGGGCGTCAGGTTTGGTGAGAGACTGCTCAACATTCCGTGCTAACAGAAAGGTAGTACCGTCTTCTGTCATACGGTAGGTCAGTCATATCTGACTAAGACCTGACACTGTGATAATTAACATGGAGAATGACTAAAACAATTACATTTGAATTACTAACATTCATTAATAATGCCTACTCAGAATAAAAGGACTGAAATGGTATAGCATAATTATCAGTGTGGAGTTCAGGGAGAAAACTAGACAGATTCCAGCAAAACAAGAGGCAAAGGAAAGACGCTGGACAGGACACACATTGAGAGGACCTGAGAATAACTAGAAATTCCTGTCACTGGAAGCCCCAGGGTAAATGAAAAAAAAGGAGGGGGGGGGGGGTGAAACGTGCTACAGAAAGTCACGGAAATCAAGTCAGTGTATGCATCTTTGACATATAAGCCAATAGATAATGGAAAATAGATATTGTGAGAATGACATTAAAATTGGAACTGTAAAAAAAAAAACTTTTAGAGAGAAGCAGAGAAGTGCTGACATTAGCAAGTTTAATATTGAATTGCATAAAAGAATTCTTCATATAGGCATATGGCCAGTTGCTCTTTACAGCTAAGAAATATAGATCATGAACAGTGTTGAGTTGTTGAGTTGAGCTAAGAACTGACATCACTGCACTCAGGACATTCCCATACGCACTCCGTCCCCTCGTTCAAGTCAGTGAAGAGACACTACTAATCATTCCTACCGCTATCTGATTGAAAGTTCTCCTGGTCTTCCCTCTCAGTTTTGAGATTCTACCAGAACCCCTGCCAATCCCCCGCAATCTCATTCTTTCCACATATGGGTTCTCAATCTGTTCCCCCACCCTCTCCACCTGGTCCCACAGGCGCACAACCACCTCCCCCTTGCCCATAAGTAATCTACCACCAAGAGGTGCATTCCCTGCCAGCCTATCCTCCTGTTCATTCCCCCACTCTTCCGCATGGCCAGGGCAAAAAATCCATACAATTCTCACAGTCTGTGACCTCTGAAGCGAGGCGAGCCATTCCACACAAAACATTCCTTTCTCCACGTTACTTCATGAACAGAAATAATGGGAGCCATGGTAGCATAGTGGCTGGATACTTGCCTATGGTCATGGGTTTGAATCCATATTTCGGCAGATTTTAAAAATTGTCCAACCAGAGTAATATGGATGCCAGGAAATGTCTTGGGAAGTAAAGGTGGCCAGTGGGACACTGACACTTCACCCCCTGAGTGCTGATTGGTCGATACAAATATGGGTCTAGCGCCATACTCCAAATGTCCCTTACAGTGTGTAAAAGGATCCTTGTTTGAAAAGGCAATAATTGGCTAGAGATGCGCTTTTGAAGAATGAAAACAATCATCTAGACTGAATCAAATACAAACTGGAACATTCTGGAGGAAATAAATATGCTCTGACAATTCTGCAGAGCAATAAAGAAGAAATTGTTGAGGATTGGCTGTAACTTATGGCATGTAGGTCCATTAAAGGAAGTTGGGGAATTAGAGATCTTTGGCAGACGATGAGGTTAACCAGGGAACATAATTGGTTTACAGATGTTTAGATACCTGTCACTGATGACATTTGCAGCATGCAGCAGAAGACAGGCACTGTTGGTAAAGCATGAACGAGGAATCTTCATGACCAGGCGGAAGAACTGAACAAGCTGATAGTTGATGTTTCTGTGTCTATACGAGGTATAGATTACCACAAGCCACACCTACAGCTGTGCAACAGTTATAGAGGAATAGCGTGAACCTGGGAGAATATTCTGCATGAACATTCTGGAGGAGAGTAAGCAGTGCTATTGATAATGAAATAAGGGATGAACAGGCAGATTTCTGACCAGACAACACTAAGCCAAATAGCCACTTTCCATCCATCATGTGCCATGCCGATAAGCATGGGCAGTCATAATTCGCCATTTCACTCAATCACCAGAGTCATGGTTCAGCTCAATGTTCTTGTCTCGACCATACCACGTGATAGCCGCATTACACATAATCAGAGAACGAAGATTTTAATTTTAGTTTAGATTCACTTTTTTTTAGATGTGAGGACTATGAAAAGGCTTTAGGCAGCATGGATAGGAAATCTCTTGGAAATTGATGAGACAGCATGGGATCCCACAGAAGATCATTAACTTTATAAAGAAATGAAATACAGAGTTCTTCATGAGGGAAAACTAACAGATATGTTTAAAATAACAACAGGAGTGCAACAAGGATACCTTTTGTCACCTTTATTATTCTTACAAATTATAAATTGGATCATGAAGACAATAGTAACTACCACCATAAATGGAATTCAGAGGAATCTGTCAGCACGCTTGTGATCTGGACTTCATTGATGACAATGTCCTCATGTCCTGCATTTGAAATTGGATGCAAGATAAATAAAATACACTTGATATGATGTCACAACAGTTATTATATCATAGAGAATAAGAATAAATAAAGAAAATGAATTAATTTCGCTTGGTGAAACATCACTTCAGGACTTGGAATCATACACCTGTTTAGATAGCAATGTAGACAAAGATGGACATGTTAAAATAAGAAAACAAAAGATGATAAGAGTTTTCAAAACACCAGCGTTGATTTAGGGCCTAATGTTAATTGAGGAATACAGGGCCGAAGAATAAGAGAACATTTGAAGCATTGTATTCTATGGTATTTATGTAACAACTTTCTGTCTGTTTTTTGTGTGTGTCTGTTTTCTTTCTTTCTTTCTTTCTTTCTTTCTTTCTTTCTTTCTTTCTTTCTTTCTTTCTTTCTTTCTTTCTTTCTTTCTCAGTAGTTTAGTTTGGAAGCCCACAATTTAAATACAGCGGATCAGATTTGCTGGAGACTTGAACAATACATATGCAGATTTGCCTACAAATACATTTGCCTCCATTCTGGATTGAGCTTTGGTTAGCATAAACTAATGGACTGCGAGAAAAGACTTCAATTAATTCAATTGGTTTCAAAGGATGTTAAGCCCTGTTAAAAATCAGCTTGCAGTATCACCTCAGTGCACCAAGACATTACAGAGAATCCAGCTGTCCACTGATTTGGTGTCAGTTGTGTGACTACCATTGTATTTCACTTACTTAACTAAGCAATGGTAAACTACTGAACATACACTTGCCAAGACATCAACAACAGCAAAAAATGCTGAAAGGATATGCAACTAACTTAACTAACGTTTAGCTAGCAAGGGGTTGAACCCAGACCACGAGGTTCGCAAACATATGCTCTGACCACTAGGCTGCTAAATTATTAAATCACATGTGTATTTCTCCATTGCAGTGTTCCGCCACAAGGAAATAGATGAAAAACTTAAAGATGTGAGTATCTGCTGGACTTTATATTATTATCCGTGTGACCAGTTCAGATTCATGTTTGCTGAGTCACAGTACATTGTGGGGGTCAGCATGACTGAATGGACAAGCGTGCTCATTCTTAAACATCCGGTATGCTGATGCCGAGGTAGCGGGTTCAACCCCTACACCGTACAGTTGGACTAAAATGTTGACTTCTCATCTTTGACTTGGGGATGTAAATTACAAGTGCCTCTGAAGTTGGAGTGGGTAACACAGAAATCAGTCCTGTGCACTAGAAGTAGCTAGCACATGTAGGACTGTGCTTGAGTTCAAAATGAGCAAACAAAAACAAACTATAGTATATTGTTGTTGTCATATATCCTGCAGTGTTTATCCTGAAAGATTTATGTGGTCATGGTTTTAGAATACTTGCTTCACACATTATGGGGCATGTGTTCTGTTCCTCATTAAGCAAGGTACAGGGTGACCCAAAAAATACAGAACCCATAAAAAGTTTATTAAATCTTACAAAGGTCAAGCAAATTTCTTGAAATTTGGTGATCGTAAACTTTGGTCTGTGTACGGTCATTTCAAAAAGTTTCAGTTACCTCAGTTGCTTTACATAAAAGTTATCTTCTTTCCAGAATATGCTCCAAATGGCCTCAGCAGCGTTGGATGCACACTTGTCAGGACATGTAAACAGCAAAATTAATGTTTATTGGGGTCGCTGCACCAGAAGATGTGTTACAGAGGCAGTTAAACTGAAAATAAATGCACAGCATGGGTTGCATTCTCTAAACACAGCGTTATCGGTCCATGTTGGTTCAAAGATGAAAATGAGAGCTCAAATGGTGAATACAGAGTGCTATGTGGTGGTATTGAGAAAGTTTTGGGCATCATTGGGGTGACGCAGAGGATTGGATTGAGCTCAACAGTGGTTCCAGCAAGACGGGGCCACCCCACAGACATCAAATAACTCTTCTATCCTGGTTGAGAGAGCGATTTCAGGTGAGACTGATCAGCATGAAGTGTGACTTGGAGTGGGCACCGCAGTCACCTGACTTGAACCCCCTGGATTTTTTTTATCTATGGAGGTATCTCAAGGATAATGTGTACCAGAACAACCCTCAAATGATTGGTGAACAGTAATCACAGCAAAGATCAAGGAAATTCCCACAGAGGAATGCAGTCGAGTAACTGACAATTTAGCACAACATAAGCAAGTGTGCATCCAGCGTTGTTGAGGCCATTTAGAGCATATTTTGGAGAAAAGATAACTTGTATGCAAAGCGACCAAGGTAATTGAAGCTTTTGGAAATGATTGTACACAGACTGAAGTATACATTCACCAAATTTCAAGAAATTTGCTCGACCTTTGTAGAATTTAATAAAACTTTTATGGGTTCTGTTTTATTTTGTGTGGTCACCTTGTAGTTTCATCATCATCATCATCATCATCATCATCATCATCATCATCATCATCATCATGTGCCCTACCAACTGGTATAGGCATCCATGCATATCCACAGATCTCGGTCCTAAGTGTCCTAGATAAATTATGTTGACGATATTCCTTCATGTCACCATCTCAGTCCATCCAGCATCATTTGTCTTGGTCCACAACTGCCTGGTCTGCCTCTCATGCTTTTAGTCACCAAGCTGTTGTCCCAATGCCTCTCTTCTTTTTGTATTGACTTTCGTATATGATTTTCTACTTTCATTAGCCTTTTCCAAACACTTGTTTGTTACTCTGTCAGTCCAAAGTGTTCACAACAAACATCTCAGAAACAACGTCTCCATTGCCTCCAAGCACCTGCTAATTTGTTTGTTCATGTTCCATGATTCACTGGCAGATTTGGTTCTATGTACAATTACAACACTGCCTGTCTGGGAGTTGTTGTAGCTTTGTGGTTAGGCACTTTCCTGCCAGCCTGTCAGTGATGGGTTTGAATTCATATTGAAGCAGATGTTAAAAATGCACCTGGGCTTCCATATCAGCCCAGCCTCCCATGACCACCCAGCCCCCCATGACTACCCAGCCTCCCATGTCCTCCTATGACCACCCAGCCTCCCATGTCAGCCCAGCCTCCCATGACCACCCATCCTCCCATGTCCACCCAGCCTCCCATGTCAGCCCAGCCCCCATGACCACCCAGCCCCCCATGACCACCCAGCCCCCCATGACCACCCAGCCTCCCATGTCAGCCCAGCCCCCCATGACCACCCATCCTCCCATGTCCTCCCATGACCACCCAGCCTCCCATGTCAGCCCAGCCCCCCATGACCACCCAGCCTCCCATGACCACCCAGCCCCCCATGACCACCCAGCCTCCCATGACCACCCAGCCTCCCATGACCACCCAGCCTCCCATGTCAGCCCAGCCCCCCATGACCACCCAGCCTCCCATGTCAGCCCAGCCCCCCCATGACCACCCATCCTCCCATGTCCTCCCATGACCACCCAGCCTCCCGTGTCCTCCCATGACCACCCAGCCTCCTATGACCACCCAGCCTCCCATGTCAGCCCAGCCCCCCATGACCACCCAGCCTCCCATGTCCACCCAGCCCCCCATGACCACCCAGCCTCCCATGACCACCCAGCCCCCCATGACCACCCAGCCTCCCATGTCAGCCCAGCCCCCCATGACCACCCAGCCTCCCATGACCACCCAGCCTCCCATGTCAGCCCAGCCTCCCATGACCACCCAGCCTCCCATGACCACCCAGCCCCCTATGACCACCCAGCCCCCCATGACCACCCAGCCTCCCATGACCACCCAGCCTCCCATGACCACCCAGCCCTCCATGACCACCCAGCCTCCCATGTCAGCCCAGCCCCCCATGACCACCCATCCTCCCATGTCCTCCCATGACCACCCAGCCTCCCATGTCATCCCAGCCCCCCATGTCCTCCCATGACCACCCAGCCTCCCATGACCACCCAGCCTCCCATGACCACCCAGCCTCCCATGACCACCCAGCCTCCCATGTCAGCCCAGCCCCCCATGACCACCCAGCCTCCCATGTCCACCCAGCCCCCCATGACCACCCAGCCTCCCATGACCACCCAGCCTCCCATGACCACCCAGCCTCCCATGTCAGCCCAGCCCCCCATGACCACCCAGCCCCCCATGACCACCCAGCCTCCCATGTCCACCCAGCCCCCCATGACCACCCAGCCTCCCATGACCACCCAGCCTCCCATGACCACCCAGCCTCCCATGTCAGCCCAGCCCCCCATGACCACCCAGCCTCCCATGTCCACCCAGCCTCCCATGACCACCCAGCCTCCCATGACCACCCAGCCTCCCATGACCACCCAGCCCCCCATGACCACCCAGCCCCCATGACCACCCATCCTCCCATGTCCTCCCATGACCACCCAGCCTCCCATGTCAGCCCAGCCCCCCCATGACCACCCAGCCCTCCATGACCACCCAGCCTCCCATGACCACCCAGCCTCCCATGACCACCCAACCTCCCATGACTACCCAACCTCCCCATGACCACCCAACCCCACATGACCACCCATCCTCCCATGTCCTCCCATGACCACCCAGCCTCCCATGACCACCCAGCCTCCCATGACCACCCAGCCTCCCATGACTACCCCCCCCCCCCCCCCCATGACCACCCAACCCCCCATGACCACCCAACCCCCCATGTCCACCCATCCTCCCATGTCCTCCCATGACCACCCAACCCCCCCATGTCTACCCATACTCCCATGACCACCCAGCCTCCCATGATCACCCAGCCTCCCATGACCAACCAACCCCCCGTGATCACCTATCCTCCCATGACCACCCAACCCCCCATGACCACCCAACCCCCCATGTCCACCCAACCCCCCTCCCATGTCCACCCCCCCATGACCACCCAACCCACAGGTCCACCCAGCCTCCCAGGTCCACCCAAAAATATGAGTAGAACCAAATGCCCAATGTTCCTTACAGTGTCTAAAAGGGTCTTTTGCTTACTGACTCTCTGGCTTACATTCAGTGTTGGTGACTTATTGCCTAAGATAATGTTCATCTTCTGTAATGCAGTTGTGGCTTGGCCTATTCTGCCTGTAATCTCTGTAATACCTTATCCATCTGGTGTAATGATTGCCCCTATCCTGTCAGATGGTGAGCCATGACTTGACTGCCCATGTGTATAGGCATGGCACATGATGATGATGATTAATTTTTTGTTTCCCGCATATCCTTTACAGGACATCGCTGTCAACAGCAGCATCTTTCAGCTGTCTGTTAATTTCTTGGCAAGATTACGCTCAGTAGTTTGCCATTGTTTCTGAGCGGCTGGCTCAGTTATCCCGCATGTCACCAGCGGGGGTCGAACCGCTTCCAGCTCTCGTCCGCTTCGAGACTGCGTGATAAGCGGGATTACGGAGAAAGTTTTGTAACCCCTCGGCCAGAGAGACCGGCGATGATGATGATAGAATGAGATAATCACTGTTATTTTATAATTTGTAATCAGATTATTGTTACAAATTATAAGTTTATCTAGGACAGATTTCCCACTATTGTAAGTACAATTTATCTGGAGTATATTTGCACATCTCTTAGTTTTATTTGTACAGTTTGTCTATGACAGATCTTCCGCTTTTAATGGTCCTGTACAATTTCTCTACCGCGAACGGGTTACGAATACAATTCATAATCTTGCATACCACGTTCGAAACATAGCTGTGGGTGATGTGGAAGCAGACCACCTTGCTAGTTATGAGTACCTATCGTTCAGAAAGCCTGAATTACTGAATGTAAACTTGACAAGAAATCAGAAACGGCCAAAAATGCTGGGGTTGACTGCCACATCCTGTAAAGGATATGTAACAAACTTCAACAGTTTATCTCTGAATCTCTCTCTCTCTCTCTCTCTCTCTCTCTCTCTCTCTCTCTCTCTCTCTCTCTCTCTCTCTCTCTCTCTCTTTCTTTCTCTCTCTCTCTCTCTCTCTCTCTCTCTCTTCTCTCTCTCTCTTCTCTCTCTCTCTCTCTCTCTCTCTCTCTCTCTCTCTCTCTCTCTCTCTCTCTCTCTCTCTCTCTCTCTCTCTCTCTCTCTCCCAAACACACACAGAGAGAGAGAGAGAGAGAGAGATCAGTATGGTCGTGGAGCTTAATCTGCTTGCACTTACAAACTTCTAGTGCGCTGGTGGTTGGTGGGGTACAGGGTTCATTGCCTACACCAGCTAGTTTGCCTTTATGCTGACTTCTTGTTCCTACTGAATGCAAACTTGCCTTGTAAATAATCTGTTGATCACAGCGGCCTGTAAAAGACATCCAACATATACATGTTTATATTTGTCAAATGAATTTTTGTTTTCATTTCCAGACATTTGATATAGCCAATAAATATCATTTTATTCACACACTTGCCCTGTTGGCGGTACCGTTTGCTAAGAAACCTGTTTTGGTAAGTATATCTTATCACTGTAACTGATGTAATATGTGAAAATAGATTAAGGTGAACAAGCAAATTTGGAAGAGCTTGGAAGCAACAGAGATGTAGCTTCTGACACTGTCATTAAAATACTATCATTATGTCTAAAGTAGCTTGTGGTGTGGGACAGGGGGGTCTTGAGCCTGAAGAATTAAGGGTGCCTGGCTAGAGCAGTCGCCGCAAACTGTACAGGTTAAGGTTTTCTTTTTTCTCCAAGCAGAGAAAAAAATCCATTACTTACCAAGGACTCGAACCTGGGTACCTGTCATCCTGGTCACTCAGCCAGATGCTCCTTAGTTTCTGATATATATGTTGCAAACATCTTGGACTGCCCTAGTAACTAACAGCAAGTGCCTGGAACAGCTAATGAAAGTAGAACATTATATACACACATAAGAAGATGATAAACAGCGTAGAACATACACACATATAAGAAGATGATACACAGTGTAGAACATTATATACACATATTGGAAGGTGATACACAGGGTAGAACATTATATACACATATAAGAAGATGATACACAGTGTAGAACATTATATACACATATTGGAAGGTGATACACAGTGTAGAACATTATATACACATATAAGGAGGTGATACACAGTGTAGAACATTATATACACATATAAGGAGGTGATAAACAGTGCAGAACATTATGTACACGCATAAGAAGAAGATTACACATTGTGCCATTGTGTGATAGCTGGAAAGATCAGTGGTAAAAATGGCAGGGGCAGACCAAGGGATAGGATGTAGGATGAACTGAGACAGTTGCATTGAGAAATATCACCAGCTGAATTTATTGCTTTATTGGCCAGCTTTGAACTTTGCACAGTCCACACTGGACTTATGTGTGCGTGTGGGGCAGCTTTCCCTGTTACCAGTGTCCCTCGCCATCAGGTGAACTCATTCTGACTTCTGAGGAACTTGTAATTGACATCCCGTCAAGGACAAGACATCAATATTTTAGTGCAGCTGGCTGGTGTAAGGGTTGAAGCCGCTACCTCGGAATCAGCACACAGGAAGTTTAAGAGTGAGTGTTGTTATCCATTCGGCCATGCTGACCTCCAGAACAGCTAATGCAAGTAGAACATTATATACACACGTAAGATGGTGTGAACAGTGTAGAACATTATATACACACACAAGATGGTGGTGAACAGTGTAGAATATTATATACACACATAAGAATGTGGTGAACAGTGTAGAACATTATATACACACATAAGGCAGAGGTGAACAGTGTGCTTTGGTTATATGGTCATATCGCGAGAACATACATTAAAATATTTGAAGCCAGACAAGAACACCATGTGAGGGGGAAGAATACTAATCAACCAACACAGAACTGGTGTCGCTACATGCTTAGGAAGATACTGAGGAGGGGATCCGAACACTTATGGATTGAATAGTTTGATGTACTGGGAAGATTGAGGGGAAGAGAGGAAGAGGCTGACTAAGAGATATGATGCTGGATGGGTTGAGGCAGTGGCATGGAGGAATATTATCAGCAGAGTTGATCCAGAAAACCAAAGACCGAGATCTGTGGAAACTAATGAACGCCTATGCCAGCCAGCATGGCACTTGATAATGATGACAGGGGGGATAATCTTGAGTTGATGGTGGGGTAGGTGGTTCATTCCACCATTGAATTTCTGTTCAGAAAGCAGTGGCAAACTACTTAATGTATACTTGCCTAGAAAATCAGCATGGGGTTGATTGCAACATCCTGTGGAAATTTTGACCAAATGTCAGAGGCTGGGTGGACCCCATGGCTGGACTGGTCCCGACATGAGACCTGGCACTGCCAGGGATTGAACCTGTACTTCTGTGCTGATAAGCAAGTGATGTGAATATATACAGGGTGGTTGTAAAGTCTCACTACACTTTGTATGTAGAACAAATTTGAAGAAAATCCTTTCTTCCATTGATAATACCCTTATGTTTGGAGTGCAAAGAATTATTCCAGCAGACAACAGCCATTTGCTGCATATGGCTTCACGATGGACTGTGGAGCACATATTTTTATGACATCATGTGCTTCATTTTTCAAGTTTGCTCTACATGTAAAGTGTAGTGGGAGTTTCCAACACCCTGTATAATTGAAACATCCTGTAAGAAAGAGTATGTGTTTGAGCAGAATCCATCTTGGCACATGGATGTGAAACACCTCTAGGAAGCTGGTAAACAGATGATAGGTGATGTAAGACACATAGACGTTTGGGGGTCTATGACATGTTATGTTGTGCAATCCTCTCGGAAAGGAGAATTGAGAATGTTTTGCAGGAGCTTGTGTGAATGCCCATTGTAGCTGTAGAGGACTGCTTAGTTTAGTTTAGTTTAGTCGACAGATCAACATCACGGCACACGGGTGTAACCCATAAGTGCTCCGTTCTACTCCTAACTCAAGCCTGAGTCCGGAGAAGCTCAGCTCAGTGCATGAACTCTGTAGCACCGGTGAGGATCCTGAAATACTTTGGGTAGATTTTTAACTTGAAAGTTTGCCCAAGCAGCGTTGTTAGGCTACTCTTTTTCAATTTCCAACTGCCAAGGGATTTTTTACGTGCGCAACAATACACACAGGCATCCGATCTCACTAACCATAGACCAGGGGAAATGTTGTTGCTAGAAGTCCACGTGAAATAAATCCCGGTCCTCGCCGGGGCTTCAACCCGGGACCTCCAGCACTCGAGGCGGACACCATACCTCGAGACCACTGGAGTGCAAATAATTACTTCAGCAGACAACAGCCCTTCACTGCATATTGCTTCACAATGGACTGTGGAGTATATATTTTATCTGTAAATATAATGACTTTAATTTCTTCATGTTCACACAATAAGTCTTACAAATTATAATTATTTGAGTCAAGAATAGTTAATGTGTAGCTTCTTTAGCTTCCTCATATTCACACAGTAAAGTCTGTAAAAATATGTGACTATCTAAGTCAAGAATAGTTAATGTGTAAATATAATGGCTTTGGCTTCTTCATGTTAACACAGTAACGTCTGAAATATTTAACTATTTGAGTCAGGAATAGTTAATGTGTGAATACAACTTTAATTTCTTCATGTTCACACAATAAAGTCTTATAAATTGTAGCTATTTGAGTCAAGAATAGTTAATGTGTAAATATAAAGACTTTCATGCCTTCATGTTGAGACAATGATTACTTAAAAGTTGTCACAATTTAGTCAAGAATAGAATACTTCATGTACAAATATAACTGCTTTAATTTCTCCACATTCAGGCAGAGAAGACTTAAAAGTTGTAGGTATCTAAGACAACAATAGTTCATGTGTTAATGTAATTAATGAGAATAATTAACAAAATGATCACATTACAGACTGGCACATTGATGACCATTGGATTGTCCCTGTTCTGCGGAAGCTGCTACTATCACGCATTCACGGCCAGTACTGCCGTCAGGAAAGTCACGCCGTATGGAGGGTTTCTTCTGATCTTTGCATGGGCCTCTTTCATTCTGTAGTTTTGTCACATAAGGACAAGAGTATGAAACTGTCTGGGAATAATTTTTCATGTATTTCTTTCTTTCCTTTCATTTCTTAATAATTGTGTGATTCGGTGACTGCAGAATGTATGATGATTTTTGCCGACCATAATGATCATGCTTCTGATTGTTGGACCTCTTTCGTTCTGTGGTGTTGACATTTTGTGAAATAAATAAACAAGTATGAAACTATTTGGAAAGAATTGTTCTAGTACTTCTGTCTATCCTTTCATTTCTTAATAATTATGTGATTCGGTGAATGCAGTATGTATGATGATGTTTGTCTATCAGATTGTAATATACCTAATGATATGCATTATAACTGTTTGTGCCAAACACGTAAAATGTTAAAATATGGGAACTAGTCATGGGAAGTTCATTGCATGAAATTTTTTCAGTTTGCACTATGACGAGTACTTTGTGAACCTCTTAGTTCTGCTATGATTAGTGTACTCCCCCTTGCCTTCAGTTGAACTAATCTGTGTTCAGTGCTCTTCTTTGATATCAATTCTGTTTTGTTAATAGTTCATGGTTTGTTACTAATTCATGTTCATGTGTACTTATGTCTTGTTATGTCTGCTCTGTGGCGAAGAGGTTACGGATGCAGTTCATAATCCCGCATACCACATTCAAATCACAGCTGTGGGTGATTTGGCAGCAGACCGCCTTGCATGGATTGGTTTTTATACAATGGTATGAATGCCAGTCATTCAGAAAGCAAGGGAAAACTTTCAGTATCACACCAGTCGTGTCTTATCTGATATGTTCATGGCCAGTTGGTTCCCATGGGGTTAACCCAACCTCATCAGATGAGTCCCAGAAATGTTCAGTGGGACAGACGGTCAGTGTATTACTGACCACATCAGCCATCAAGTGATGTTTGGTCAAGAAAATGTAGGGCAAGCATCATGTCATGCCCCAAATATCTCATGATGACATAGGAAACTGGGTCCTTTTTATTGGTTATTACTCACAATTTACATTTGATTTGAAACTTCACTTATTGAAAAGTTGTGTGTGGTCTCTCTCCTGTTGGACGATGAGTAATGAAATGATTGGTAAATTGAAGGCAGTGCAGATGTGGTTTTTGAGAATATCATGAACAGATAAGAAAACAAACACTTAGGTATTTAGAATTTGAGCTGCTGACATTTCTAGAATACTCATAAATCATCATCATCATCAAGTGGCATGCCAGCAGGCATAGGCGTTGATGTCTCTCCACATATATCAGTCTTTGGTGTTGTGGATCAATTCTGCTGTTGATATTCCTCCATGCCACCATCTCAATCCATCCAGCATCATTTCTCTCAGTCGGCTCTGCCTCTCATTCTCTCAATCTTTCCATTCATCACAATATTCTCCGATGCCTCTCTTCTCATAACATGACTAAAGAAAGCTGTTTGTCTCTTTCTGATTGTTTTATATATAATATTCTTGTTCCATTAGCCTCCTTCGGGCAATCATCGTTGATTACTCTGTCAGTCCAAGGAATTGGCAACATTCATCTTAGGAACCACATCTCTGTTGCTTCCAAGTTCTTCCTAATTTGTTCATTCATATTCCAAGATTCACAGCCATACAGCAAAACAGGTTCTATACAGCACTTCTGCACTCTCTTTCTTACATTCAATGATAGTGACTTATTGCATACTCATCAATACTATGAGAAAAAGACAAATGAAATGTATTTGGCCTGTCAATTGAAAAAGAAGTTTAGAGAATTTTGGCTTATTTGGTAAAATACTAGGCAATAGAGGCAGGTGAAGACAGAAAGATGTATGTGCAAAGTTTAAACGGCTGAGCAGCAAATAATACGAGCATGAGCAATATCACAGGATGAAGAATAGTCTGTGCAATTTATCTTTGTTCATCGCGGTGAGAAAAAGTTCTTGAGAACTATAATGAGCCAATCCTGGTGTATGGAAGCAAATCATTGACAATTTGCAGATAATTGAGAAAATATGTGGAGGCTACGGAAATGTGGTTTTATGAAAGAGTGATGAGAACATAATGAATGGATAGAAACAGCAATATAGATATCTTGAAAGAATTTAACTCATAAAGAGAACTGGGTACTCTCAGAAGAGGACAGTCCACATTCTTAGGGCATATCATGAAAAAGGGAAGGCTGGAGTATTTCGTCAGAACGGGACAGTTGGAGGGTAATAGAGGCAAGGGGAGACGAAAGAGAGAAATGATTGGCAGCACACTAGACAGAGGGATGAGGATAGACTATAAGAACAGGAAGCAATATTAACTTCACTTGTCTGATGGTGTCAACAGTAAAGATACATTCACAGGGAGAAGAATAAGTAGTCTTCCAGTATTCATTTGCAAGTAATTACAGATGTTTGTGTCTAATTTGTACAAATATTGGATCATCGCCATCATCATGTGCTATGCTGGTAGGCATGGGCAATGAATTTTCATCGTTTCACATAATCCTTACAATCTCTTATCAGCTCTGCATGCTGTTTATATAGTTATGCCATGTGGTCAAACCATTTGGTTATTTATCAATTTTGAATAAGAAGTGTGGGAAAGGATGTGGGATCGGAGTCCAAAATTTACCAACACAATCTATATCATCCAGCTGCTCAGCCAGTGTCTATAGAATGCCATTTCTGGTTTTAGTTGTTGACTTCTTGATCCACTCTATATCCAGTATGAATAGTAAAGGTGACAAAAGGCATTCTTACTACACTTTTGTACTACCTATGTTTACTCAACTTAAATCATGCCATATTATATTTCTTTGGCACTCCTATTTCCTGTCACCTTACACTTGGCGCTTCTTTGGCAAATTATGTCCAAAAAATGTTGTTCATGGTACGCCCTTAATCAACATCATTTGAACTCATGAAAACTGGAGAAACTATGTGGATAGTTTTATATATGTAAGGTAGAAGTGATTAAAAATTATGAAACATCAAGTGATGACAATGCACTTCTAGACATCATATCTTTGTCAGGATTAGCTGACACTCCTGGAGATCACTTTGCTTTCAGCTCGCCTGCCACAGGGTGCTCATGTATCCTAACAAATTAAAAAAGAGGTTGAAGACATAGTCCAAGATCATGTGAATTTGGAAAGCAAGAGTGTACTACTGTATCATCTATCCCAGTAAACTCATACGACCATGAAAACACCAAGGCCAGAAAATACATGGGCAGTGGAACTGGCCAAAGATTGAGAGTCTTTTCGGTGGGTTGTGATGATAGTGGTGTTCTGCTATGAACTTGCTACAAGATGATGATGATATAATAGGAAGTTACGTAGCTTTTGTAATTTATTATTTTGTTGTTTGATTGTGTTTGTATTTTTGTGTGCTATGTTTAACATTCAGTAGAATATGTAATACATCAAATTGAGGGAAAATAGCTCTTTTGTAGTATTGATGTTTTGCTAATTTGATTATAGAAAGATGCAAATAAAAGTAGAAGTTGTGGAATTGTGAGTGTTGTTTTTGCAAGGTCATGATTTTTCTGATGTTTGTATGTATAGTTTTCTTGAGTTCTGTACTTTCCATGCTGCTAACATTGAATAGGGGCAAACAATTCTTTCTAATAGTTGTGGAATTTTCATTGTTACGCACACAAACACAGTTTTCTTCGAGTTCTTGCATTTTCCATGTTGCTAAAAATAAGTAGTACAGCAAGTAAACTGAAACAGACAAAAATAATATGGTCATATACAAGAGACTAATGAAATATACTATACACAAGTTAGTCTCTTGTATGTGACCTTATTGTTGTTGTCTTTCGTTTCAGTTGATCTGCTTTAGTCATTTATATATATGTATATGTATAGACAGTAAGTACATGTAATAAAAAAACAATGTAAACAGACTAAAACACAGACAATGCATTTTTACTGAAACACTCAAGAAGTACAGGGAATGAAAACACATTCTACTCATGGGGAAAATAAAATATGCAAACAGGGGCGATAAAGATATGAAACAACCAAGTAGTAATGACATGCAGAATTAGAGACAATAAGGATATATAAAATAAGCAATACGTTTATATACAGAAGTAGACAATACAGACAACTAAAAACAATGAGAATAAAGATGTTAAGAACGGAAGATTGATTGATTGATTTAGGAACCAACATCACAGCATTCGAGACATTCCCATAAACGCTCCGTCCCCATCCTCAGCAGCCAGCGAAGAGTTCCAACACTAATAGTTCCAGTAGCAATCTGATTATATGTCCGTCTCGCCTTTCCTCTGAGCGTCGATTGTCGGCCAGATCCCCTCGTTACACCTCGCTGCCTCATTCTTACCAGACTATGGTGATCCATTTGCTCCTCTGAGGTGTACACGTGCTCCCACAAGGCCGCAACTACGTCTGTTTTGTCATGCATCAATACTCCACCAAGTTTTGCCAAGCCAGCCAATCTGTCCGCCTGTTAATTCCCCAGCACACCGGCATGCCCAGGAGAAAAGATCCAGGTGATGCTTGCTACCCGTGACCTCTGAAGTGAAGCAAGCCACTCTGCACGAAGCTTGCCTGTTCTCACCCTCAGCATGCTTTCTGAGTCAGTTACTATCACAATGTGATTGTACAGAACGGAAGAAAGAAGACAAAAATATACAAAAACACATAGAGTAAAGATTATGCATGGAAAATGATTTACACCTACAAAAGTACATTGATTTAGTGGGTATATGGTGCTAAACCCATATTTGTACAGATCAGTTGACACCCAGTGGGCCACGGTCATTAGAGCACCGGTCAACTTTACTTGCCAGGATATTGTATGCTACACTTTTTAGGCTGGGTCAACTTAAGGAGATCACGTAAATTAAAAGAAATTTAAATATATAGGGAATCATATGATGAGAAAAGAGGCATTAGAGGAGAACATGACAACTGGAAAGATCACTGGGAAAAGAGTCAGAGGCAGGCCAAGAGATGTGATGATGGATGGATAGACGGTGGCATGGAGGAATATCATTAACAGAGTTGATCCAGAACACCAAAGATGAGATCTGTGGAGAGTCATGAATGCCTATGCCAGCTGGCAGGGCATATGATGGTGATGATGATAGGGATTTGAACCTAAAGACTCCAATCCAGAACTAACCGGCGAGGTGATCGCCCTGGGTAGCAATGCTACAACATAAACAAGTTCACGGGGTTAAAGGGCATTCCCCGGGAGGGCTGCAAAGAAGGGTTAAAACACAGTGGAAAACATTGATGGAGAGAGTTGAGTTTTGGGACCCGACAGTGGAGGTCAGCGGTCTGGGAAATTGAATGATAGTGGAGTTAGCGAGAGAACTCCGCCCTGTGTTTTTCGGTGATAGTAATTCTGAGGCTAAGTATTAAAGACTGAGCCCGGTTGTCAGCAGCGATAGTGTTTGGGACTACGTGTACTGTACCTGTGCCTATGCAATATATATATATATATGTAATGATGAACATTCCTGAGGAATAATGTCGTATCCAGTTGTTCAAATTAAAGGATTATGTGCGCAGTCCGGTGTTGGGTATTGACGCATCGTGGTTGATCAGTCGTTCAGCACAACATTCACACAGACACCCTCTAGGCACAACCATAGCCAATCCTGTATGTCAATCATACTTTGTGACAGACTCCAAGGTCAAGAAGAGGACTCCTGTTCATTCCCTCTATGTCCCTCTATGCTAGCATCACACTGTTCTTTCAAAAACAAGCATCAGTGCTCAGATTGTTCCATGTCCTCACTAACATGTGGGGATCTCCATGGCTTAGTGGTCAAACCACCTGCCTTGCACTCAGAAGATTGTAGCTTCATTTTCTGGCAGTGTCGTTCAAACCACTGATTACATTTACAGAGACCTGTAGAAGTTATATTAGAAAGAGCACATAACAGATCCTTTACATCTCCCAACACTTCACTGAGGTAAATGGGGGAAGAGAAGGAGAAGAAGAAGTAGAGGTTATTGATGGAGCAATGCAGTTCATGCTTTGTGTTTTGCTCTGGGCCGGCTGTTAACCTTTGTGCTGAGAGAGACCAAGCCACCAGGGGGTAATTCAGGTACAGTGAAGTCTGTTCTTGCCTGTATCCTTTAACCAGTAACATTTACAAAGACAATGCTTGAAACATTGCTACATCTACTGATTTCATTATGACTACATTTCCTTGCATGGTCCTTACATATGTAATGGAGACATCACGGAGAGTTTGTAAATACAGTTTAACATCTTGCTGCTTGATGTCAACTTATCATATGTATCCATTCTGAACTGACTGCAACAGTAAGTCAGTGTTAGTCTCTGCATCTCCCAAGATGTCTCTATTTCATGTCAAAATATATATCCACCTATAGTATTCTGCAAATGCTGCATTTCAGAAAATGAAGAATATTTTATGCAATACCATGTGTATTGCAATACCATGTGTAATATGTATCATTGAATGTAAGAAAGAGATCACTGAAGTGCTATATAGAACCTGTTTTGCTGTATGGCTGTGAATCGTTGAATGTAAATGAACAAATTAGGAAGAGATTGGAAGCAACAGAGATGTGGTTCCTGAGACGAATGTTGCAAATTCTTCGGACTGCCAATGTAACTCAAAGACTGCCTGAAAGAAGCTAATGAATCTAGAACAATAAGAACTACAACAATAAGAACTACAACAATAAGAACTACAACAATAAGAACTACAACAATAAGAAAGAGGCAAACAGATTTTTTTTTGGTCATGTGATGAGAAGAGAGGCATTGGAGAACATCGTGACAACTGGAAAGATCGAGGGGAAGAGGCAGACCAAGAGAAATGATGCTGGATGGATTGCGATGGTGGCATAAAAGGAACATCAACAGCGGAGTAGATCCAAAAAACCAAAGACAGATCTGTGGAGAGACATGAATGCCTACGCCAGCCGGTTTGGCACTTGATGATGATAGTACTCTGACTGAGACAGTAAGCTAGTGTTTGTCCCTGCAAGAAAACCATCTTACTGTGTGACGTCAGCTTCTCACTTCCATACATTCTGAACTGACTGGGACAGTAAATCAGTGTTAGCCCCTGCATGTTCTAGCATTTCCACCTATCGTTCTCTGAAGACAGTATTAGTTCCTAAAAAAGACATTTCTGGTTGACATCGACGTGATATATTCATAAATATTTAACTGACTCAGACAGTAAGTCAGTCTTAGTTCCTGCCGGAAAGGCACATCTCTGGTATCAACTCCTCATATCAACCCATAGTAAACTGACTCAGACAGTAAGTCAGACAGCCTCTGCATGAAAAACATGTTTCTGTTTGACCTCGTGTCATATTCATCAATTTGTAATTGACATTACGAAAGACATTTGTATACTTGATTTCTATTTTCAGCCACTCTGTCCATTTTACACCTTGCACACTTAACAAACTGAGAATCACACAGGACTGGGTTTTGGTAACAGAAACACAGGAAGCAGAGCTGTACATAAACTTATTTATTATAATATATTACTTATTATACAAGAGATATAAAGCATTATATTTCCCTAGTGGTAAGTTAACATATCTCAAACAATAATATGTTTGGAAAATCATGTGGGATATTTTAGCATATAATAAATAGATATCAGGGCTATGCGATTTTAATGTAGTAGTTATTTATGTTTGTGGAACAACATGATGAATTATCAATAATCATTTGACCTGTGTGAATAATGTAGAGTTGGTATAGTATGTAGATGATGATGTTTTTGAATAATTTAATATTGATATAGCAAATACTGATATTTGTGGAATAATGTAAAGTTGATGTTGCAGATGATAATGTTTGTGGTGTAATATATTGTTGATATAGTAGATGATGATGTTTGTGGAATAACATAGAATTAATATAGTAAATTAGGATGTTTGTGGAATAATGTAATGTTGTTATAGTAGATGTTGATGTTTGTGGAATAATGTAATGTTAATATAGTAGATGTTTGTGGAGTAATTTAATGTTGATATGGTAGATGTTGTGATATTTGTGGAATAATGTAATGTTGATATTGTAGGTGTTGTATTTGTCAACTAATGTAATGTTGATATAGTAGATGTTGATGTTAGTGGAATAATGTAATGTTGATGTTAGTAGATGTTGATGTTAGTGGAATAATGTAATGTTGATATAGTAGATGTTGATGTTAGTGGAATAATGTAATGTCGATTTAGTAGATGTTGATGTTAGTGGAATAATGTAATGTTGATATAGAAGATGGTGATGTTTGTGGAATAATGTTATGTTGATACAGCAGTTGTTGATGTTTGTGGAATAATGTAATGTTGATATAGTAGATGTTGATGTTAGTGGAATAATGTATGTTGACATTGCAGGTGTTGATGTGTGTGGAATAATGTAATGTTGATACAGCAGTTGTTGATGTTTGTGGAATAATATAATGTTGATATGGCAATTGTTGATGTTTGTAATGTAATGATGATTTAGCAAATGACAAAGTTTGTGGAACTTATTCAGCTTCTCATCTTCAAGTGCCTCAACTAGAGCAGAAATTGCAATCATAACACCCCAGCCATTTATGTCTTCTATTTTAATAAAATTGATATTGTTTATTATTTATTTCCAGGCTGTTTAAGCTTTCGTCAAGTATTTTTTTCTATCTTTACATTTCCTGTAACTGATTATTTCCTCTGTGTAACGCTAATTTTCTCTATTTCAGCTTTTGTGTGGCTGTTCCTCATTAATTTCATTTCTCTTTTCCTTGTGGTTTTCATGAGTGATGGAGTAATACCTGCGGCTGTCAATAACTCACAATTTGTTAACTTCCTTGTCAGAGGATATGTTCGGTATTCTTGTCACAACCACATGTCCACTGCTTCTGGTTAAACCCCACAAAAAAATTGTATTTTTTCATCAGTTCTCCTGTTTCTTGTAGTTTCATGGCCAAGAGCTAAACCAATCAGTGAACAGATGTTTAGACGTGTAGTATTTCAGTTTCCCCTCATATATTGATGATATATATAATCAATGAATCTGTCAACCAATCAATCAATGTGGTATTTAGTTTGATTGTGTGAAATAATGTAAAATGATAGTCATCAAAAACATGTGCATAATGCACTGTTGATATACTAATTGTAATTTAACAATTTTATGAAATAATGTGACAAACTAGCCATTGACTCTAAATGAGCAAGGTAATGTTTATATAGTAGGTAATGATGCTTTTAAATGTTATGACATATTAGCTAAAGTCAACATGATGACTAAGATATAAATGTAATGTAGCAGTTAATTCTGCTTGTGACAATGCGACATATCAAAAATAGTCGTCAGGATGATTGAATACTATAATAACATTGTAGTAGTTAATTATGTTTCTGAAATACGCTGAAGTGACAGTGTTCATTGAAGACTTTTGGATGTTACAGCTTTTCGTCTTTCTTCCTGAGAACATGATAAGTAGTCATTGAAAAAAAAGTGCGGGGTATGGAGCTATGTGAACAACGTAAAATCCTCTTGTTTCTCCTAATCCGTCTGACAATGTTATTTAAACTACCTGTGTATACATAATACTTCCGGTGTAATGGCGACGCGATGACTCGCTGTCTTGGGGGAGAAGCTGTTCAGTGTTTTTCTGTGGATTCCTTATGGAAATTCCCGTGAAATTCGTGTGGATAGTGTTTTTCCTTTGGATTATGTGATGTTATTTCGTGTTCGTTAATTGGAAGTGTTCAAAAGAAGCCACGGAAGGCAGGTGGTGGATGAAATTATGAGGGCAGCCGACAGATATTTGTTGGTTATGGTCTCGAGTTTCGCGACGGCAAGCTTTCTCTCTTTCGAGAGACACTGATTGCGGTCATCCGGCCAGTATGGTCACTGCCATAGAGGAAAGCAACGGCAAACTACCTCTTTGAAATTGCCTAGTTTATTATGATTCGCTTAAAGACTGATCATCGCAAGACAAGGACAGAGACATTAAAATTAGGAACATGGAACGTTAGGACGCTAAACAACGACGGAAAATTAGAGAACATAACACAAGAAATTCAAAGAGAAAAAATTAATATATTAGGTATGTGCGAAACGAGATGGACAGGAGCAGGCATCAAGATACATAAAGATTTTAAGATTATTTATTCTGGAGGTGAGGATCGGCATGGGGGAGTGGCAATAGTTTTGGACCGGAAAACATCAACGTCTGTTCAGGGATATTGGGCCGTGTCGGACAGAGTACTACTAGTTAAATTGAGTGGCAGACCTTTTAACATAAATGTTATTCAAGTATATGCCCCAACAGGAGAGTCCAGTGAAGATAGTGTAGAGGAATTTTATAATGACATAGAGTCTGCCTTAAAGAAATGTAAAAATTCAGAAATAAACATTATAATAGGGGACTTCAATGCAAAAGTAGGAAATCAAGGGGATAGATACACAGTAGGAAACTATGGTTTAGGAGAGAGAAATGAAAGAGGATACAGACTAGTAGAGTGGGCAAAAGAACAGGAAATGATTGTAGGAAACACCTGGTTCAAGCAACACCCTAGAAGATTATGGACCTGGAGGAGTCCTGATAGCAGGATTAGAAACCAGATTGACTACATTCTCATTAGCAGAAGATTTAGAAACGCCCTAACAGTAGCAAAAACAGTTCCCAGTGCTGACTGTTATAGTGACCACAGATTACTCATAGGAACATTGAGGATAAAGTTGAAGAAAGTCAAGTATACAACAGGGAACACTAAATATGATTTGTGTACATTGAGTAATGACAAGGAAATACAAAACAAATTCAACATAGAAGTACAGAACAGATTTGAAATATTGTCTGATCTAGAGATCCTATTCCAGGATGTGGATGATCAATGAGAAATGTTAAAGAATTCAATCAATATGGCTGCAGAAACAACTATTCCAAAATTAAAGAAGGTGGGTCGTAAGAAATGGATGACTGAGGAAATTTTACACTTAATGGAAACAAGAAGACTCAACAAAAATAATCCTGCCAAATATGAAGAAATTCACAGACAAGTCAGAATATTATGTAGGAAGGCAAAAGAATCATGGCTTGAGGAAAAGTGCTTAGAAATTGAAAAACAACACAACAGTCAAAATACCAAATTAGTGCACAAAAGGATTCAGGAACTTACTAATAAAAGAACAAGTACATCAACAGGCTGTCTAAGAACTAAAGATGGCAAAATCATAATAGAAAAAGATCAGATTCTACATGTATGGACAGATTATGTGAAAGACCTGTATAATGATAACAGAGAGGAACAGTATGCTATTAGATTTAATAATGAAGGACCAGCAATTTTAAAGATGGAGGTTCAAAATGTTCTTAAGCATATGAAAGCTGGCAAGGCCCCCGGTGCAGATAACATCACAACAGAAATGATTAAAGCTTTAGAAGAATTTGGACTAGAGCAAGTCACTAGACTGCTGAACACATTATATGATACTGGAGATATACCTTCTGAATTATGTAATTCTGTATTTATTGCAATCCCAAAGAAATCAGGAACCTTAGAATGTGATCAACATAGAACAATTAGTATAATGAGTCACATCACAAAGATTTTGTTACGAATTATCATGCAAAGAGTGAGGAAGAAAATACAACCTGAAATAGGGGAAGAACAATGTGGTTTTGTAGAAGGAAAGGGTACAGTAAATGCTGTGTATATGCTGCGAACAGTTATTGAACGTGCTTTAGAAGTAAACAAGGATATACATCTTTGCTTTATTGACTACACAAAGGCTTTTGATAGAGTAAGACATGTCAACATTGTGGATATGCTTGCAGATCTACAAATTGATGGGAAAGACATTAGACTTATAAAAAACATATATTGGAAACAACAAGCTGCCATAAGAATTGATAATGAAGTAGGACAATACCAACCTATTAAGAGAGGTGTTAGGCAGGGATGTGTAATGTCTCCAGATCTTTTTTCCTTATACAGTGAAAATATTTTCAGAAATGTAGAAGACCTAAATGGAATCAGCATTGGAGGACGAAACATAAATAACATTAGATATGCAGATGATACAGTATTGATTGCAGACAATGCACAGGATCTGCAACAATTAGTAGACGCTGTGGTTGTACACAGTGAGCAGCTGGGGTTGGAATTAAATTGTAGGAAGACAGAGGTTATGGTCGTCACTAGGAAGAACGAAGTACCACAATGTAATATACAAGTAAATGGGAATATTCTTCAACAAGTGAATCGGTTCAATTATCTCGGAACAGTCATAACATCTGATGGCAGATGCCTTGAAGAGATTAGAACAAGAATCGCCATTGCGAAAGTAGCCTTTAGCAAGATGAAAAACATTCTGACCAATAAATTGATGTCAATTGAAACGAGAAAAAGAGTGTTGAGGGGATACATAGAGCCTGTTCTTTTGTATGGATGTGAAACTTGGACAATGTGCAGTCAAGCTGAAAAACATCTGATGGCTGCAGAAATGTGGTTTCTGAGGAAAATGCAAAGAATACCATGGACAGATAGAAAAACCAATGACCAAGTACTACAAGAGACAAATGAAAATCGTAGATTGATTAGAGAAATTAGACGTAGACAGTCAAAATTTTTTGGACATGTTATGAGAAGAAATGGACTGGAGAACTTGGTGACAGCTGGCAAGATCGAGGGGAATAGACCAAGAGGAAGACCGAGAGGAAAATACCTGGATGGCTTGGCCACATGGCATGGACGAGACAGGAACACTGAGCTGATCCACGACTCTGGTGATCGAGTGAAATGGCGAATCATGACCGCCCACGCTTTCCGGCATGGCACATGATTGATTGATTGTATACATAATAGCCTAAGCCGTTTTCTGAGGCTATATTTTCGTCTGCATTGCGCGTTTTCTAACTAGGTTTGTCTCCCCTGAGCTTGACACTGTATCTTTGCGTTCGTCGGCTTTGAACCCAAACTTAGTCCACACATGTACTACTACTTCAAGTGCACGGGGCTGATTTTTGCGTGTGGATTAGCTTTCCCTATTACCAGTGTCCCTCGCCAGTGAGGTGAACTCACTCTGACTTCAGAGGTACTTATAATGTATGTCCGCAAGTCAAGGACGAGACGTCATCTTTTATCCAACTGACCGGTGTAGGGATTGAACCATCTAACTCGGCATCAGCAGACCAGGAAGCTTAAAACCATGCGCTCTTATCCATTCGGCCATGCTGACCTCTACACACTGTATAAACATTGTAACGATGGGACAGTTGAACACCCCCCCCCCCCCCCCCCTCTCTCTCTCTTTTGGACAACAATCGCCTTCAAATTAATTAATATCATGTGAGGGTAAAACCGCGGGCAGCCGCTAGTTGTCGTAGCCTCAGTCACAGGATTATTAGTCTGAGCGAAGGATGGACCCCAATATAATTTCTCTTTGAGGTTGAAATGGGTAGGGATAATGATATAATCGAATCGAATCGACATTTTACTAGAGCATGTATGTCTGGACAGGCAGCTTAGTGTAGTGAGAGTAGATAAGGGGCTTCGCTGACGTGTCATGAGCGCCGTCGGGCGGGGATCGGCGCCTGCCTTCATTGCCCGTGGGAACCAGAGTAGCCTAGGGGCTATACACTGACCTCCCGCCTGGTGTCATTTACATAAATAAACACACACAGTATTATTTGGCGCTCACAGAAGGAGAAGGAAATAGAGACTAGAAGATGTGTGTTTGTTATTTGACCTATGCTGGTTTAATATAAAATATGAGACCTATGGTGCTATCTCAATGGTTTGATACGAATTCTGTCCGTATTCCATAGTTGTAGGTTCATGTGTACGATAGACATAGCCAAAGAATACACTTTTTTGGAGTGTCTAGGTGGTCGTGCGTCGAAGTACACTTGTTCCTGCAGCGAGGCTCTGTCGCCGTTTGGAGATTTTAGGTTCGATCCCGGTCGGTAACTATAGCTTTCAAATTTTATGTTGTCTAGTGCATCTTCTAGTCTCTATTTCCTTCTTCTCCTTCTGTGAGCGCCAAATAATAATATGTGTGTTTATTTATGTAATTGTCTTAGTGGCCTCAACGGTTCTCCCCAATTGATTTCTTGTGTTTACGCCTGGTGTCATGGGGTTCACATTGGCATCCCGGTGGATATTTTACAATGGACCTGGGCAAGGCCGTCGACCCAGCCTAAAATGGGTGCCTAGAAGTGTCCTGGGGAAGTGGAAGCTGCCCACGCGATGTTGACGTCATCACCACCCTCTGGGCTGCCGATTGGTCTATAACTGACGAAGTGCCATGGGATGATAAATCATCATAAACGACTTCCCGTATTTGCAGGCTTGTCCATGGGAATGGGATTCTATCGCGGAAATTCTTGGAGTTGTCGATCAATGAAAGACTGTCGCGCCATTTGTCTACAGGAGGCAGCCATCCTTTGATGTTGGAGACAGACTGTCCTGACGGGAGTCGGCAAGAATTATTGTTGTGGGGAAAAGATTTCTCTAGATCACAGGCCGGCAAGACTTTTTGGAGTGCCGGGACAATTCCCCAGATGGAAGCGGGACAGCCGCCGGGTTGTCTACATCGAGTCGGAAAAGGAGATACAAAAATAGCTTCTCGATGTCTAGTGTCTAGTCAGATTTGTGACGTCATTCAGACACAGTATTAAAACAGTCTGGACAAACAACTTTGGCGGGAGTCGACCAAATGTTGTGAAGCAATAAGGACGTGTGTGATATTCCGGGTTTGATTATAGAGAGAGACTACATTGTCTTATGTTGATTTACATCGGCGGACATTTATCCATTGTGTGATTTAGTAGTCTCGATTTCAAGCAGGAATAAATATATGGTAGTTAATTAAATAGACCCAAATTAAATGATTCTTAGGAGACTAGAGTGGTAATGTGCGTTATGAGAACGTATTATAAGAGCATCGGCAGCAGTAGGCTATCGAATTGCTTAAACTAGCTAGTGTGAGATATCAATTAACTCAGTGAGTTAAGAACAATGTAGTGGGATGATATTTAGGGAGATTGAAAGTGGTTGAGGGGGATGGAGGAAATGTCAAATGGTAGGATCTTCCAGTAGGGTATCTACTGGGTTTCTGCACTTTTCCTTTGGTCTTTCCTTGTCTTACCATGACTCAGACCGATGTGATGAGCTCCTCTGCCTTATGACAGAGTTTAGTTCTCTGTTATATATCTGAGTGCGGCCGTCGGCCTACACTCACCTAATAAAGGTCGGAATCGGGTTGCTCTCACCAGGTGTGTTCTCTCTTCAACAGGTTCCACTATGTTTTTCCAAAAAGCTAGCAGTAAAGTCATAGAAGAAGATTATGGCTCGATCACTGAAGGAAGCTTTTAATCAGCGGCTTTTGCACTGGGCCTATAACCCAGAGGGTCTGCAAGAACCTGGCCTCTGCTGAGCAGGAACCGATGATCATCTAAGTGTGATTCCTCAGTGGTAGTTATCAGCATAGTAGAGTGAAGATACTTACAATACCACCAGTAACAGGAACAATAGTAGTTATACAGAGACATTGAAAATTAACATTGTGTTTTCCAATTGGTGAATTCCGGTGAGAAATTAACTACTAACTTTTAGTTTCAAATTGACAGAACAAAATTACAGAACTTTTAGTGACATATTAGTTACACTGCGTGTGTCAGATTCATGGTCAGTATTGGACTATATCCACTATTGGTGACCAGGCATCCGGACTATCCAAGAGCCACTGGAGGAAGTCATCATCTGGCCGGAGAGACGCATCATTTGGTGACGTACTTCTGTATTTGATCTATGGTGCTGTTGTATGGCCAGTACTGTGATGAAGCAGACTTTGATCCTGAGCTGTTCGGTCTGATTCTGCATATACACTAGATTATACGACAGACATTCTATACATACACTTTGCACATCCCTGACACTTTTCTTTATTAAATTAATTTGTCATTTTGTTAGACGCTAGAGTTGTGTGGTATGTTTTGGAACAGAATGAGAGGGGGCATGGTCCAGTGGTAGGAGAGAGAGAGAGAGAGAGAGAGAGAGAGAGAGAGAGAGAGAGAGAGAGATCCAAGGACTGACGGGGTGTTGTGGACAGAAATCCAGAAGATCCTCAAGATAATGATATGGGGTTAACAGAATGTGGGTGTTGATTCCCCTCACCCCAGGGACGACACTTATTACGACAGATTCCCATGGGAATCCCATGGGAAACGTCCCATGGGATGGGATGGGACGGACAGCAAACATTTGTATTTCCCATGGGACACATGGGACAGTAGCCATGTCATAGCAACTTTTTAAAAAAAACTTTTTTAAAGCCTTTTATCCTTCCTTTTTCTTTATGTACTTGTATCAATTCTTCAACTCGTGGTGGGACACCGGATAAATTAATAAATGCGCGCATGCGATCATATTACCAACGTATCAATGCCCATAAAAAAAAAATTACTCGCATTACTTTAATGAAGATGATGAAGAATTCTTAAACCACATTCCGAATATTGTTCAGATTAAAGGAATGCTGTATATACATGAGAAATTCAAAACTTTTTTTTTACAAACTAGAAATTGATGGTGCTACATCTAATTTAATGTTGCTGTTATACTTCCTCCTAGACCAGTGGTTCTCAACCTATTTTAGGCCCATGTCCCCCTTCACCATATTTTCAGAACGTCATTCCCCCTCCCCCTTTTCGTATTTCCTACCTAAAAATTTGGCCCGTGCCCCCCTTCACCATATTTTCAGAACGTCATTCCCCCCTTTCCTACCGCCCCTACACAGTGTACGTAATAATGGAAGCTAAATTTAATAGCACATACGTAAACAAGTCTAGACGTCAACATAAAACGTGATTTGTGGGTCTACTTTATAAAATGAATTTTAGAAGGGTGAGACGTACAGAACCGTACAGTATGAAGAGAAAAGCAATATCAAGTAATCGGTTCTTGTATTAACGCGATCTTGAAATAATCTTCATTCTCTCTCTCTTTCTCTCTCTCTCTCTCTCTCTCTCTCTCCCCCCCCCCCCGGAACCCTAAAATTCCCCCCTAGGGGGGAATTCCCCACCGGTTGAGAACCACTGTCCTAGACTATCAGTTGTACAAAATTATTGTTGATATTGACGAAGAAACTTCCAGCAGCATGGTGAAGAAATATTGTCAGAACTTTCAGAAAATTATTGGAGAAAAACTTTGGCCATATTGCGGCAGTTCTTTGGCAGTTACTGCAGCATTCCTGATTGGAGTTGACATTAAAGCCAAAATAGAAGACATGGTCAAGTCAGTTGTTACTAAGAAGAACGGGAATGTGGACACCAATAAACGGGCCAATGATTGGATCGCTTTTTCTAAGTCTGATGTTCCAACTGTTATTTCATTCATCAAAGATATAAATCTTTCTTCTGAATCATCTGCTGTATGGGATATAACAATGCACAATGATAACAATCAGGTATTTATGACTCCTGCGAAAAGGTTAGAGATAATAAATACGGACACAGCGTACATACCTAACACCGAACGCAAATCTGGTAAACGGAAATCACAATGTCAAAATAACAGTGATAATAACAACATATAAAATAAGATAAAATTAAGTTACAACGCAACAAATCGGAGTTTCGATCTAAGTGATCTTCGTCAGGAAGAACAGATCGAAAGAAAAACATGAAAGTAGAAAATGTAATTAAATTATAAAACGTAAGCAGAAAAAGTATTGTTTACGTTTTAGTTTTTAATTGTTGCAGGAGTAACAAGTACCTAAGTGTTTTCATTGCGTGGTTAGTTACTTTGAGTCAAAGGTATTCGCAGCGTTGATCTTAGAAACAACACCCCCATTGTCTTTAAGTTCTTTCTAATTGTTTCCCTTCACTGTCCACGATTGACTGCCACACAACAGAACAGGTAACAGTTCAGCACTACCCTTGTCTGCTGGCCCGAAAGTCATGGGTTTGATCGGCAATGGGGTGGACTGGAATTTCTTAAATGGAACCGAGCTTTCGTCGCCGACCCGACCTACACAGAATACGATGACGTGTATTGGGAAGGAAATGCAGCCGGCGTGGTACTGATAACATCAGCCATGCTGTGCCTAATGGTCCATACACATGTGAGCCTAGCATTGTATGACCAGTGCGTTAAAGGGTTGAAATAACCGTTAGTCTTTTTGTTACTTTACTTACTCTCTTTCTGAGGTACAGTCATAGAGACTTATTGCATAAGCTTTCTTATCTGGCGTGGCGCTTTTACTTGACATGTTTTGCCTGATACATGATATGTTTTGCCTTTTACATGATATAAAACCACACCGGGGTCATTGTCTTATTTGTTCCGTGGCCTAGTATCTTCCGCAATTCAGTAAACAGTGAGTGGAAATTTACATTATAATACATGTTCATGTGATTGTCTACCAGTTTAGTTTAGTTTCGTCGACGGATCAACATCTTGGCACACGGGTGTAAACCATAAGTGCTCCGTTATACTCCAAACTCAAGCCTGAGTCCGGAGAATCTCTGCTCAGTGCACGAACTCCGTAGCACCGGCGAGGATCCTGAAATACTTTGGGTATATTTTTAACTCGAAATTTGGCCCGCGCTGCGCCGTTAGGCTACTCTTTTTCGATTTCCAACAGCCAAGGGATTTTATTACGTGCGCAACACGGGCGTCGGGTCTCACTACCCGGAGATCAGAGGACATTTTGTTACTAGAAGTCCACATGAACTAAATCCCGGGGCTTGAACCAGGGACCTCCATACCCCCCGATTGTGTAATATGTTTGGTCCAAACCTACTTTTTTGTTTGGCACTGAATCTCTTAATCTCTGTCATTGTTACCATTGCTGTTATCATTGATGTTATCATTGCTGTTATCAGTGCTGTTATCATTGATGTTATCATTGCTGTTATCATTGATGTTATCATTGCTGTTATCAGTGCTGTTATCATTGATGTTATCATCGCCCGGTTTGTTTTTGCTGTCACCCCAGCATGTTTGGCTGTTTGTGATTTCTTGGCAAGTTTACGTTAAGTGGTTCGCCACTACTTTCTGAAATACTTACACTTATACTATTGTATAAAAACCAACGCAAGGTGGTCTGCTGCCAAATCGCCCGCAGATGTGTTTCAAACGCGGTATGTGGGATCACGAATTGCGTCTGTGAATAATATTGGGAAGATGGGGGGGGGGGGGGCTGCAGGGGATAACCGAAGATTGGACGGCTTTGTGTTGTTAAGTTCTATGCCTCACTGGGGGATAAAAGGAATAAGAAGAAGAACCTTCCAAGCATGTCGCAAGTGGCCAATAAGCAAGGTTGATGTCAAACTGGCTACAACTTTTATTGCAGTTTTTTTTCCCACTGCGTATCCCGTTACCGTGAATGATTTTCTCTAACTAACGCCGATATACTGAATAATAAATGGATATTCAGTATGTTACCATTTTCAGATCGGATCGCATCTTCATAGAATTTTTTTATCGCACATTTACATAATTGGCCGTTAATTATTTCAATTGAATAACAATTTTCGTTTCCCGACGATAATAGCAGATCCGGTGCTATTTTTTATATAAAGATCACGTGTTCACGTCACACATGCCAGACAGAATGTCAATATTGACGCTAGGTAATCGTACTCATTCACAAGAAAATTACCTTCATTATTCTGGGTATTCAGAATAGAAGGTTTACAGTATTGATCTGTCTGTGAGGATGTGTGGTCCAAAGCCTCAAATCCCCGAGTGTTGACATTGAATAAAGAACTAGTGTGGTATCCGATCAAGCGTTTCCGCTCAGGATAAACAGATTATCTCACACAGTATGCATCTCTTTAAAGCGGCTTAGCTGGCCCCGTGTGTACGTGATGTAGTTTAAAGTCCTGTCAGTTTCGTGACGATTATGGATTGTCGGATAAGGGGATAGGAACTATATTTCGAGGATGTGGAATAGCAGCATCGTTAGGAATGGCAAGAAGTCTTTGGCTATCAGCTCTTTAGCTAGCTCACTTCGGGCTCTACGTGCCACATACTGGGCAACAGTCTCGCCGGGCTGGCATAAATAGTTGCGCATCCTTTACAGGACACTGGAGTCAAACCCATCATTTTTGGCGGTTTGTTATTTCTTAACAAGTTTACGTTCAGTAGTTTGATTTTGCTTTCTGAAAAATCGGCTCTGATATCATTTTATGAAAACCTACGCAAGGCGGTCTACTCCCAGTTAGATCGAGCCATGTTTACGTGCCACATACTGGGCAACAGTATCGCTGGGCTGGCATAAATAGTTGCGCATCCTTTACAGGAAACTGGAGTCAAACCCATCATTTTTGGCGGTTTGTTATTTCTTAACAAGTTTACGTTCAGTAGTTTGATTTTGCTTTCTGAAAAATCGGCTCTGATACCATTTTATGAAAACCTACGCAAGGCGGTCTACTCCCAGTTAGATCGAGCCATGTTTCGAAAGCGGCATGCGATATTATGAAATGCATTTGTAACCCCTTTTTCACAGAGCCGGTGGCATAACTAAGTGAGTGAAATTAATACATGGGTTGATGGTGATCGTAATACGTGGAATATTATCTATCTTTGTGTAGGTCACACAAAAGCCAAACCACAACTTAGTAGTCTCCGCAAATCAAAAAAGCGGAAAATGTAGTCAGGCAGAGCTCATAAGTGCGGACAGGCAGTCGCCATATGCAAGGAGAAATCCAGGAATGTCACGTCAACTATAGAAGTCGGAGAATGTTGGATTTACTGGTTCGAATCTAGGAAACGTACATCAACGCATTACATCAGAGATGTGGTTCCTGAGACGAATGTTGCGATTTCCTTGGACCGCCAGAGTAACTAAGAATTATTATCTGAAAGAGGCTAATGAAACTTGAACATTATATACAACAATAAGAAAGAGACAAACCGCTTAATTTGGTCCTGCGACGAGAAGAAGGGCACTAGAGAACACCATAACAACTGGAAAGATCAGTTGGAAAAGAGGCAGACCAAGAGAAATGATGCTTGATGGACTGAGACGGTGGCATGGAAAAATCAATCAATCAATCATGTGCCATGCCGGAAAGCGTGGGCCGTCATGACTCGCCATTTCACTCGATCACCAGCGTCGTGGATCACTCAGTGTTCCTGTCTCCTCCATGCCATGTGGCCAAGCCATCCAGGTATTTTCCTTTCGGTCTTCCTCTTGGTCTGTTCCCTTCGATCTTGCCAGTTGTCACTAAGTTATCCAATCCATTTCTTCTCATAACATGTCCAAAATTTTTTGACTGTCTACGTCTAATTTATGTAATCAATTTACGATTTTCATTTGTCTCCTGTAGTACTTGTTCATTGGTTTTTCTGTCTGTCCATGGTATTCTTTGCATTTTCCCCAGAAACCACATTTCTGCAGCCTTCAGATGCTTTTCAGCTTGACTGCACATTGTCCAAGTTTCACAGCCATACAAAAGAACAGGCCCTATGTATACCCTCAACACTCTTTTTTCTCGTTTCAATTGACATCTTTTTATTGGTCAGAATGTTTTTCATCTTGCTAAAGGCTACTTTCGCCATGGCGATTCTTGTTCTAATCTCTTCAAGGCATCTCTCATCAGATGTTATGACTGTTCCGAGATAATTGTACTGATTCACTTGTTGAAGAAGATTCCCACTTACTTGTATATTACATTGTGGTACTTCGTTCTTCCTAGTGACGACCATAACCTGTGTCTTCTTACAATTTAATTCCAATCCCAGCTGCTCACTGTGTACAACAACTGCGTCTACTAATTGTTGTAGATCTTGTGCATTGTCTGCAATCAATACTGTATCATCTGCATATCTAATGCTATTAATGTTTCGTCCTCCAATGCTGATTCCATGTATATCTTCTACATTCCTGAAAATATTTTCACTGTATAGGAATGGCATTAATATAATTGATCCAGAATACCAAATACCGAGATATGCGAAGAGACATGAACGCTTACGCCAGCTGGCAGGGCACACGCTGATGATGATGTTGACGCAGTACAAGAAGTGTATGCAACAAACACTAGGCTGGTTGTTCACTGTTCTTAAGGGGCGTTGCCAGGTAGGAGTAACGCCGGACACCACGATTCAAAAGGGTCCACACAACACGATTGGACTCAACAACTATAAATCTGTTGTGATATTTTAGTGTCAGAAACTTAACACTTTTTTCCGTAGTGAATTTGAATAACGAAGACACAAACAATAAATTGCACGATTTATTGCCTGGCATATTCCGCTGCATCTCTTCAGGTACAGTAAAGATTTCAGAAGCCATAATGATTAATCTACATAGGCCAGTTTTGTGCAAACAGAAAGACATGTTTTCTGTTAGGGTTTCTGATCATGATTTTCAAATTGATCATTTACTATTGGGAGAACTACAGATAGATAGGCCTTGAAAAACCAAATCTAACGGTACCTCAATGAGTTGTGTATCTCGATTCTAAGCTGAGTTATGTAAATTTGAGTGTCGTGACCTTTGGACTAAAATTTTCACAAAAGAGTGCTCACAAAAGGAATTTTTTGCGTCCTGGTCAAAATGAGAACCCTGATTATCAAAATTTTGGTTTTTTGAGACTATCTGTTTTGTTTTTACACGAACATCTTAGCAACCATACATCACTGCGATTGGGGTTGTAAGGCCTAACTGGTCATGTTATTTATTTTTTGATATGATGTCTGGTGACCTAATTAGGAAGTAAAAATGGCCGCTAATTAATTACTAAATCAGAATTTAGCTTGCGTTTTATTAATTTTATCTTCAAAAATTACAAGTTATGCATGTTGTTATGCGGAATGATGTTACGGACCTAATGGTCACTTTGGTTTTTTGATGATGTGTGTGGTGACCTAATTAGGAATTAAAAATGGCCGCTAATTAATTACTATTTCACAAATTAGCCTATGTTTTCTTAAATTAAGCTTTAACTCTAAACCCTAACCCTAACTCTAAGCCTAACTCTAAACCCTAACCCTAACTCTAAATCCTAAGCCTAACTCTAAACCCTAACCCTAACTCTAAACCCTAAGCCTAACTCTAAACCCTAACTCTAAAGCCTAACCCTAACTCTAAACCCTAACCCTAACTCTACACCCTAACCCTAACTCTAAATCCTAACTCTAACTCTAAACCCTAACCCTAACTCTAAACCCTAACCCTAACTCTAAATCCTAACTCTATCTCTAAACCCTAACCCTAACTCTATACCCTAACTCTAACTATAAGTCCCTAACTCTATACCTTAACCCTAACCCTAAACCTAACTCTAACCCCTAACCCTAACTCTATACCCTAACCCTAAACCAAACTCTAACTCTAAACCCTAACCCTAACTCTAAACCTAACCCTAACTCTAAACTCTAACCCTAATGGGTACATGACATTACAGACAGAACTGAGGATAGGCGGTGAGTCATCACCACACATCATCATTACAGGGACCACGAGGACGGCGCTTATTGCCAGTACACATCTCTCTCAGGTCCGAGTGAAGGGCCGGCTTCTGGACATGAACTTCTACTGGGACAGTTCTCTCTTAGGTCCGAGTGAAGAACCGGCTTCTGGACATGGTCATCTACTGGGACAGCTCTCTCTCAGGTCCGCGACATCACTTATTAGCCTGGAGGGGCATGCCATGGAGTCAGTGGGCAAGAAGTGTCCAGCTTGAGTGAAGCTGACCGAGAGAGAAGGTCCCTACCTTCATGGACCAGCAGTCTATAGTGGCAGCGCGGGTTTCCTCCTGAAGTAATCCGCCCACGTCTTTCTTGCAGGAATCCACGGGCATTACTGGGCGAATGGTCAACGGTTCTGTCATGTCTTTCTGGAGAAGGCTGTGGGTTCATTACTTAAGGATTGAAGGCGCCTGACATATGGACTCTTCTTCATGAACGGGGAGTCTTTGTTCATGAAAAGGGAGTCCTTATTAATGAACGGGACAACTTCTTTCTCAGCCGGTCTCACTTGAGATGGACACTATTTACCACCTATCTATTTGCATCAGTTTATCCATTTTCCTGAATGCACAAGAGTTCGAGACTGAGCACTTGCGGGTTTGTCCGGTGGGCTACGGTTCTTAGAAACCCAGCGACTTATTTAAAACACACAATTTCAAGGGGGTGACAATTAAAACATAAGAAGGCCTGCAACACGTGGTGTTGTGGCGGGTTTCACAGGCAGACTGAGCACCTGCAGATTTGTCCGTTGTGCTACATTGCTAGGGAACGGGCGGGCGCAGCAGACACCAAAAGGCAACAACAAAATATATTGTACAGGGCGGGTAAAGGGTTAGGGTTCGACGACGTCCATGGCGGTGATGGTCTTCCTCTTGGCGTGCTCGGTGTAGGTGACAGCGTCGCGGATGACGTTCGCTAGGGACACCTCGGGTTTCCTCATAGATGAGCCCGGAGATGCGCTCGATACCTCCTCGCCGGGCCAGTCAAGCAGGTAAACTGAAACAGACAAAAATAATATGGTCATATACAAGAGGCTAATGAAGTATACACAAGTTAGTCTCTTGTATGTGACCTTATTGTTGTCTTTCGTTTCAGTTAATCTGCTTTAGTCATATATATATATATATGTATAGCCAGTAAGTACATGTAATAAAAAAACAATGTAAACAGACTAAAACACAGACAATACATTCTTACTGAAACACTCAAGAAGTACAGAGAATGAAAACACATTCTATTCATGGGGAAAATAAAATTCACAAACAGGGGCGATAAAGATATGAAACAACCAAGCTGTAATGACATGCAGAATTATAGACAATAAGGATATTTAAAATAAGCAATACAGTTATATACAGAAGTAGACAATACAGACAACTCAAAACAATGAGAATAAAGATGTTAAGAACGGAAGATTGATTGATTGATTGATTGATTTAGGAACTGACATCACAGCATTCGAGACATTCCCATAAGTGCTCCGTCCCCATCCTCAGCAGCCAACGACGAGTTCCAACACTAATAGTTCCAGTAGCAATCTGATTATATGTCCGTCTCGCCTTTCCTCTGAGCGTCGATCGTTGGTCAGATCCCCTCATCACACCTCGCTGCTTCATTCTTACCAGACAATGGTGATCCATTTGCTCCTTCGAGGTGTACACATGCTCCCACAAGGCCGCAACTACGTCTGTTTTGTCATGCATCAATACTCCACCAAGTTTTGCCAAGCCAGCCAATCTGTCCGCCTGTTCATTCCCCAGCTCACCGGCATGCCCAGCAGAAAAGATCCAGGTGATGCTTGCTACCCGTGACCTCCGAAGCGAAGCAAGCCACTCTGCACGAAGCTTGCCTGTTCTCACCCTCCTCAGCATGCTTTCTGAGTCAGTTACAATCACAATGTGATTGTACAGAACGGAAGAAAGAAGACAAAAATATACAAAAACACATAGAGTAAAGATTATGCATGGAAAATGATTTACACCCGCAAAAGTACATTGATTTAGTGGGTATATGGTGCTAAACCCATATTTGTACAGATCAGTTGACACCCAGTGGGCCACGGTCATTAGAGCACCGGTCAACTTTACTTGCCAGGATATTGTATGCTACACTTTTTAGGCTGGGTCAACTTAAGGAGATCATGTCAATTAAAAGAAATTTAAAGATATAGGGAATCATATGATGAGAAAAGAGGCATTAGAGAACATCATGACAACTGGAAACATCACTGGGAAAAGAGTCAGAGGCAGGCCAAGAGATGTGATGCTGGATGGATTGAGACTGTGGCATGGAGGAATATCATTAACAGAGTTGATCCAGAACACCAAAGATGAGATCTGTGGAGAGCCATGAATGCCTATGCCAGCTGGCAGGGCATATGATGGTGATGATGATAGGGATTTGAACATAAAGACTCCAATCCGGAACTAACCGGCGAGGTGATCGCCCTGGGTAGCAATGCTACAACATAAACAAGTTCGCGGGGTTAAAAGGCATTCCCCGGGGAGGGCTGCAAAGAAGGGTTAAAAGACAGTGGAAAACATTGATGGAGAGAGTTGAGTTTTGGGACCTGACAGTGGAGGTCGGCGGTCTGGGAAATTGAATGATAGCGGAGTTAGCGAGAGAACTCTGCCCTGTGTTTTTCAGTGATAGTAATTCTGAGGCTAAGTATTAAAGACAGCCCGGTTGTCAGCAGCGATAGTGTTTGGGACTACGTGTACTGTACCTGTGCCTATGCAATATATATATATGTAATGATGAACATTCCTGAGGAATAATGTATCCAGTTGTTCAAATTAAAGGATTATGTGTGCAGTCCGGTGTTGGGTATTGATGCATCGTGGTTGATCAGTCGTTCAACACAACATTCACACAGACATCCTCTAGATACAACCATAGCCAATCCTCTATGTCAATCATACTTTGTGACAGACTCCAAGGTCAAGAAGAGGACTCCTGTTCATTCCCTCTATGCTAGCATCACACTGTTCTTTCAAAAACAAGCATCAGTGCTCAGATTGTTCCATGTCCTCACTAACATGTGGGGATCTCCATGGCTTAGTGGTCAAACCACCTGCCTTGCACTCTGAAGGTTGTAGCTTCATTTTCTGGCAGTGTCGTTGAAACCACTGATGAAATTTACAGAGACCTGTAGAAGTTATATTAGAAAGAGCACATAACAGATTCTTTACATCTCCCAACACTTCACTGAGGTAAATGGGGGAAGAGAAGGAGAAGAAGAAGTAGAGGTTATTGATGGAGCAATGCAGTTCATGCTTTGTGTTTTGCTCTGGGCCGGCTGTTAACCTTTGTGCTGAGAGAGACCAAGCCACCAGGGGGTAATTCAGGTACAGTGAAGTCTGTTCTTGCCTGTATCCTTTAACCAGTAACATTTACAAAGACAATGCTTGAAACATCGCTACATCTACTGATTTCATTATGACTACATTTCCTTGCATGGTCCTTACATATGTAATGGAGACATCATGGAGAGTTTGTAAACAACAGTTTAACATCTTGCTGCTTGATGTCAACTTATCATATGTATCCATTCTGAACTGACTCCAACAGTAAGTCAGTGTTAGTTTCTGCATCTCCCAAGATGTCTCTAATTCATGTCAATGTATATATCCACCTATAGTATTCTGCAAAACCTCAAGCTACGGCTTGCAACCTGGAACGTGAGAACCATGTGTCCAGGATTTTCCACTGACTTGACCAATATTGACGATGTGAGAAAAACGGCTGTGATTGATGCCGAACTCAATCGTCTTAACATTGATATTGCTGGCCTGCAGGAGACTCGCCTCGCTGAGGAAGGGTCACTCAGGGAAAACAACTACACCTTATTCTGGAAGGGTAAAGGGCAGGCAGAAAAAAGGCAACACGGTGTGGGCTTTGCAGTGAAGAATTCGCTACTGGGAATGATTGAAATTCCAGCAGGAGGAAATGAAAGACTATTATCCCTGCGCTTGGCAACCTCTTGTGGGTTTGCCACCATTATTACTGCATATGCACCGACACTCGATTCCTCTGATGATGTGAAGGATTTGTTCTATGAGGAGTTAGACTCTGTGATCAAGGCAGTTCCAAAATCCGACTACATTTATATGCTCGGTGATTTCAATGCTCGTGTGGGCAAGAACTCGAGTTCATGGCCAGTGTGCCTTGGAAAATACAACATCGGTCGCATGAATGAAAATGGGCAAAGGCTGCTGGAGCATTGCACCAGTAATGACCTATGTATTACAAACTCTTTTTTTAAAACAAAAGAGATGCATAAGGTCACATGGAAACATCCAAGATCCGGCCATTGGCACCAGCTGGACTTCATCATCACACGGAGACAACATCTGAACCATATATCATTGACTCGTAGTTACCACAGTGCTGACTGTGATACGGATCATTCTTTGGTTGTTGCAAGGGTTAGACTGAGACCAAAGAGAATCTACACAGCTAAACACAAATCTAGCCCCAGGATTAATATTATTAACACTCATGATCCTGAAAAGTGCTTTCAGTTTCAACAGCAACTTGAAGACGCTTTCACTGATACACCAGAAAATTGTACAGTAAATGATAAATGGAATAAACTTAAGGAAACTCTTTGTAAAACTGCCGTAAAGGTTTACGGCACTGTGGATCATAAGAGGCAGGACTGGTTTGCGGCCAACAGCGAGACTCTGCAGCCCTTGATTGATAAGAAGAAGAAAGCTCTCTTAAGAAACAAGGAAAGACCAACGCGTAACACTCTGAGTGAGCTAAGGCAAGCTAGGAAGGATGTGCAAAAGGCTGCCAGGCAGTGTGCAAATGATTATTGGATCAAGTTATGTGAGTCCATTCAAATCGCAAGTGATAAGGGAGACATAAGAAGCATGTATGAAGGAATAAAGAAAGCCTGTGGTCCAGTGATCAAAAGAAGTGCACCATTGAAAACCTTGACTGGAGAAGTCATCACTGATAAGAAACAGCAGATGGACAGATGGGTAGAGCACTATTTGGAGCTTTACTCAAGTGAGACCAAACTAGCGGATAATGCCCTCAACGCCATAGAGGCTCTACCAACTCTTGACCACCTGGACACACTTCCCACCATAACAGAAGTTAAGTGTGCTATAAATGAACTTGCATCTGGCAAGGCTCCAGGTAAGGATGGGATTCCAATAGAGGTTATCATGAGTGGGCAAGACACACTCACTATACAGATCCACCAGCTAATAGAGCTATGCTGGCGTGAAGGACAAGTCCCACAGGATTTCAAAGATTCAAGCATCATAACACTGTACAAGAACAAGGGCGATCGGAGCGACTGCAACAACTATAGGGGTATCTCACTTCTGTGTATTGTTGGAAAAGTATTTGCCAGAATTGTTCTGCGCAGACTTCAAGTCCTAGGAGATCAAGTCTACCCCGAATCACAGTGTGGCTTTCGACAGAACCGGTCTACCACTGATATGATATTCTCATTGCGACAAATGCAAGAAAAATGCCGTGAACAGAATCAACCACTGTTTATTGCCTTCATCGACCTCACAAAGGCATTTGATTTGGTCAGTCGTGAGGGTCTGTTCAAGGCACTAAAGAAGATTGGCTGCCCACCAACTCTTCTGTCTATTGTGGAATCGTTCCACACAGGCATGAAGGGTATAATCAAGTTTGATGGTGCAACTTCTGAAGAATTTGAAATCAAGAGTGGAGTTAAGCAAGGTTGTGTACTAGCTCCCACCCTCTTTGGAATATACTTTTCACTTCTACTGAAATATGCATTTCGTGATCAGGATGGTGGTATATACATTCACTCACGCTCAGATGGCGGCCTCTACAATGCTCAGAGATTGAAGGCTAAGACCAAAATTAGGAGGGTACTGATCAGAGAGTTGCTTTTTGCAGATGATGCTGCAGTTACGACCCACTCTGAGGAAGAATTGCAATGTCTACTATCTGCATTCTCCAATGCTTGTTCTGAATTTGGTTTAACAATTAGCAAAAAGAAGACACAGATTATGTCACAAGGTGCACATGGGGTACCATCAATGTTTATTGACGACGCCGAACTAGAGATAGTAGACCATTTTACATATCTAGGATCGGTGGTAAATAGCAAATTATCCCTAGATCAGGAAATCAACATCCGGATTGGTAAGGCAGCAACAACAATGAACAGGTTAAGAAAAAGAGTCTGGGAGAACAGGAAGATTACTGCCAAAACAAAAGTCCTTGTCTATCAAGCCTGTGTCCTTAGTACTCTTCTCTATGGCAGTGAAACATGGACAACTTACTCACACCAAGAGAACAATTTAAACAGCTTTCATATGCGGTGTCTGCGAAGAATTCTTGGTATTAAGTGGCAAGACAAAATCACAAATACTGAAGTATTGGAAAGATCAGGTTGTGTGACAGTTTATTCCATGCTCAGTCTTCGTAGACTTAGATGGATAGGACATCTTAGGCGGATGGATGATGGTAGAATACCAAAGGATATCTTTTTTGGTGAATTACAGATGGGTAAGAGATCTCAGGGTAGGCCTCTACTACGATACAAAGATGTGTGTAAGCGGGACATGATTGATACAGGCATTGATAATGCACATTGGGAGCAAGTCGCCGCTGAACGTGTTGCATGGAGGGCAAATATCAGAAATGGAATAAAGTCAAAGGAGAAAATTATTGCAGAAAAGTCACACACCAAGCGTTTGAGACGTAAGATGGTGCATGATGGTGGAAATGACCACGTGTTCACATGCACCCACTGTGAACGGACATTTACAGCGCAAATTGGCCTTATCAGTCACACTCGCTACCGCCATAGTTAAGAGTTATTATGCCTTTTTAAAGCACAAACTATCGTCTGTCAAGACGGCAAGGTGCCAATGAGTATTCTGCAAATGCTGCATTTCAGAAAATGAAGAATATTTTATGCAATACGTCACTATCATTGAGTGTAAGAAAGAGAGCACTGAAGTGCTATATAGAACCTGTTTTGCTGCATGGCTGTGAATCGTTGAGTGTAAATGAACAAATTAGGAAGAGATTGGAAGCAACAGAGATGTGGTTCCTGAGACGAATGTTGCAAATTCTTCAGACTGCCAATGTAACTCACAAAGACTGCCTGAAAGAGGCTAATGAATCTAGAACAATCAGAACTACAACAATAAGAAAGAGACAAACAGCTTTCTTTGGTCATGTGATGAGAAGAGAGGCATTGGAGAACATCGTGACAACTGGAAAGATCGAGGGGAAGAGAGGCAGACCAAGAGAAATGATGCTGGATGGATTGCGGTGGTGGCATGGAGGAGTTGATCCAGAAAACCAAATACATCTGTGGAGAGACATGAATGCCTACGCCAGCCGGTTTGGCACTTGATGATGATAGTACTCTGACTGAGACAGTAAGCTAGTGTTAGTCCCTGCAAGAAAACCATCTTGCTGTGTGACGTCAGCTTCTCACTTCCATAAATTTTGAACTGACTGGGACAGTAAATCAGTGTTAGCCCCTGCATGTTCTAGCATTTCCACCTATCGTTCTCTGAAGACAGTATTAGTTCCTAAAAAAGACATTTCTGGTTGACATCAACATGAGATATTCATAAACATTTAACTGACTCAGACAGTAAGTCAGTCTTGGTACCTGCCAGAATGGCCCATCTCTGGTATCAACTCCTCATATCAACCCATAGTGAACTGACTCAGACAGTAAATCAGACTTAGTCTCTGCATGAAAAACATGTTTCTGTTTGACATCGTGTCATATTCATAAATTTGTAATTGACAGAATGACATTTCTATACTTGATTTCTATATCCAGCCACTCTGTCCATTTTACACCTAGCACACTTAACAAACTGAGAATCACACACGACTGGGTTTTGGTAACAGAAACACAGGAAGCAGAGCTGTACATAAACTTATTTATTATAATATATTACTTATTATACAAGAGATATAAAGCATTATATTTCCCTAGTGGTAAGTTAACATATCTCAAACAATAATATGTTTGGAAAATCATGTGGGATATTTTAGCATATAATAAATAGATATCAGGGCTATGCGATTTTGATGTAGTAGTTATTTATGTTTGTGGAACAAGGTGATGAATTATCAATAGTCATTTGACCTGTGTGAATAATGTAGAGTTGGTATAGTATGTAGATGATGATGTTTTTGAATAATGTAATATTGATATAGCAAATACTGATATTTGTGGAATAATGTAAAGTTGATGTTGCGGATGATAATGTTTGTGGAGTAATATATTGTTGATATAGTAGATGATGATGTTTGTGGAATAACATAGAATTGATATAGTAAATGAGGATGTTTGTGGAATAATGTAATGTTGATATGGTAGATGTTGATGTTAGTGGTATAATGTATGTTGACATTGCAGGTGTTGATGTGTGTGGAATAATATAATGTTGATACAGTAGTTGTTGATGTTTGTGGAATAATGTAATGTTGATATGGTAGATGTTGATGTTAGTGGAATAATGTAATGTTGACATTGCAGGTGTTTATGTGTGTCGAATAATGTAATGTTGATACAGCAATTGTTGTTGTTTGTGGAATAATATAATGTTGATATGGCAATTGTTGATGTTTGTAATGTAATGATGATTTAGCAAATGAAAAAGTTTGTGGAACTTATTCAGCTTCTCATCTTCAAGTGCCTCAACAAGAGCAGATATTGCAATCATAACACCCCAGTCATTTCTGTCTTCTATTTTAATAAAATTGATATTGTTTATTATTTATTTCCAGGCTGTTTAAGCTTTCCTCAAGTATTTTTCTCTATCTGTACATTTTCTGTAGCTGAATATTTCCTCTGTGTAATGCTAATTTTCTCTATTTCAGCTATTTTGTGTGGCTGTTCCTCATTAATTTCATTTCTCTTTTCCTTGTGGTTTTCATGAGTGATGGAGTAATACCTGCGGCTGTCAATAACTCACAATTTGTTAACTTACTTGTCAGAGGATATGTTCAGTATTCTTGTCACAGCCACATGTCCACTGCTTCTGGTTAAACCCCACCAAAAAATTGTGTTTTTTCATCAGTTCTCCTGTTTCTTGTAGTTTCATGGCCAAGAGCTAAACCAATCAGTGAACAGATTTTTAGATGTGTGGTATTTCAGTTTTCCCTCATATATTGATGATATATATATATATATAATCAATCAGTCATCAACCAATCAATCAATGTGGTATTTAGTTTGATTGTATGGAATAATGTAAAATGATAGTCATCAAAAACATGTGCATAATGCACTGTTGATATACTAATTGTAATTTAACAATTTTATGAAATAATGTGACAAACTAGCCATTGACTCTAAATGAGCAAGGTAATGTTTATATAGTAGTTAATGATGCTTTTCAATGTTATGACATATTAGCTAAAGTCAACATGACGACTAAGATATAATTGTAATGTGGCAGTTAATTCTGCTTGTGAAATAATGTGACATATCAAAAATAGTCGTCAGTATGATTGAATACTATAATAACATTGTAGTAGTTAATTATGTTTCTGAAATACGCTGAAGTGACAGTGTTCATTGAAGACTTTTGGATGTTACAGCTTTTCGTCTTTCTTCCTGAGAACATGATAAGTAGTCATTGAAAAAAAGTGCGGGGTATGGAGCTATGTGAACAACGTAAAATCCTCTTGTTTCTCCTAATCCGTCTGACAATGTTATTTAAACTACCTGTGTATACATAATACTAATACATAATAGCCTAAGCCGTTTTCTGAGGCTATATTTTCGTCTGCATTGCGCGTTTTCTAACTAGGTTTGTCTCCCCTGAGCTTGACACAATCTTTGCGTTCGTCGGCTTTGAACCCAAACTTAGTCCATACATGTACTACTACTTCAAGTGCACGGGGCTGATTTTTGCGTGTGGATTAGCTTTCCCTATTACCAGTGTCCCTCGCCAGTGAGGTGAACTCACTCTGACTTCAGAGGTACTTATAATGTATGTCCACAAGTCAAGGACGAGACGTCATCTTTTATCCAACTGACCGGTGTAGGGATTGAATCATCTAACTCGGCATCAGCAGACCAGGAAGCTTAAAACCATGCGCTCTTATCCATTCGGCCATGCTGACCTCTACACACTGTATAAACATTGTAACGATGGGACAGTTGAACACCCCCCCCCCCCTCTCTTTTGGACAACAATCGCCTTCAAATTAATTAATATCATGTGAGGGTAAAACCGCGGGCAGCCGCTAGTTGTCGTAGCCTCAGTCGCAGGATTATTAGTCTGAGCGAAGGATGGACCCCAATATAATTTCTCTTTGAGGTTGAAAGGGGAAGGGATAATGATATAATCGAATCGAATCGACATGTTACTAGAGCATGTATGTCTGGACAGGCAGCTTAGTGTAGTGAGAGTAGATAAGGGGCTTCGCTGACGTGTCATGAGCGCCGTCGGGCGGGGATCGGCGCCTGCCTTCATTGCCCGTGGGAACCAGAGTAGCCTAGGGGCTATACACTGACCTCCCGCCTGGTGTCATTTACATAAATACACAGTATTATTTGACGCTCACAGAAGGAGAAGGAAATAGAGACTAGAAGATGTGTGTTTGTTATTTGACCTATGCTGGTTTAATATAAAATATGAGACCTATGGTGCTATCTCAATGGTTTGATACGAATTCTGTCCGTATTCCATAGTTGTAGGTTCATGTGTACGATAGACATAGCCAAAGAATACACTTTTTTGGAGTGTCTAGGTCAGTGTTTCCCAACCTTTTTTGTGCCATGCCCCACTTAAGCCTTTCTAAAATTCATATTGCCCCCCTCCCCCGCCCCATGCCCCCCCCCCCTCAACATATACATTATTTTTAATATTCAAAAATTGAAATGTTCACTAAAGAAACTTGAATGATAGGTTTTAGGAAGAAATCACTAGGTAATTATTGAGCAAACACAGTAAGTAAATTTTCAAAACATATAATGGAGAACTGAAATTCAAGTACAAAATAATTTTAATGAAAGATTTTTCTATATTATTTTAATTATTAGTAATTATTTATTATTTAAATTTAGTGAGATCCTTGCGCTTGATGCTTGCTGCAAAGAGATCTTATGTCAGGTTCCAATTTAGTTAACTTCAGTCTCAAGTCTCCCCGTTTTGTTATACTCAGCCGATTTCTTCCATTTTCGAATTGCCCCCCTTAACAGTCAAATTGCCCCCCTGTGGGGCGTGGGCCCCACGTTGGGAAACACTGGTCTAGGTGGTCGTGCGTCGAAGTACACTTGTTCCTGCAGCGAGGCTCTGTCGCCGTTTGGAGGTGTTAGGTTCGATCCCGGTCGGTAACTAAAGCTTTCAAATTTTATGTTGTCTAGTGCATCTTCTAGTCTCTATTTCCTTCTTCTCCTTCTGTGAGCGCCAAATAATAATATGTGTGTTTATTTATGTAATTGTCTTAGTGGCCTCAACGGTTCTCCCCAATTGATTTCTTGTGTTTACGCCTGGTGTCATGGGGTTCAAATTGGCATCCCGGTGGATATTTTACAATGGACCTGGGCAAGGTCGTCGACCCAGCCTAAAATGGGTGCCTGGAAGTGTCCTGGGGAAGTGGAAGCTGCCCGCGCGATGTTGACGTCATCACCACCCTTTGGGCTGCTGATTGATCTATAACTGACGAAGTGCCATGGGATGATAAATCATCTTAAACGACTTCCCGTATTTGCAGGCTTGTCCATGGGAATGGGATTCTGTCGCGGAAATTCTTGGAGTTGTCGATCAATGAAAGACTGTCGCGCCATTCGTCTACAGGCGGCAGCCATCCTTTGATGTTGGAGACAGACTGTCCTGACGGGAGTCGGCAAGAACTATTGTTGTGGGGAAAAGATTTCTCTAGATCACAGGCCGGCAAGACTTTTTGGAGTGCCGGGACAATTCCCCAGATGGAAGCGGAACAGCCGCCGGGTTGTCTACATCGAGTCGGAAAAGGAGATCAAAAAATAGCTTCTCGATGACTAGTGTCTAGTCAGATTTGTGACGTCATTCAGACACACTATTAAAACAGTCTGGACAAACAACTTTGGCGGGAGTCGACCAAATGTTGTGAAGCAATAAGGACGTGTGTGATATTCCGGGTTTGATTATAGAGAGAGACTACATTGTCTTATGTTGATTTACATCGGCGGACATTTATCCATTGTGTGATTTAGTAGTCTCGATTTCAAGCAGGAATAAATATATGGTAGTTAATTAAATAGACCCAAATTAAATGATTCTTAGGAGACTAGAGTGGTAATGTGCGTTATGAGAACGTATTATAAGAGCATCGGCAGCAGTAGGCTATCGCGTTGCTTAAACTAGCTAGTGTGAGATATCAATTAACTCAGTGAGTTAAGAACAATGTAGTGGGATGATATTTAGGGAGATTGAAAGTGGTTGAGGGGGATGGAGGAAATGTCAAATGGTAGGATCTTCCAGTAGGGTATCTACTGGGTTTCTGCACTTTTCCTTTGGTCTTTCCTTGTCTTACCATGACTCAGACCGATGTGATGAGCTCCTCTGCATTATGACAGAGTTTAGTTCTCTGTTAAATATCTGAGTGCGGCCGTCGGCCTACACTCACCTAATAAAGGTCGGAATCGGGTTGCTCTCACCAGGTGTGTTCTCTCTTCAACAGGTTCCACTATGTTTTCCCAAAAAGCTAGCAGTAAAGTCATAGAAGAAGATTATGGCTCGATCACTGAAGGAAGCTTTTAATCAGCGGCTTTTGCACTGGGCCTATAACCCAGAGGGTCTGCAAGAACTTGGCTTCTGCTGAGCAGGAACCGATGATCATCTAAGTGTGATTCCTCAGTGGTAGTTATCAGCATAGTAGAGTGAAGATACTTACAATACCACCAGTAACAGGAACAATAGTAGTTATACAGAGACATTGAAAATTAAAATTGTGTTTTCCAATTGGTGAATTCCGGTGAGAAATTAACTACTAACTTTTAGTTTCAAATTGACAGAACAAAATTACAGAACTTTTAGTGACATATTAGTTACACTGTGTGTGTCAGATTCATGGTCAGTATTGGACTATATCCACTATTGGTGACCAGGCATCCGGACTATCCAAGAGCCACTGGAGGAAGTCATCATCTGGCCGGAGAGACGCATCATTTGGTGACGTACTTCTGTACTTGATCTATGGTGCTGTTGTATGGCCAGTACTGTGATGAAGCAGACTTTGATCCTGAGCTGTTCGGTCTGATTCTGCATATACACTAGATTATACGACAGACATTCTACACATACACTTTGCACATACCTGACACTTTTCTTTATTAAATTAATTTGTCATTTTGTTAGACGCTAGAGTTGTGTGGTATGTTTTGGAACAGAATGAGAGGGGGCATGGTCCAGTGGTAGGAGAGAGAGAGAGAGAGAGAGAGAGAGAGAGTGATCCAAGGACTGACGGGGTGTTGTGGACAGAAATCCAGAAGATCCTCAAGATAATGATATGGGGTTAAAAGAATGTGGGTGTTGATTCCCCTCACCCCAGGGACGACACTTATTACGACAGATTCCCATGGGAATCCCATGGGAAACGTCCCATGGGATGGGATGGGACGGACAGCAAACATTTGTATTTCCCATGGGACACATGAGACAGTAGCCATGTCATAGCAACTTTAAAAAAAAAAACTTGTTTAAAGCCTTTTATCCTTCCTTTTTCTTTATGTACTTGTATCAATTCTTCAACTCGTGGTGGGACACCGGATAAATTAATAAATGCGCGCATGCGATCATATTACCAACGTATCAATGCCCATTAAAAAAAAATTACTCGCATTACTTTAATGAAGATGATGAAGAATTCTTAAACCACATTCCGAATATTGTTCAGATTAAAGGAATGCTGTATATACATGAGAAATTCAAAATTTTTTTTTACAAACTAGAAATTGATGGTGCTACATCTAATTTAATGTTGCTGTTATACTTCCTCCTAGACCAGTGGTTCTCAACCTTTTTTAGGCCCATGCCCCCCTTCACCATATTTTCAGAACGTCATCCCCCCTCCCCCTTTTCGTATTTCCTACCTAAAAATTTGGCCCGTGCCCCCCTTCACCATATTTTCAGAACGTCATTCCCCCCTTTCCTACCACCCCTACACAGTGTACGTAATAATGGAAGCTAAATTTAATAGCACATACGTAAACAAGTCTAGACGTCAACATAAAACGTGATTTGTGGGTCTACTTACTTTATAAAATGAATTTTAGAAGGGTGAGACGTACAGAACCGTACAGTATGAAGAGAAAAGCAATATCAAGTAATCGGTTCTTGTATTAACGCGATCTTGAAATAATCTTCATTCTCTCTCTCTCTCCCCCCCCCCCCGGAACCCTAAAATTCCCCCTAGGGGGGAATTCCCCACCGGTTGAGAACCACTGTCCTAGACTATCAGTTGTACAAAATTATTGTTGATATTGACGAAGAAACTTCCAGCAGCATGGTGAAGAAATATTGTCAGAACTTTCAGAAAATTATTGGAGAAAAGCTTTGGCCATATTGCGGCAGTTCTTTGGCAGTTACTGCAGCATTCCTGATTCGAGTTGACATTAAAGCCAAAATAGAAGACATGGTCAAGTCAGTTGTTACTAAGAAGAACGGGAATGTGGACACCAATAAACGGGCCAATGATTGGATCGCTTTTTCTAAGTCTGATGTTCCAACTGTTATTTCATTCTTCAAAGATATAAATCTTTCTTCTGAATCATCTGCAGTATGGGATATAACAATGCACAATGATAACAATCAGGTATTTATGACTCCTGCGAAAAGGTTAGAGATAATAAATACGGACACAGCGTACATACCTAACACCGAACGCAAATCTGGTAAACGGAAATCACAATGTCAAAATAACAGTGATAATAACAACATAAAATAAGATAAAATTAAGTTACAACGCAACAAATCGGAGTTTCGATCTAAGTGATCTTCGTCAGGAAGAACAGATCGAAAGAAAAACATGAAATTAGAAAATGAAATTAAATTTTAAAACGTAAGCAGAAAAAGTATTGTTTACGTTTTAGTTTGTAATTGTTGCAGGAGTAACAAGTACCTAAGTGTTTTCATTGCGTGGTTAGTTACTTTGACAGTCAAAGGTATTCGCAGCGTTGATCTTAGAAATAACACCCCCATTGCCTTCAAGTTCTTTCTAATTGTTTCCCTTCACTGTCCACGATTGACTGCCACACAACAGAACAGGTAACAGTTCAGCACTACCCTTGTCTGCTGGCCCGAAAGTCATGGGTTTGATCGGCAATGGGGTGGACTGGAATTTCTTAAATGGACCCGAGCTTTCGTCGCCGACCCGGCCTACACAGAGTACGATGACGTGTATTAGGAAGGAAATGCAGCCGGCGTGGTACTGATAACATCAGCCATGCTGTGCCTAATGGCCCATACAAATGTGAGCCTAGCATTGTATGACCAGTGCGTTAAAGGGTTGAAATAACCGTTAGTCTTTTTGTTACTTTACTTACTCTCTTTCTGAGGTACAGTCATAGAGACTTATTGCATAAGCTTTCTTATCTGGCGTGGCGCTTTTACTTGACATGTTTTGCTTGATACATGATATGTTTTACCTTTTACATGATATAAAACCACACCGGGGTCATTGTCTTATTTGTTCCGTGGCCTAGTATCTTCCGCAATTCAGTAAACAGCGAATGGAGATTTACATTATAATACTTGTTCATGTGATTGTCTACCAGTTTAGTTTAGTTTCGTCGACGGATCAACATCTTGGCACACGGGTGTAAACCATAAGTGCTCCGTTATACTCCAAACTCAAACCTGAGTCCGGAGAATCTCTGCTCAGTGCACGAACTCCGTAGCACCGGCGAGGATCCTGAAATACTTTGGGTAGATTTTTAACTCGAAATTTGGCCCGCGCTGCGCCGTTAGGCTACTCTTTTTCGATTTCCAACTGCCAAGGAATTTTTTACGTGCGCAACAATACACACGGGCGTCCGATCTCACTACCCAGAGATCAGGGGAAATTTTGTTGCTAGAAGTCCACATGGAATAAATCCCGGTCCTCACAGGGGCTTAAACCCGGGACCTCCAGCACTCGAAGCGGACACCATACCTCGAGACCACTCTGCCCCCCCCCCCCCCCCGATTGTGTAATATGTTTGGTCCGAACCTACTTTTTGTTAGGCAATGAATCAGTTAATCACTGTTATTGTTATCATTGCTGTTATCATTGCTGTTATCATCGCCCGGTTTATTTTTGCTGTTTATCAGCTTGGTTAAGCATTTCCCCCTCTTTTGCTATTGTGTCATTTCGGCTCTTTGGTATTTAAGATTGATTGATTGATTGATTGATTTAGGAACCGACATCACAGCATTCGGGGCATTCCCATAAGCGCTCCGTCCCCATCCTCAGAAGCCAGCGAAGAGTTCCAACCTGGTATTTAAGAGAGACAGAGGGAGACCAAGAGAGAAGCTGCTGGACGGTTTGACATCATGGCATGGAGGAACATCGGTGTCAGAAATGATTCACAGCAAAGAGATTACAGAAGGCTTTGGGTGACATGATCCTACACTGCACGGCATGGACTACAAGAGGACACTATTTAAGTCTTAATTTTATACTCTATCATACAAAGCCAAGAAATTACAAACAGCCAAACATGCCTTAACCATATGAAAACTGGCAAGACCCTTGGTATAGATAAAGTCACAATAGAAATGATTAAGCCTTTAGAAGAATATGGAATAGGCCAAGTCACCAGACTGCTGAAAGCAATATACGACACTGGAGAAATACCTCCTGAATTATGTAATTCTACATTTATTGCAATCCCGAAGAAATCAGTAGCCTTGGAATGCGATCAACATCGAACAATTAGTATAATCAGCCACATCATGAAGATTCTGCTAAGAATTATCATGCAAAGAGTTAGGAAGAAAATACAACCTGAAATAGGAGAGGAACAATGTGGGTTTGTAGAAGGCAAGGGCACAGTAAATGCAGTGTATATACATAGAACAGTAACTGAACGTTCTATAGAAGTAAACACAGATCTATATCTTTGCTTTATTGACTACACAAAGGCTTTCGACACAAAGGCTTTCGTAAGACATGTCAACATGATAAGGATGCTTGAATCGATGGAAACGACCTTACACTTGTAAAAAACATATAGTGGAAACAACAATAAGCTGCCATCAGAATTATTAACGATGTAGGTCAATATCAGCCTATTAAAAGAGGTGTGAGACAGGGATGTGTAGTATCTCCAGATCTTTTTTCCCTGTACAGTGAATATATATTTAGAAATATAGAAGATATGGAAGGAATCAACATTGGGGGACGATACATCAATAACATTAGATATGCAGATGATACAGTCTTGATTGCAGACATTGAATAGGACCTGCAAAATTTAGTAAATGCGGTTGTTGCACACAGTGAACAACTAGGGTTAGAACTGAATATTAAGAAGACACAGATTGTGGTCGTCACTGGGAAGATGGAAATACCACAATGTGATATACGAGTAAATGGGCATATTCTTAAGCAAGTGAATCGATACACTTATCTCGGTACAGTCATAACATCTGATGGGTGATGCCTTTAAGAGATTAGAACAAGAATTGCTATGGCGAAGGTAGCATTTAGCAAGATGAAAAACATACTGACCAATAAAAAGATATCAGTTGAAACGAGAAAAAGAGTGTTGAAGTGCTACATAGAACCTGTACTTTTGTATGGATGTGAAGCGTGGACAATGAGCAGTCAAGCTGAAAAAACTGCTGATGGCTGCGGAAATGTGGTTTCTAAGGAAAATGCAAAGAATACCATGGACAGACAGAATAGCTAACAAATAAGTCCTTGAAGAAACACACGACGATCGTAAAATGATTAGAGACATTAGACGTAGACAGTCACAATTTTGTGGGCATGTTATGAGAAGAAATGACTTGGAGAACTTGGTGATAACTGGCAAGATCGAAGTGAAATGAACAAGGGGAAGACCTAGAAGCAAATACCTGGATGGCTTGGCCTCGTGGCATGGTCGAGACAGGAACACAAAGCTGATCCACGACTCTGGTGATCGAGTGAGATGGCAAAACATGACCGCTCACGCTTATCGGCATGGCACATGATGGATGGAAACAATGCTGTCAACCCAGCATTTTTGGCTGTTTGTGATATCTTGGCAAGTTTACGTTCAGTAGTTTTCCCTACTTTCTGAATGACGTACACTCATTGTATAAAAACCAAGGCAAGGTGGTCTGCTGCCAAATCGCCCGCTGACGTGTTTTAAACGTGTTATGTGGGATCACGAATTGCGTCTGTGACACCTTCGCAACGGGGCCGGCACCGAGAAGAGAATTACAGAGATGAATAATATTGGGGGGACATAGGGGGAGCTGCAGATGATAGGACGGTCTTGTGTTGTTAAGTCCAATGCCTCACTGGGGGATAAAAGGAAAAAGAAGAAGAACCTTTCAAGCATGTCGCAAGTGGCCAATATGCAGGGTTGACGTCAACTGGCTGCCACTTGATGTATTGCATTTTGGTCCCACTGCGTATCCCGTTACCGTGAATGATTTTCTCTAACTAACGCCGATATACTGAATAATAAATGGATATTCAGTATGTTACCATTTTCAGATCGGATCGCATCTTCATAGAATTTTTTTTATCGCACATTTACATAATTGGCCGTTAATTATTTCAATTGAATAACAATTTTCGTTTCCCGACGATAATAGCAGATCCGGTGCTATTTTTTATATAAAGATCACGTGTTCACGTCACACATGCCAGACAGAATGTCAATATTGACGCTAGGTAATCGTACTCATTCACAAGAAAATTACCTTCATTATTCTGGGTATTCAGAATAGAAGGTTTACAGTATTGATTTGTCTGTGAGGATGTGTGGTCCAAAGCCTCAAATCCCCGAGTGTTGACATTGAATAAAGAACTAGTGTGGTATCCGATCAAGCGTTTCCGCTCAGGATAAACAGATTATCTCACACAGTATGCATCTCTTTAAAGCGGCTTAGCTGGCCCCGTGTGTACGTGATGTAGTTTAAAGTCCTGTCAGTTTCGTGACGATTATGGATTGTCGGATAAGGGGATAGGAACTATATTTCGAGGATGTGGAATAGCAGCATCGTTAGGAATGGCAAGAAGTCTTTGGCTATCAGCTCTTTAGCTAGCTCACTTCGGGCTCTACGTGCCACATACTGGGCAACAGTCTCGCCGGGCTGGCATAAATAGTTGCGCATCCTTTACAGGAAACTGGAGTCAAACCCATCATTTTTGGCGGTTTGTTATTTCTTAACAAGTTTACGTTCAGTAGTTTGATTTTGCTTTCTGAAAAATCGGCTCTGATACCATTTTATGAAAACCTACGCAAGGCGGTCTACTCCCAGTTAGATCGTAGCCATGTTTCGAAAGTGGCATGCGATATTATGAAATGCATTTGTAACCCCTTTTTCACAGAGCCGGTGGCATAACTAAGTGAGTGAAATTAATACATGGGTTGATGGTGATCGTAATACGTGGAATATTATCTATCTTTGTGTAGGTCACACAAAAGCCAAACCACAACTTAGTAGTCTCCGCAAATCAAAAAAGCGGAAAATGTAGTCAGGCAGAGCTCATAAGTGCGGACAGGCAGTCGCCATATGCAAGGAGAAATCCAGGAATGTCACGTCAACTATAGAAGTCGGAGAATGTTGGATTTACTGGTTCGAATCTAGGAAACGTACATCAACGCATTACATCAGAGATGTGGTTCCTGAGACGAATGTTGCGATTTCCTTGGACCGCCAGAGTAACTAAGAATTATTATCTGAAAGAGGCTAATGAAACTTGAACATTATATACAACAATAAGAAAGAGACAAACCGCTTAATTTGGTCCTGCGACGAGAAGAAGGGCACTAGAGAACACCATAACAACTGGAAAGATCAGTTGGAAAAGAGGCAGACCAAGAGAAATGATGCTTGATGGACTGAGACGGTGGCATGGAAAAATCAATCAATCAATCATGTGCCATGCCGGAAAGCGTGGGCCGTCATGACTCGCCATTTCACTCGATCACCAGCGTCGTGGATCACTCAGTGTTCCTGTCTCCTCCATGCCATGTGGCCAAGCCATCCAGGTATTTTCCTTTCGGTCTTCCTCTTGGTCTGTTCCCTTCGATCTTGCCAGTTGTCACTAAGTTATCCAATCCATTTCTTCTCATAACATGTCCAAAATTTTTTGACTGTCTACGTCTAATTTCTGTAATCAATTTACGATTTTCATTTGTCTCCTGTAGTACTTGTTCATTGGTTTTTCTGTCTGTCCATGGTATTCTTTGCATTTTCCCCAGAAACCACATTTCTGCAGCCTTCAGATGCTTTTCAGCTTGACTGCACATTGTCCAAGTTTCACAGCCATACAAAAGAACAGGCCCTATGTATACCCTCAACACTCTTTTTTCTCGTTTCAATTGACATCTTTTTATTGGTCAGAATGTTTTTCATCTTGCTAAAGGCTACTTTCGCCATGGCGATTCTTGTTCTAATCTCTTCAAGGCATCTCTCATCAGATGTTATGACTGTTCCGAGATAATTGTACTGATTCACTTGTTGAAGAAGATTCCCACTTACTTGTATATTACATTGTGGTACTTCGTTCTTCCTAGTGACGACCATAACCTGTGTCTTCTTACAATTTAATTCCAATCCCAGCTGCTCACTGTGTACAACAACTGCGTCTACTAATTGTTGTAGATCTTGTGCATTGTCTGCAATCAATACTGTATCATCTGCATATCTAATGCTATTAATGTTTCGTCCTCCAATGCTGATTCCATGTATATCTTCTACATTCCTGAAAATATTTTCACTGTATAGGAATGGCATTAATATAATTGATCCAGAATACCAAATACCGAGATATGCGAAGAGACATGAACGCTTACGCCAGCTGGCAGGGCACACGCTGATGATGATGTTGACGCAGTACAAGAAGTGTATGCAACAAACACTAGGCTGGTTGTTCACTGTTCTTAAGGGGCGTTGCCAGGTAGGAGTAACGCCGGACACCACGATTCAAAAGGGTCCACACAACACGATTGGACTCAACAACTATAAATCTGTTGTGATATTTTAGTGTCAGAAACTTAACACTTTTTTCCGTAGTGAATTTGAATAACGAAGACACAAACAATAAATTGCACGATTTATTGCCTGGCATATTCCGCTGCATCTCTTCAGGTACAGTAAAGATTTCAGAAGCCATAATGATTAATCTACATAGGCCAGTTTTGTGCAAACAGAAAGACATGTTTTCTGTTAGGGTTTCTGATCATGATTTTCAAATTGATCATTTACTATTGGGAGAACTACAGATAGATAGGCCTTGAAAAACCAAATCTAACGGTACCTCAATGAGTTGTGTATCTCGATTCTAAGCTGAGTTATGTAAATTTGAGTGTCGTGACCTTTGGACTAAAATTTTCACAAAAGAGTGCTCACAAAAGGAATTTTTTGCGTCCTGGTCAAAATGAGAACCCTGATTATCAAAATTTTGGTTTTTTGAGACTATCTGTTTTGTTTTTACACGAACGTCTTAGCAACCATACATCACTGCGATCGGGGTTGTAAGGCCTAACTGGTCATGTTATTTATTTTTTGATATGATGTCTGGTGACCTAATTAGGAAGTAAAAATGGCCGCTAATTAATTACTAAATCAGAATTTAGCTTGCGTTTTATTAATTTTATCTTCAAAAATTACAAGTTATGCATGTTGTTATGCGGAATGATGTTACGGACCTAATGGTCACTTTGGTTTTTTGATGATGTGTGTGGTGACCTAATTAGGAATTAAAAATGGCCGCTAATTAATTACTATTTCACAAATTAGCCTATGTTTTCTTAAATTAAGCTTTAACTCTAAACCCTAACCCTAACTCTAAGCCTAACTCTAAACCCTAACCCTAACTCTAAATCCTAAGCCTAACTCTAAACCCTAACCCTAACTCTAAACCCTAAGCCTAACTCTAAACCCTAACTCTAAAGCCTAACCCTAACTCTAAACCCTAACCCTAACTCTACACCCTAACCCTAACTCTAAATCCTAACTCTAACTCTAAACCCTAACCCTAACTCTAAACCCTAACCCTAACTCTAAATCCTAACTCTATCTCTAAACCCTAACCCTAACTCTATACCCTAACTCTAACTATAAGTCCCTAACTCTATACCTTAACCCTAACCCTAAACCTAACTCTAACCCCTAACCCTAACTCTATACCCTAACCCTAAACCAAACTCTAACTCTAAACCCTAACCCTAACTCTAAACCTAACCCTAACTCTAAACTCTAACCCTAATGGGTACATGACATTACAGACAGAACTGAGGATAGGCGGTGAGTCATCACCACACATCATCATTACAGGGACCACGAGGACGGCGCTTATTGCCAGTACACATCTCTCTCAGGTCCGAGTGAAGGGCCGGCTTCTGGACATGAACTTCTACTGGGACAGTCCTCTCTTAGGTCCGAGTGAAGAACCGGCTTCTGGACATGGTCATCTACTGGGACAGTTCTCTCTCAGGTCCGCGACATCACCTATTAGCCTGGAGGGGCATGCCATGGAGTCAGTGGGCAAGAAGTGTCCAGCTTGAGTGAAGCTGACCGAGAGAGAAGGTCCCTACCTTCATGGACCAGCAGTCTATAGTGGCAGCGCGGGTTTCCTCCTGAAGTAATCCGCCCACGTCTATCTTGCAGGAATCCACGGGCATTACTGGGCGAATGGTCAACGGTTCTGTCATGTCTTTCTGGAGAAGGCTGTGGGTTCATTACTTAAGGATTGAAGGCGCCTGACATATGGACTCTTCTTCATGAACGGGGAGTCTTTGTTCATGAAAAGGGAGTCCTTATTAATGAACGGGACAACTTCTTTCTCAGCCGGTCTCACTTGAGGTGGACACTATTTACCACCTATCTATTTACATCAGTTTATCCATTTTCCTGAATGCACAAGAGTTCGCTATCTGTCTTGTCTGCTTTGTGTGCTTGAGACTGAGCACTTCCGGGTTTGTCCGGAGGGTCTCAGTTGAGGTGGCCACTATTGACCACCTATCTATTTGCATCAGTTTATCAATTTTCCTGAATGCACAAGAGTTCGAGACTGAGCACTTGCGGGTTTGTCCGGTGGGCTACGGTTCTTAGAAACCCAGCGACTTATTTAAAACACACAATTTCAAGGGGGTGACAATTAAAACATAAGAAGGCCTGCAACACGTGGTGTTGTGGCGGGTTTCACAGGCAGACTGAGCACCTGCAGATTTGTCCGTTGTGCTACATTGCTAGGGAACGGGCGGGCGCAGCAGACACCAAAAGGCAACAACAAAATATATTGTACAGGGCGGGTAAAGGGTTAAGGTTCGACGACGTCCATGGCGGTGATGGTCTTCCTCTTGGCGTGCTCGGTGTAGGTGACAGCGTCGCGGATGACGTTCTCTAGGGACACCTCGGGTTTCCTCATAGATGAGCCCGGAGATGCGCTCGATACCTCCTCGCCGGGCCAGTCGGCGGATGGCAGGCTTGGTGATACCCTGGATGTTATCGCGCAGGACATTGCCGTGACGCTTAGCGACTCCTTTGGCGAGTTCCTTGCCGTCTTTACCTCTTCCAGACATGTTTTAGCAGTGGTAAATGCACGGTTATGAATGGGACAAAAATCCAATCCAATCCAATTGTTGGTACGAGTACCCTCTTTCAGCCTTCGAGTTTTCGACTTGGCTATGTAGATGTGTTTATGGTATTTTTGTTTGTTGTAAGCTTCCCTGCTGATGGATTGATTGCTTTCGCTACTTCCTTCATCAAGTTTTTCATGTCTGGACAGAGTCGCGCACTTGTTGAGGATTGGTACCAACCCCGTCACATGGTGCTGTTTCTTTCAGGGAAAGAAGCTTTCTTTTCCATGTTATGCAGACATCCAATGGTGTTGTGATGTCACTGGGTATATGGTGCTAGACCATGTTGTACAGACATCCAGTTGGTGGTGTGATGTCAATGATTTAACCCATTTAACGATTTAACCCATATATTGATTTAACCCATTAAAAAGAAAATTTGCTATAAAATGTCTAAAGGTTAAGTATTAATCCACTTATTGCTTTAACATACTTAATGTTTTCAAATCGGAAAACTACCCTAACGACGGCGTCGTTAATTCATTTATATTACTTGTATATTTATTATTTCTTGATGTACCCCACCCCCACCCCAATATTGTAGTGTGCTCAGAGATACCAAACTTCCGGTGTGGGCGTGGTTTTGTTTTTCTTAATTTCGCGAACTTTTGGTCGCGTCGTCGAGCGATCACTTCCGGTTGGACCATATAAATCTAAAAGTCAATTAAACGAAAGCAGCGTGGTACGATGAACGGGGAAGTTATTCTAATATATTCAGCATTGGCTCTTCTGCTAGGCGCAACTTATATTGAGCCGAAAAAGCGTTTTCTCTGGATTTTATTTCGTTCTATTCACGATTAGTAAGCTAATGTGTCTTATTACTACTGAAAGCAAACAGAAGACTTAACTTTTTATTGCATTTATGAATTCCTCGTCCAATTTTACATAAATGTGAAGTGTTTCAACACAGCTGGTGTTTGCTTGAGTTCAGGACAAAATATTTCGTGACATGGCCGATGGCAGTCATACGTATAAGACAAAATTCAAGATAGCGACGCCCATACAATAAACTTTAGCTACAGCGGACCTGTATTTATTTATAATTACAACTGGTAATTTAACTACTAAAATTAAACAGAATACAAGTGTCATTTATAGCAGTAATAATCGTAATATATATTTCAGCATTTGACATCTTCTTCTTCTTCAGCGTTCCGAGCCATTGAGGTTCTTTGCTGCAGATACAATCCGTCTCCATTCGTCTCTCTGGTGGGCCTTCTCTTGCCAGTCGTTGATTCCAAGTGCCTGTAGGTCTGTACATGTATTATCTCTCCACCGCCTTCTTGGTCTACCTCGGGGTCTACGGTCATTTATTTCCTGAGTGTAAGCGAGTTTTGTTTCCCTATTATCTTCCATTCTTTCTATATGCCCCAGCCATTGTAGTCTATTAGCCTTCATGATACCAGTGATTAGCGGGGACTTAAACAGATCATAAATGTCTTTGTTACTTCTTCTTTTCCACTCTCCACTTTGTTTATCCCTAATGGGTCCAAAGATGCGTCTTAAAATTTTGTTCTAAGACGCATCTTTGGACCTATTAGGGATAAACAAAGTGGAGAGTGGAAAAGAAGAAGTAACAAAGACATTTATGATCTGTTTAAGTCCCCGCTAATCACTGGTACATTTGACATGACTGAAAATAATTTCGAAAGCCAGTTTTCAGACCCGTCTTTAAGCTTGTAAGAATTGTAAGTAAGGAGTACATTTTTTTGCTAAGCTGCTCAGCAATACATAATTATTTAAATTTAAATACAGTACTGTAAAATAAGTTATATGTTTTAAGTAAGTATTTAATTATTAATTGCTCACTATTACTAGTATTAGTATTAGATACAGAACAGTGTAATATAAATTATAGAGCAGAAGTGAAAATCAATTTTAGTGAATATTTAATTATTTAATATTTTCATATTTTTATTATTTCAATATGATACATTTTCATGAATTGTTCTTTCACTAACGACAAACATTTCCATCCATCCATCCATCACGTGCCAAGCCGGTAAGCGTGGGCGGTTATGTTTTGCCATCTCACTCGATCACCAGAGTCGTGGATCAGCTCCGTGTTTATATATATATAAGACACATTAGCTATATATATATATATATATATATATATATATATATATATATATATATATATATATATATATATTGTTAGTTAGTTAAAAATTACCGTGGTAGACAATTGACTTTACATGTGTATATTTCAGCATGAAGGACTTATCTAGTTATTTTACTTTATGTTGTGTGAATTCTGCTGTATGTACCTGACGAGATGCAGCGAAATATGCCAGTCAATAAATCGTGCAATCTATTGTCTGTGTCTTCGTTATTTAAATATTCTAGTGTGATAATTTGGTCGCGCCTAGTGTGAGTCGCGTGGTCAGTGGTTGTAACACCCGCCTCATACGCCAGTGATCCGGAGTTCGTTCCCGGGTCAAGTCTGAGATATGCACTACTGACGAGCTCATACGAGAGCGAAACTCGAGTCTAATGCTTTCAATCTAAGGTGGACGAGACCCAAGGTTCATACTGGAATACGATCAGCGTTCCCAGATTGTGCTCAATCTTCAAAACTATAAATCTTGTGGCGAGAGGAAGGAAGACCGGAGGGATATTACTGGATAAATTCTGAATTGAAATGCATGACACATTTCTTGATAAGGACTGAGGCAGAATTTAACAGCAAAACTATAAAAGTAGAAAAAAAACAAAAACGGCCAGGACGTTTATATGTTGTGCAGACGAAACTCATGTAAGCAGCACCTGTATATTTTCCCTCACACGGTGAACACATAGGGTTAGAATTGACAGGAAACAGACATTATGGTCTCCGCTAAAAAGAAAGAAATACCGCAATGTAATATGCGGGTTAATGGGAATATTCTTAAACAAGTGAATCAGTACAACTATCTCGAAACAGTATAACATCTGATGGGAAGTCAAAAGTTGCCTTTAGCACAATGGAAAACATACTGACCAGTAAGAGATGTCAATTGCAACGAGGAAAACAAAAAGTGTTTGAAGTGCTACATGGAACTTGTACTTTTTATGTATGTGAATATTGGACAATAAACATACAAGCTGAAAAACAACTAATAGCAGTGGAAATATGGACTTTGTGAAAAATGTAAATAATACCATGGACAGATAGAAAAACCAATGAGCAACTCGTACAAGAAATAAATGAAAATCGTAAACTGATTAGAAAACTTAGAAGTGGACAGTCAAGACTGCTTTGGTCAGGTTATGAATAGAAATAAACCAAAGAACTTGGTGACAACTGGCAAAATTGAGTGGAAAAGAACAAGGAAGGCAGAGAAGTAAATATATGTATGGATTGGCCACATGGCATAATCGAAACAAAAACACTGAGCTGATCCACGACTCTTGTGATCGAGTGAGACCGCCCATGCTTATCGATAGAGACGATGCTATTTCCTTCAGAGATATGAAATTGTCCGTCAGGACACATACGATCAACTCAAGGATGGAAGTCTGAATGCCATCAAGAAGACGTATTCTGTCTGGGAAACCCAGCCATCCCAATCAAATGAGAAGAATCGTCACTTTCAGAATCTCCAACAATTGCTTCGCATTGTGCAATTTCCACGCCACAGCCAAATCAGACATCAAGCTGAACAGTATACAGTTAAGTCACTAACATTTAATTATGGTTGTTGACTTTCACTTCGGTTGTCCAGGTATTGTCGTTGACTCTACTGCAGTTCGATCAGGACTTCCGGTCCAAAACATGGAGGTAAGGCATTTAAACGGTTAAGGCCTCTGGGGTGTTTATGCTTGTGGCTACCGTTTGAATTCGCATTTTCCTCATGTTGGACTGGAAGTACATGGTTCCTTCGCCCTGCTACTGAGTTGAGGCGCGACACTCTGAGCTGTGAATTACGCGTGAAATGCTTTTACATCTGTCCGCTGTTGTTTGTAGCGTGAACTGCATGTTCGGAGTAATGGCAACCGGCTTTGTCGCAGAACTGATTGGTTTGCCTTATGCAGTAATGTGTAGCTACTGGTTTTCTAGTGACTGCCGCTTCCATCCATGATGAACTGTATTTTTCGTGGAGGACTTCTTGTGTTGGCATTCTGGCGGCGATACAGCGTACCTGTGCCGGCTGTTGCTTTGTCGAGACTCCTGCTTGTTCCACGTTTCACATGGGGCAGTGAGGAGAATTTTGTGTGATATTCACTGGCACAGGAACGGAACATTATGGGGACGACCCGTTACTGCGAAGTTGGAACCGGGACTAATGACTAATGATTACTGCAGTTCCTAAACTACTGTCGTTGACTCTTACTGCAGTTGTCCAGCCATTGTCGTTGACGCTTACTGCTGATGTCAAACCACTCATTGACATTGACTCTTACTGCAGTTGTCAAACCAACCATGTTCGCTGCCTCTTGCTGCATTTGTCATAAACAACAATGGTCGTTGCCTCTTTATGCAGCTGTTCAACCAAGCATGATTGTTTACTCTTACTGCAGTTGTCCAGCCATTGTCACTGATGTTTACTGTAGGTGTCAAACCAACCATTGTCACTGATGTTTACTGCAGTTGTCAAACCAAGCATTGTCATTGATGCTTACTGCAGTTGTCAAACCAACCATTGTCAATGATGCTTACTGCAGTTGTCAAACCAACCATTGTTGTTGACTCTTACAGCAGTTGTCAAACTAACCATGATCGTTGCCTCTTACTGCAGTTGTGAAACCAACCATGATCGTTGCCTCATACTGCAATTGTGAAACCAACCACGTCGTCGAATCTTACTGCAATTGTCCAGCAATTGTCGTTGACTTTTACTGCAATTGTGAAACCAACCAAAGTCACTGACTCTTACTGCAGTTGTCAAACCAACCAAAATCGCTGAATCTTACTGCAGTTGTCAAACCAACCATGGTCGTTGCCTCTTACTGCAGCTTTAAACCAACCATGATCGTTGACTGTTACTGCAGTTCTCCACCCTAAGGGATACAGACTTAGATGTAACGAGAGAGATGTTGGAAGTTAAAGTAAATTGTCTTTTTCCGAGCTTTAAGACCTATATGATCTATAATGTAAGCCTCATATTTGTATAGACCCGCCAGGACTCGATGGATGAGATCAATATTACGCGGCCGCCACTACTTCCCAGAACAATTTCTGGTACCGATATAAGGCCGCGACCACCTGGGAGACCGGATCTACATAAAATTAAAAGAAAAATAAATAAAAAAATATTCCCCGCATCAATTGGGTTATGGGGGGAGGGGGGGGGGGACTGATGATCTCCTGGCCTGAAGGCAAGGGTGATAGCCTACACACGCGCACATACACACACTCACAGAAGTGCCTTCTTCATAACAAAGGTAGCCTGGAATAGACCTGTTTGTCTGTCTGTCAGTCAGTCTGTCTTTCTGTCTGACTCTCCCTCGTGCCTTCTCTCTCTCTCTCTCTCTCTCTCTCTCTCTCTCTCTCTCTCTCTCTCTCTCTCTCTCTCTCTCTAACAAATATGATACGAATTAGCATTTTCTTTCCAATCCATCTCTTGATACTATCCATCAGCTTAAAACGGTGTTCTCCACTTGCGCGTTTTCCTCCCAACTTTTCCTATAACATTGTCTTTCAATCTGTTTACAGGTCCAAACCATATTATTTGTGGAAACTGTGAAAGGAACATTGATCTGCTTGCACCCCTTGTTTTAATCGTCTGTATCTGTCAGTTTGTCTTTGCAAGATATTCACCCGGTGTTTCTGTATACCAACATTTCAATGGATTATTCGATAACTGCGTATAAAACACATTACCAATGGATTGAACATTACAACAACAATAATGGTATATCACAGACACGCAGATCAGAATGGTAATATTGGTGATCCATAGCCTTAAATTACGGATGTTAACAATGTGATTCTTCGAATATACTAGTGGTATTGGGAGTAGTGTTGGCAACAAATGGCGCCGGACAGAAATTTGTGCAGTTTATCAAGCCATTTCTAATTCCGGGCAACGCCGCGTTTCTCTTGTTAGCCCTGTGTAGCAGATGATACCTACAGCACAACAGTTTAATGAACGTGATACGGAAGATGTTGTTGAAAATGGTGTAGATAATGGGGTTGAGAGTGGAAGAGACGTATCCTAACCAGACAAAGGCGGTGATTAAGGTAGGTTCGAATTGACACGACGTGCACAGAGCTGTGAGAATGTTTACGGTAAAAAATGGCGCCCAGCAGACGACGAAAATCATGAAGACAACTCCAAGAACTTTGGATGCTTTTTGTTCTGTTCTAACGGAGTTATCCCTTCGGACACTGGCTGTGTTCGAGGACGACGGGGCAGGTGCCTGTCCTTGACCTGCATTGTCACGCTTCATTAATAAAATATTGGCGGCCTTGACGGCTACGTGGTGCTTCCGAACCAGATCGCGAAGACGCTTGCCCTCCCGATTCGACGATGATGTGGGTGATGGCGAAGAAGATGAAGATGAAACACGAGAAGGGCAGCAGTTTTGTGGGTCGGAACTAGGATCTGGCGTTACCTCCTCCTGGCGCCCATTGCAGTAGGAAAATTCCGAGACCTGTTTGAGTCCTTGATAAACAGTACTCTCTTTGCCGTTCTGGAGCGCATACCGATTCCGCCTCCCACCGTTACTGCTGTGCGATGCACTGATGTTATTGTCTGTAATACAGTTATTGCTGTTGTTGTTATTGTTCACCACGGCAGCACTCTTGTAGCTGCCACTCTTCTGCATGCAGTTAATGCTACTGTTGCTCACTGCATTGCTGCTACTACACCCACCACTAACACCAACTTCATTGTGAAGCCGGTGGGGAACATGATGGTAACTGGCGGGTACTGTATTATGCCGATTCACCCCAACAGATCTGTAGCGCTGATGGAACGGGGCCATGACACCTGCTATACCCCCTTCAATTAGCTGGGTCCCGCTGTAAGATGTCGCAGCTTCTCGGTTGTAAAACTTGCGCCGGGCTTGCCAGTTCCTCCTACTTGTAGAGCGTCGGATCATCGGCTGACCCTCTCCATCTTCGGCGGGACGGCTATTGCAAAGCCGAGCCTGTTTGTTCAGCATTCGTGTAGTAAGTGCATACATTAAAACCATTATGGCTAATGGTATATAGAAAGCAGTTATTGAGCCGTAAATAATAAAATATTCATTGTTTAAAACACACGAGCCACCAACTAACACATTGTCTTCTTTGACTACTCCAAGTATCGTGATTGGGCTGGAAATCGCCAAAGATATTGTCCAGACGAGTACAATCTTCAGCAGAACGATGCGTTTCGATTTATTCTTAGTCCATAATGGGTATCGAATTCCTATGTATCGTTCCAGAGAGATCGTACATAGGTGTAGGATACTTGAGGTACACATGAGAACGTCCGAGGTGACGAAGAAGTCGCACAGCAGCAGTCCAAACAACCATCGACCTGAAAAGAAAAAAAAAAATAATAATACATGTTAGTTTCACGTCACCGCAGGAACAATATGTGCATAACATACGTGCAACAGGAAAATTGCAGTAAAAAGTTAGTTAGTTAGTGGACAGATCATACTCATTGCACATCGAACCATTCAGTCCATAAGTGCTCGAATCTTCTCCTCAGTAAATCCCTCAGCGTGTAGCTGCTAACAACACTAGTTCTGTGTTGATTTATTAATCTTCTTTGGCTTCATGCATAGTTTTCTTGTTTGGCCACACCTCTGTGAACTTATTGTTATAGCAGTCTCACCATAGTTGTAGATTCACAATCATCACTTGGTTCTCGCAAACTATTCACTTCTCGTAGAGCATTCCGTTCAGTATATCATTCTGGTCCATGGCTCGTCCGCTCTCCATAGTAGCCGAGCCTAGTATACTCCTCTCCTAATTCAGTTGTCCAGAGATCAATTCACTATGGCGTTGAGATTGTTTCTCGACTGCATGGCTCGGGGATCAACCCATATACAATAAATAAATTACAAAATAAAGGACCTCTTTACACCCAGTAAAGTGCTTTGGACATATGGTGCCTGACCCATATTTTTATAGACGAATCAGAACTGCATGGGTGCTGTGGTCAGAATAACGTCGTCCGCCTTTATTAACATTTCCTAGTATCCATTTTGACTGGGACGACATATAAGTCCGGCCACTACCCTACCACTGCTCCCAAACACAGACAATGGGGACCAGAAAAATTGCTAGAAGATGAGGCGGCCGGCAGGATCAATCCACATCTACTCTCGCATGCCCAATAGTCATGAAAGTACGCTGACTAGCACCATAGAGTCACTCCTCCAAGAAAGAATATGGAAGTAAACTCTTACACTGCGTCATCCCTCTTCAACCATAAGCTATAACCAGTCGTTCTCAACCTGTTTTGGCCCATGCACCCTTTCACCTTATGTTCAAAATGTCATTCTCTCCCTTTCCAAAATGTCATTCCCTTCCCCCTTACACACACACACACACACACCCACCCTCCCACCCACACCCACAAACCCACCCACCCACCCACATCCACACACACACACACACACACACACACACACACACACACACACACACACACACACACACACACAATTCAAGAAAGGTGGACAATCGCGTTTTGTGTGGTCCTGAAGCCAGTTAAAATCTGCCAATCTGTGGTCGAAATTCCTCCTCCCCCCTGTAAACCCTTAAATTCCCCCCTTGGGGGGAATTCCCCACCGGTTGAGAACCACTGCTATAGACGTCCCCAGACGCGTGCTTTATAGTTAGACAAGACGGAAGTCGTAGTAGCGTAGATTATAAACGTTAGCCTGTCGGCCCAATGGTCATATGTTCCAATCCACGTTGGAGAAGATTTTTTAAAATTGACCAATGCTACCAAATCAAAGCCGGTCTCCCTGGTCCAGAGGTTACCCTGTGTAAAGTTCACGCAACAAATACAAAACTTGGACCTGCAATATTTTCAAACACTGCACAGTCTTTAAAAATACACCCTGAATTTCCATGTTTCTTATTGACCAATAGGCACGCGGGAGTTAATGGGGTTAATACCGCGCCGACCGCCTTCGCTTCGCAAGACATTTCCTGGTACTCATTTTAGACTGGGTCAAGCTAGAAACCTAGGTCCATTTGAAGAATCCAAATCGACGATGTGTCGAATATCCGACCACGGGGCCGGCAGACGAGCGTCTAGTCACTACCCTGGCGCTCTTCCCCTTTGCTCAGTTGAGGCAAGTAAATTTAGAACAGGCCATCTCCTTAGCAAAGGCGTTACGGACCGGTTCATAATTCCGCTTACCTGCGTTCGAAACATACCTGCGATCGATTTGGCAGCATACCGTGTCGCGCTGGGTTTTAACGTGATAGTATGGGAGCCGGTCGTTCAGGAAGCAATGGCAAACTACTGAACGTAAACTTGCCAAGACATCAGCAACAGCAGTGCTGGTGTTGACAGTGATGTCCCATAAATAGGATATGGAAAAAAAAAAAATTAGAAAAAGGTTATGCAGAAAGAAAAATCTAAAGGATATAAAGAAATAGCAGCGCTGCAAAGAAATAAAGACAGACACGCATTAAAGAAGAGAGACAAGAAAGATCGCACAGCAAAAAAAAAAAAAAAGATCTACGGAGTACAGTTTTTGGTGAGATAATTGAAAGATTTTTTTCACCAAGACATAACCGGCCGAATTAATGGCATCAAGCTACGTTCGCTTAATGTACATTTGAGTAAAAAATATGGTTGTGTTTACGCCGAGGAAGCGTTTCACAATTAATGAGTGAGATAATGGCACGGGTGTATGTAATCCAGACACAGCGAAACGGCCCTGTCGTATTGAGAATCTTCGTTAGCACCGGGTCATGTTTTCCTTGGAAATGAGATATCGCTGCTGGGACGTTGTGCTAGTACAGGGTGTATATTTAATGACTGTGGGGTGTTTGAAAATATTGCCGTTCCAACTTTTGTATTTAACTTTTATGTTGCGTGAACTCCGTAGAGGTGAAATACAAAGCATGGAAAGGCAATATTTTCAAAAACCCCACAGTCATTAAAAAGGCACCCTATATTAGATTCAAAGCGGTCGTTAGACTTTGTATTAATCTCTAAACTTTGTAATAATGTTTATACTTTGTATTAGTGATTATACTTTGTATTAACGGTTAGACTATGGTTTAATATTTAGACCTTGTATTAATCGTTATTTAAAAAAAAGTTAATTGCATATCCTTTATAGGAGTTAGCAGTCAAACCCATCATTACATTTTTTTTTTGCTGTTTGTGATCTTTTGGTAAGTTTACGTTTAGTAGTTTGCCATTGCTGCTTTCTGAAAGACAGGCAAACATACCATTTTATAAAAGAACCCAACGCGAGGCGGTCTGCTGCCAAACCTTTACGTCACTGAGCCGGTATTAATCTGTATACTTGGTATTAATCTTTAGACTTTGTAGTAATCTTTAGACTTTTTATTCATCTTTATGAGACAGTATGCTTTCATTGTCTCTAGGCGCCTGAGTTTACTGGAGGGCATTAACTGGAATATTTTTTTCTGACAAAGAGTTCACCGACCAGTAAGTTCAAAATTAGTGAGTGGCTGGGCAATGACTCTGCTGCAGCCCGCTAACCGACAGTTTACCTTTCGTTGTTAGTGGAATAAGAAATTCAGGAAACATGAAACCAAAACGTAGCATAGGCTTTGTGGGGAACTGTCAGTTTGGGCAAGGAGTACAACGGAGGTGGCTAGATATATGGGAACGGCCACGCCTCATGAACCAAAACAGGCCAAGGCGGTAAAAATGGGCCGTTAACCTCAAACTATAACCTAGTGGTATCAAGGAAGCTAGAATAAAGCGGTTTAGGGAGAATTAATTATGCGGCACAGCTAAATGCTGATTGGGTAGTCTTTCACAAGGAAGAGACACGTCACGTGATTCCAGAAAGAAGCGCCAAGTATATCGGCATATATACGCGGGACAGAGGACATTTAAGGAGATAAGCAGGTTTTAGGCAGCCGAGTGCAGATACTCAAAGGGCTGTTGAGACCAAGAGGGCTGTGGAATTTCTGATCGGGCAGATACGCCTGAGGACCAGAGCGAAACACGGACTTGAGTGTTGGAAGAAAGTGCCGCCCAAAATAATATATTGATTGCTACGAAGGACCAACGTCTAAATAGCTAAAGGAACAGCTCTTGGGTCGTAATGGATGGCTAAAAGTCGAACACGACGTACATTAGCCAGAGAAAGACGAGGTAGTCGGAACCACACAGCAGACTTAAAAGTCAGATAGGACGGAAAGGTCAAGTGGGATCCACGGCAAGCGAGTGATTGGACAGAGACATAGGAAACCCACTGGACAGGACTCTTACGTAATTTGGTTAAGTTTAATTAGAAACATATTAGTCTGTAGTCGGGCGCGGGTAATGGTACTTAGGTTTAGAAAGCAATGGCAAACTACCGTGGACAAATTTACCGAAGAACCATGAGCAATCAGTAAAAGCTTGGTTTAACTGCGACGTCCTGTAACGGACCCGTGACTAGCTAGCTAACTATAATAGCAGTCTAAACCAGGAAGCGTTGGCAAACTACAATTAACCGATAGCGGGGCTGACTACGACGTTCTATAAGGAGGTAAAGGATACGTAACTCGCAGTGACTAATTACGAAGTAGGGATATGAGCGCCGAAACCATGATAGGAGTGATTAGTTGCGAACGGTATTAGCGGCCTCAGAGGTCCCCGATTTATTTCTTATAGAAATGTAAACACGACAGGTACGAGACGCGACCACTAGGTCAAGCCATTCAATGAGGCCAGGTGAATACAGCGGATGAATGGACAGCGCTTGGAGCAAAGCCTGCAGATGAAAGAATGTGCTTGTATTGTTGCCGGCCCGGCAGAGTTGAATCGGGGTCAGACTGCGGCGGAGAAAATAGAGCATACAACTGGTTAGTAGTACAACCTAAAAGTCGCGGGTTCGGACCTTCATGGAGAATCGGGGGTAAAAGGCTTAAATGGCTTTAATACTATAAGGCGAGATAGGGAAATAGAGAGCGGTGAATAGATACAACGACGCGCATTAAATGAGCTGAAGGGGACTAGAATGCCTTTGGATATAAACGTTACAGTCGGATAGTGAGAATATCTCGGATAAAGAAAAGGAAACGTGCGTCCATACTTCAAGAGCTGAATATTGAAGAAGATTGGCTAATAAAGACGACAAACTATACTGCGGGGATGGATGAAGAGGCATGTTTATCAATTATTATAACTAGGGTGTTGTTAGGCGTGATATTAATCTATGTTGTCAACATGGGTTTGTGTTAATAATTGTGTGGGCTTATGTAGTCGATGTTGATGGCCCATAATGATGGTTAATCATGAGTGAACTTATGCACTGCAGAAGGTTATTATGATTGTAGGGGTTTTAGTGTAAAGGGGCATTTCATATATGTGATTTGTGGGCAGTATCTGGTCCCATCTTGTTGTCTTATAATTACTGTTAGGGTACCAAGCTGCAATGATATTGTTGATGATGTAGATTTATGTTGTTATTAATAATGGCTATGATATACACATGCTATTGAGGACGACGATGGCGCCAATGATAATGAGACATGGCCCTAGTACATGTCACTGGCGTATTGTGTTGTCGGCCTCGGGGACAGAAGTGTTGTTGTTGGGGGTTACCTGATGTAGTTGTTGAGATGTGACGTCCAGTTATCAGCTGTTGTGTTATGTGTCTGGTGCAGGGAGACCTGGCCGGTGTGGGCAAGTAGATCAGGAGTTGTTGTCTAGGGTTGTCCCACTGCCGAGTTATATGTGTCTGTCCGCTGTGGGAAGACTATCAGTGTCGGCGTGGGTATTGTATTAATGTCACATGATTATTACACATGGTGAAGTGTTTGGGGGTTCATGGGTTGATGTTGGCATCGGGGTACACTGGTTGATGGTGTACGACCGCCCAGGCAGTGATGGAATATCTCTGACCCGATGTCAATACACGTAGCTGAAGACGAAGGTGAGCAGTAGGTTGATGACACCCGATGATGCTGTTCACATAGTCAAGGGTGTCTTTTTGTTCAATTTTCAGGTTGTCGCTTGATCGATTGCCTGGGTCTTCTCTTTCTCTCCTTCATCTCTCCTCCTTCTCTCTCTCTAACCTCTCATCTTCGTGCTATCACATTTAGACTTCGTATTAAACGTTAACCTGAGGTACTCTTAACTAGCCAACACAGTGACCAAAGGCTTCATCGGATGCCTGGACTGGAGCAGTTTCGGGCGATCTTCACTCTAATGTTAGAGTAGACGTGTTTAGTTTGTGGATTCAGAAAGACCTTTAGACTGTACTAATCTTTAAACTCTGTATTAATTTTAAGTTTTTGTATCAATTTAGTCTTTTTATCAGTAGTTAGATTGTGTTAGTTAGTTAGTTAGTTAGTTAGTTAGTTAGGTAGTTAGTTAGTTAGCTAGTTAGTTTGTTGCAGTTCCAACTTTATAGCAACGGGTCGTCCCCATTATGCTCCGTTCCTTTGACAGTGAATATCACACAAAATGCTCCTCACTGCCCCTTGGAAAAAGTGGAACAGACAGGAGCCTCGACAAACCAACAGCCCGCACAGGTACACTGTGCATAATGCAGCCGCCAGAATATGAACACACAAGTCCTCCACGACAAATACAGTTCATCGCCGATGGAAGCGGCAGTCACTAGAAAACCAGCAGCCACACATTACTGCATAAGGCAAACCAGTTCGTTTAGCGACAAAGCCAGCTGCCACTTTTCCGAACATGCAGTTCAGGGTACAAACAACCGCTGACAGAGGTAAAAGCATTTCACACGAAATTTACAGCTCACAGTGTCGCGCCACGCACTCAACTCAGTAGCAGGGCGACGGAACTATACACTTCCAGTCCAACATGAGGAAAATGCGAATGCAAACGGTAGCCACGAGCATAAACACTCCAGGGGCCTTAACCGTTTAAATACCTATCCTTCACGTTCGGGAAAGGAAGTTTTTTTCCCGTTAGACTGTGTATTAATCTTTAGACTCTGTACTAACATCTAAACTTTGCATTATTCAAGACATTATTATGTCTTAGCCTGAGGTACTCACAGCAAAACAAGACGGTGCACGGATGACCCTTCTCATGCCTGGTCTCGGCATCAAGCTCGGGCGATCTTCACTCTACAATCCTTTTCATCGTTTGATAATTTAATGACGTCGATTTTGATTATATTGTGGGCTGCTCATCAGTTGAAACTTTTCATATACATATTTCTCTGTCTGGAGATGTCGACCAGCATGATGGATTGCCAGAGACAGTCGTCTCTAGGCCGCCGCAACTCTTTGTTGCTGGGGAAAGTTTTCCCTGATCAAACGCCGGCCAAAATTCTTTGAGTAAAGGGGAATGATTTCCCTGATCAAAGGGGGACCAGTCGGTATATTGTTTACCCCGATCCGAGAATGAGAGAAAGAGAGCCTATCGGCACCTGGTTTCTGGCCAAGTCAGTGACGTCATTTAGGCACACAGTTCTCGGGAGTCTGGATAAAAAGTTTGCAATCAGTGGGCCAGATGGATTGAAACGAAATGGAGTGTTATTCTATTCCAGTTCTAATTAGGAAAAGAAACTAATGTGTTCAGTGTTGATTAAGTCACAGACATTTGTCCATAATGTGAATTTGAGGTTTCGATTCTAGAAGGGAATAGATTACATAAGGTATTTAATTGATAGAGATTATGTATAAATAATTAAGGGCAGTGTTTCACCAATTGTCTGCAACGCACGCCGGAATAATATCACCGGGAAAGAAAACCGAGTGGGGTTTACTCAGTTAGGCCAAATTGTGTTGCGTCAGAAATGTGTTCGCGAGGAAAATGTGATCAGCCAGTTCTGTGTTAGAAGAACGGCTGGCAGAAAATGGGGGATAGATCTGTTAAAGAAACGGAAACCAATTGTAGTAGTGACTAATACTAGGCAGGTAATTGAATATGTACATTTGGGCGATACTTGGAATCGAGTGTAGTGATGGGGCGTTGTGGGAACCTATTATAGGAGCGTCGGCAGCAGCAGGCTGATGCGCTGCTTAAACTAGGTTGAGGGGTATATCGTTAAGACCCATGTCGTGGGATGATATTCAGTGAGATTGAGGGTGGTTGGGGGGATAAAGGAAATGTCAATGGTAGGATCTTCCGGTAGGGTGTCTACTGGGGTTTCTTCGCTTTTCCTTTAGTCTTTCCTTTTCTTACCACGTCTCAGGCCAATGTGATGAACTCCTCTGCCTTATGTCAGAGTTTAGTTCTATGTTGATTAGGATATAAATATCTGAGTACGGTCTTCGGCCTACACTCACATATAGTAGGTCTGAATCGGGTTTCTCTCACCGTGTGTTCTCTCTTCGACAGGTTCTACTGTATCTGAGAACTTAAGGACAACTCAGAGATGTGGATAATGGCAGTAACACCGAGTGCAGTTTTGCTAAATGGCCTCTGCAATTGGACCCCGTACCACAAAGACGGTCTGCCAAATCATAGTCTCGTCTGACCCAAGATTGTCGATCATGGAAAGAATAGTTTGTCAGTGGTTGAGTTCCCAAAACAGCTGAGTTTAATGAACTGTAAATACCTCAATTGACCATGACTGTATTATGTAGAGAGGTTAAAATAGTGAAGAGAATTAATTAGTAACATTTTCCAAAGAGACAGGAAGAATTTATTATAACAGATACCATCAGTTTTTTTTAAGTGCAAGTGTTCCTAGGTCATAGGATTTTTATGGAAGTATCGGGTACACCATGTGTGCCGAACTCATAGACATTATTCTACCACATTCAACATTAGTGACCAGGCACCCAGACTATCTACGATCAACTGGAAGAAGTCGACCCCTGGCTGGAGAGACGCTTCATTCGGTGAGGTCCCTCTGAACTTGCTGTGTTGTGATTTGGTATGGCCAGAACACTATGATGAAAGCGGAAATTGATCCTGAACTGAATGGTCTTATCTCGCATACACAATAGAATATACTACAGACGTTCTATACACATACATTGCACACAGGTGACATTTTTTAAAATTAAATTATTTTATCATTTGTTAGAATCCAGAGTTGTGTGGTATGTTCTGGAGGAATATGAAAAAGGGGTATTGTCCCGTGGTAAGGAGTGAGAGAGATAGTGATCCAGAGACTGAAGGGGTGGTGTAGACAAAGGTTAATTAGATTCCCAAGCTGATGATATGGAATTAAAAGAGTGCGCTTGTTGATTCCTCTCACCCCAGGGACAACAGGTGACACTTCTCTTTCTAATTATTTCCCCCAGCATAGGCTAATTTCCCCATTCGATCGCTTTTATCGATTTGCCATGTACATTACATTGGTTCCTTTGTTCCTTCTCTTTTGCTTGTTAAATACTCATATTAAACGGTTTTGACGAGATCATCGTATTGCTAAATGTTTGAGGAGATTGCTTCCAAATATTGCTTGCCAAACTTAAAAGCTGGGCTCTGTCATATTCTAATCAGAAAGGGTATTGATGTTGTCGTAGGAACTCCGTGGTTCTTGGTGTTTATTCATTTGCGAC
>OY992888.1:24180611-24233111 GCA_963921405.1 Cepaea hortensis | reverse complement strand
ATTCAGATTAATGGGACTGCCAGATATTTCAGCTTATAGAAAGCTCATAGTATACAATCATTAGAGATAATCAACCAATGGGATGTCGTCTGAATGACGTATGCCTGCTCGGATTCAAGGGGAAGTCAATGACTTGTTTATAAATTAATATAACGAATAAGCGATTTTACTCGAAAGCCATAAATTCCTTTCTTCTTTTAGTACATGCCGTGTGGCTTCATGTCTGTCTGCATTCTCCTGTCTCGTGAACTGCCAGTCAGTTCTGGTACAGGTGTGCCTCCATGCCATGATGTTCAACTGTCCAGAATATCCTCTTTTGCGCTCCCTCTGCTTCTCCTCCCCTCGAACTTTCTCGTTATCACGACATACTCCGCGTGTCCCCTGTTTTTGATATGTCCAAATAACGAGGATTGACTTCTTCTGATGTGAGTAACCAATTTTCTCTCTGAGTTAACTTCTTTTAAGATATCTTCATGGTTCTATCTATCAGTCCAGGATGTTCTCATCATTCTCATATCAAACCACATCTCCATAGCTTACACATAATTCCTCACTTGTCTGTTAATTTTCCACGATTCTCTTCCCTACATCGCGATTGGAAAACTATAGTTGCCAAGAACTCCTTTCCTCACCTAGATTTTTATGTGTGTGCATATCCTATTTCGCAAGAATAGGTAGCGGTTCTCGCCGCGTTGGTAACTTACGGGGTATGTGAACCGGTCGCTCAGAAAGCAATGGCAAACTACTGAGCGTAATCTTGCCTAGTACATCAACAGCAGCTGAAAAATGCTGATGTTGACTACAACGTCCTGTAAGGGATATGAAGAAAAAAATCCTATTTAAAGGACACTGCAGTCAACACCAGCATTTTTCAGCTGCTGTTGATGTCTTGGCAAGTTTTACGTTCAGTAGTTTGCCATTGCTTTCTAAATGACTGGCTCACATACCTTTCCGTAAGAAACTAACCCCACGCGATCCACTGTTGAACCACGCTCAGCTGTGTTTTGTACGTTGGTATACGGGATTACGAACAGCGTCCTTAACTCCTTCACCAGGCAGACCGGCTCACCTAGAATGACAAAGATAAATTGCAGAGAATATTCTTCTTATTATTACATGCTGCCTTTATGTGGGTTATTTTACAGTTAACTCCTTAATACTCCTTCCAATTACTGTTAGCAAAGCATCCAAGTTTTGTCTTGAAACCTTGTTCACGCCGTTTTCTTGACCGTGGTCCTGTAGACAGATGGTCGCTAGTGTGATGCCCGAGAACGGTAGAGTACATCTATGCTGTTGTTCACCGGAGTGAAACCAAGCACTTTTTCTGTGTTGCCTTCTCTGTCGGGGGTTCTGGTGGGCCTGCAATCATTTAGACAGATCAATTCGGTGTCCGTCAGTGCCTCCTCTAGTGTCCGAACCTGTCTGATGACTAAGATGTTGTCCGGTAACTTTGCCTTGTCGCTAAAGTCTCCCTACATGATAAAACAAGTTGTTGCCTGTTAACATGTTATTTATACTTGTCCACTTCTTCCTCTCTACTATGTCAATACAGGCATATATATTGAAACAGTTTACTACTGGTCTACCTTCACATACATTCAATGCCATCCACTTGAATTTCACCTGCTGTTTCACGCACTGAGGAGAACTTTTGCCCCAGTCTGAATATAATTACCTGGCCAAGATGTTCGTTGTTGCAATAAATTTAGCAGCCTGAAACCTACAGAGCTTCCTCTGTGTTTAAACGAGTCCCCGGAGCGAGATCCCGTCTGCATCATGGATCAGGTTCTCCTGGATCGGTATTCCCTGTTGCGCGCTCCGGGAGTTCCAGCATAATATGTATAAATAGATTCCCCCTAGGCATTCTGACTTGGCTTGTTGCGTGCACCAGCACTTCTCGTGCGTCGCCTTCTACCATGCTGTCCTCTTCTTCTTACCGTGTTTCCCCGAAAATAAGACCTGCCCTTATAATTAGCCTTTGCTCGATTTTTCAGTATCTTTTAATATAAGACCTACCCATAAAATAAGCCCTAGTTAAGATCGTCAGCTAGAATTAGAGACTTGTTGCTGAATGGCCAGTCGGAGTACAGACGCCACTAGTGCGCACTTGATAATGGAAGGATTTGGATCGTAATTCAATACGTCACTCGTGTGAAATAAAGTTACCACTGCACTAAGAGCAGGTTACGTGGACAAGAAATACTCATTTAAGGAAAGCTTTATTGCTGGACATGAGAGACTGGGACCAATGGTTCTACAGGAAATGGAGTCGCAAGAAATTAAGGCCGGAATTCAGGATTTGGAGAAGAAGAAGACGTGACTGTATTTTAATAAATGTATAATTTTGTACATGAATAAATGTAGATTTTTGTATTTGAAAAAAAAGAAGACATCCCCCGAAAATAAGCCCTAGTGCTTTTTTAAAGTAAAAATTTATATACGACCCGGTCTTATTTTCGGGGAAACCCGGTACACTCCTAGTTGCTAATCGGCTGTATAGACAGCATCGGGATGGTGATAATATAATATAGTAGTTAGAACTCATTCCTACCCGCCAAGGGGTCGTGTCTTTAAATCCCATTCTTGGCGGAAGTTTGTTTCTCATTGACGTTGGCTCTCAGGACGATGCACTTTAACATGAGTACCATATAATTTACTGGAAAGTCCACACGGAAGTGTTGTGGCATGTAAATACGACCGGCGGGGTATTGACCACTTCACTCAGTGAGTGCTGATTGGTCTATGAACATGAGTCTAGCACCATATGGCAATACATCTCATGTGTGAAAAATGCTATCTGATATTGGGTGTATTTGTAATGACTGTGCAGTGTTTGAAAATATTGCAGGTCCAAGTTTTGTATTCATCCTCTGTAAAGTTCATGCAACAAAATAGGTAAATACAAAACTTGGACCGGCAATATTTTGAAACACTACACAGTCATTACAAATACACCCTGTACAACAGTATATCAAGTGCTTACGTGTTGCGCGCGCACTTTCAAATTCACTGCGTATCTGTGCCAAGCAGAAAAAAAGAGAATGATTACCTAATAATGACAAGCCAGTTTATATCAGGCCAATCCGTACATTCTGTCAACTTTCATTCGGCGCCCGTGTCAGTTGTTTGTGTGATTAATACGATTAATACATGTCTCCGAGTAACAGTGAGGATCTTCTACCGCTAGCTTTATGGGGATATAGGTGTGAGGTTAATGGAATTAAGCCTCCCAGAGTGGAACTGGCGGAATTATCACTTCTAGAATCAACTGGTTCATCATTTGTTGAATTTCGTTGCCCTGTTTCGTTAAGTCTGTGGTTCAGTTCATCCGACCACCACAAGCATTTGTCCGGTGTTATTTTTTCCAGCGCTGTGGCAAAGTAGTTGTATATGCAATCCGGCATACCACGTTTGAAACACAACTGCGGGGAATTTGGAAGCAAACCGCTTTGCTCTGCTTTTCATAGAAAGGCATGAGGACCAGATGTTCAGAAAGCAATGGCAAACTACTGAGCGTAAACCTGCCAAGAGATCACAAACAGTAAAACAAAATTGCTGCCATACAGAAAGCAATGGCAAACTACTGAGTGTAAACCTGTCAAGAGATCACAAACAGTAAAACAAAATTGCTGCCATACAGAAAGCAATGGCAAACTACTGAGCGTAAACCTGCCAAGAGATCACAAACAGTAAAACAAAATTGCTGCCATACAGAAAGCAATGGCAAACTACTGAGCGTAAACCTGCCAAGAGATCACAAACAGTAAAACAAAATTGCTGCCATACAGAAAGCAATGGCAAACTACTGAGCGTAAACCTGCCAAGAGATCACAAACAGTAAAACAAAATTGCTGCCATGCTTTTTTTTTTTTCGTTCACTCCCTTTGAACTCAAGCGTTGCCCACACACCTGCTACTACTTCTAGTGGCAATGAACTGATTTTTGCCTGTTCATGAGCTTCCCCAATTACCAGTGTCCCTCGCCATCAGGTGAACCAACTCCGACTTCAGAGGATTGATTGATTGATTGATTTAGGAGGGACGTTCCCATACACGCTCGTCCCCATCATCAGCCAAAGAAGAGTTTCAACACCAATAGTACCAGTAGTAATCTGATTATATGTCCGTCTCGTCTTTCCTCTGAGCGTCGAGCGTCGGCCAGACACCCTTGTCACTCCTCGCTGTTTCATTCCTGTCAGACCTTGGTGATCCATTTGCTCCTCCGAGGTGTACACGTGCTCCCACAAGGCCGCAACCACGTCTGCCTTGTCATGCATCAGTACTCCACCAAGTTTTGCAGAGCCAGCCAATCTGTTCGGCTGTTCATTCCCCTGCACACCGGCATGCCCCGGAGAAAAGATCCAGGCGATGCTTGCCACCTGTGACCTCCGAAGCGAAGCAAGCCACTCTGCCCGAAGCTTGCATGTCCTCACCTTCCTCAGCATGCTTTCTGAGTCCGTTACAATCACGATGTGTGTGTGTGTGTGTGAGTGTGTGTGTGTGTGTGTGTGTGTCGTATTCTCCATCAAGCGGAAAGCTGCACTGTCCGCATCCGCCTCCATTCTTAAGCTAGATGTTGTGGTATCATATGCCAGGCTCTCCTGCACCAAACGCCGACCATTAGCTTTTGCTAAGAACCCCCAGGCACTTCTCCTACCTCTCAACACAGACCCATCTGTGTAGATAATTACACCACCCGAGCGAACATTATCCTCAATTAGTTGCTGGATTTCCACTTCCGTGTCCCTGCTGGCCACTCCCTGCACTCCCGGCTCAATGTGATTATAACTTTGCACAAATTTGACTGCTTCGCTGGCACTCTGATCCATTCCTCTCCTCGCCTAATGATCTCCAAGGGGCACATCTGTTTGATCGTATTCTCCGCCCGAGCCACCAATGATTTTCCTCTTATCAGTCGCTGACCCTTAACTGCGCCCAACGCCTCATGCATCAGGGGATCTGTGTCTGCAGCTACTCTGAGGTATGCCTTCGCCTGCATCACCTTGAGCCGACTTCAGAGGTACTTGTAATTTAGTCCCCAAGTCGAGGACGAGAAGTCAACATTTTAGTCCAACTGATCTGTGCAGGTGTTAAACCCGCTACCTCGACATCAATACACCGGATGTTTAAGAATAAGCGTTCTTATAAATTCAGCTATGCCAACTTCTACTGGAACAGATGCAAACTTGCAAGACAGATAGCGTATGTTGGTGAACTATACAATGATAAACGAGCAGACACACATTTCAGAAGCAGCTGACAAGGTCTATCGGTTTTAGCAGTAGACACGCTAAAAGCAATACATCAACGGAAAAAAAGGACAATCTCACAGGGTCAGACAATACAACTAAAGCAGAATTACATACTCGTGGGGAATCTCGTGTTGACATTACCACAAATCTGTAAATCACATAATCGCACTAGATACTTCCTTACCGACTTTTAAAAATAATTCACCCTTCCGATCGAAATCGATAGACTGTAACGAGTATTGGAGTACGAGGGGGATTCAAATGAAAACCTCAAATGTATTATTTTGTGTGTGTGAATATATTCTGAAAAAGTAAGAACAAATGAATCATTTATAGATGTAGTCACCACAATATTCAATGCAAATCTTCCAGTGCCGATAAAGAGCTTGGATTCCTGTAGAAAAAAAAATTCTCTTGGTCGCGGATGTAACCACTCATGCACACACTCTGTTGTACCTCTTCATCGGACCGAAAAGTTGTGAAACTTCCTACTCCACTCATACACTTGCTGGACTGACAGGCATGCATCACCATAGTGGACCTTCATTCGCCGATGAACTTGTACAGGTGTCACCCCTTCACGAATCCAAAAAATTAAAAAAATAATAGATAACAGAACGCTGCTCCTCTTTGGTGCATGTCAAAAGTGTGGCGGCCATCTTTAAACTGCCCGAATGATGTTACCGTGTTCGTCTTCATCATGGTGTCACGTACTTAACACTCTTGACATCCTTAACAATAATATTGATATGCTACAAGACGATGGTATGGTTATTGTAATTTCTACCACATGTTTAAGGTTTTCATGTGACAAACCCTCGTATTATCACAATTCTGTAAAAGGCATACAAAGCAATAGGTTTACCGACTTATCGACTTATCAACCTTACCGACTTTTGAAAATAATCACCCTTCCGATCGAAACCGAAGGACCGTAAACAGTGTAGAGGTAAAATATTAGACTCAGGGAGCCCCGCTGGTGTAATAACTAGCACAAATTGCCGGCTGACTCAGTAGTCTCTTACTTAACTTACTGAAACCAGAAATTGTTAAAATAGTCTCTTACTCTGCTTACTGAAACCAGAAAAGATTCAACGAATCTCTTACTTTACTTACGGAAACCAGAAATAGTTAAACTAGTCTCTTACTTTACTTACTGAAACCAGAAATGGTTAAAAGAGTCTCTTACTTTACTTACTGAAACCAGAAAAAGGTTAAAAGAGTCTCTTACTTTACTTAATAAAACCAGAAATGGTGTCCATATGGTAATGAAAGCAAGACAGAGAAACACAACAGATTAAGTGCTAGCGGGATTTAGGGGACGAACTAATCAGAGAGGGAAAAGCAACTGGGATATAACTTTCGAAACAGTCCAAAAAATAAGGCAGTATACCCAGTGAAGTAGTCGTACCAGGAACCATCAAGCACCGCGCCGGTACTTTTTTCGGTGTAACCTAAATGCGCGGTGCCCCACAGAATGATAGCAAATGTGAAGTTTGGTGCCCCCTCCACCGCCTCCTTAAAATTTAACAAATGAGCGGAAAATTATAACAACAGAGATGGAATGCCTTAGAAGAGCTGCAAGAGTAGCCGTGAAAGACAAGATAAGGAATGAGGAAATTGGAAGACAATTAGGTCTGAAAGCAGCCATGCACTTCATTAAAAGAACAGCGGATTAAATGGTTTGGCCACCTCACAAGAATACCCTGGTACCATCTGCCAAAAAGAGCCACATTGAAGAAATATAATTGATAAAGGGCAAGGGAGAGACCACGTAAAAGATGGAGTGATGGTATAAAGAACAACCTTAGAGAAATGAATACCAACTTACAAAGAGCTTTAGAAAAAGCACATAACAGATCTTTACATCTCCCCCCAATACTTCACTGGTGTTATGATGGAAGAGAAGAATGGGTAGAAGAAATGGAACCTTTCTGAAGATTTATTATCAAAAGGGGCATTTGTTAGGAGTCAAGCTGGCCTCGGCGCTTAATGTGTCAGTGATTAAACTTCCGGAGCGATGATTATATCACCTCTAATCTCTAATTCGTTCCTCTAAATATAGGATTACGAATCAATACTAGTATATATACTTCTCTTGCTATCTCAGTGTTACCAGGAGATAAGGCAGTTTATATTTTCATGTATTATAACACTAAACACGAAATTTTGCGTCAGTGATGTCATATTATGTTTCTAAACAAAATAGTTACGAATCCCATGGGAACTCAAGATAACCAATGCTATAGTTCTTCATGAGGTCTGCATGAACGAATGGATAAGAGCGCTCGTTCTTAAACATCTGGTGTGCTGATGCCGAGGCAGCGAGATCAACCCCCACACCGGTCTGTTGGACTAAATTGTTGACTTCTCGTCCTTGACATGGAGATGTAAATTACAAGTACCTCATAAGTCGAAATGGGTTTGCCTGATGGCGAGGGACAAAAGTAAAAGGGAAGGTTAATCCACACACACAAATCTGCCCTCGTGGACTAGAAGTAGTGGCTCGCGTATGGGCACTCTTGAGTTCAAAGCGAGAGAGCAAACAAAAGTACTTCATATTTATCCCTTTCTTATCTTCATCGTCCATTCGAGCACAAGTCTTCAACGAACCCATATCAATCCCTCCTGTATTTTGCTATCTTCTGCAACCCCCTCCATGTTTTCCACACATTATTCACCCCAATTCCTTCGTCTTCTCTTATTCGTCTCTAACTCTTTTCTCCGAGAGATTTTATGTCTGTCTCGCTTTACTTAGCTTGTCTGTGGGTTCCAGAGAACGGTCCTTATAGTTTAACAATTGTCAGGTATTCTCAATGGGTGTCCCATACAGCATCAACGCCTTTTTTCACCTCTTCACTCTATGAAACCTGTCTAGATCTGTCCATAAGTTCCGCACTGGTGTCATACAACATTGGTCCTATTCTACTCAAGCACTGGTTAGGAAACGTCTGTAGTTTTTGGAAATCGTTTGGATCATTCTTTACATTTCTGGTCCCCACAGCAGTACTGATATAACTCCATAGCTACATATTCTAAGTTTAGTACTAGTTTTAACTTATTTTCGTGAACCTTAACTTACCTTACCCTGAATCTTAACGTGTCCTACCCTGAAGCTTAACTTGTCCTACACTGAACCTTAACTTGTCTTACTCTGAACCTTAATTTGTCATACCCTAAGACTGAACTTGTCCCACCTTGAACCTTTTCTCTGTCCTACTTTTAACATTAACTTGTCCTACCCTGAACTTTAAATTGTCCTACCCTGAACCTAAACTTGTCCTACCCTGAACTTTAACTTGTCTTACCCTGAACGTTAATTTGTCCTACCCTGAACGTTAATTTGTCCTACCCTGAACCTAAACTTGTTCTACCCTGAACCTTAACTTGCCCTACCCTGAACCTAAACTTGTCCTATCCTGATCTTTAACTTGTCTTACCCTGAACGTTAATTTGTCCTACCCTGAACCTTAACTTGTTCTGCACTGAAACTTAACTTGTCCCAACACGAAACTTCCACATATTCCCTAATGCCATGAGCGCTCCTTTTGTCCTTTACCTGATTCAGCTCCTAACAAAACAGTAGTTTTGGACGAAACATGGTGCACAATTAAATGAAGATCTATTGCAAATTTCTATTCATTGTGCATTAAAATTGCCATAGATATTGCGAAACGAAACAAATAACATTATGACCTTAGTATAGCGATATATTGCCTTTCTGTTCAAGTGGGAGGTCATTTTGGCGATATATTATCATTCATCACTGAATCAGATAATATCCAAGTACTTCAGAAGAGCAACTCAAAAGATATATGATAATCCACCCCACAAAAAGATAATCGTCGTTTGTTTGCTCAGGTTACGAGAAAGGAAGATATCAAGAACATCGTAATAGCCTCGAAGGTTTAGAGCACTAGAGAAACAGGTTGAGATAGAGACAGGGAGCGCTGGGAGTGTTGGCAGCATGACATGAAAGAGATCTGATGGTGGATGTATAGAGAAAGCAGATGCTAAATGGTTGTTGCAATACATGATCACCTGCGGCGCCCAGCATGACATATCATAATGGTGATACAGATCTTGGCATAACCTTTTAGGATGCAAAAGACATAAAGCACGAATTTTATTTTGAAAATTGTATGAATTGGGCACGCTGACCCATTAACAATTCTGCCTTCTTTATCTCTGCTTAATATAATTGGTTCCCTGCATCAGAAGACAATAAATAGCATACAAAATACCCCTGACTGTCTCATATGAAACATGGAACAGACAGCAGTCGAAAGAAGCGGCAGCAACTAGAAAACCAGCAACTGCACACGCATTAAAGTATAAGGCAAAGCTAGCCAGTTCAGCAACCGGCCGTCCACCAATTCGTGAACATGCTGCTCACAAATGTGTGACAAGTAACATAATCAGCAACACCAACTTCACCAAGATATAATACAACAGAGATGATTGAAGAATCAACATCGCCGACGTCTCACCCGGACCAGGCATCTGCACGAGAGAAAGGGACACCGTGCAAGATGTATATGGAAACCTTAAACTGCTGGTTGGTAAATAATTCCACAAGCAGTACTATCTTCATCACAGGCATTCTCCGTGGCCGATGGGTTTCATGCGCTTGTGCTTGAACTTTCGGTGCGATGATGGGGGAGGGGGATCCTTCTCCACATCGGTCAGCTGGACATAAACGTTATCTTCCCTTTCAGAAAGCAACGGCACATTACTGAGTGTAAACATGCCTAGACAAATCAGCAGGGGCTTGTGATTGATCGAAGGACATACAACTAAAATCACAATAGAAGACGACAGAGGGAAGTGGAGAGTCATGATCGCCGATGTCTCATCAGAGCTAGACTTGCGAAGAAGAAGAAGAAGAAGAAGAAGAAGAAGAAGAAGAAGAAGAAGAAGAAGAAGAAGAAGAAGAAGAAGAAGAAGGTACAGGGAAGGTAGGAGAAGTTAAAGATTCAAAAATTGTAATAAGTGGATAAATAACGTGTTTATTGTTTAAGTCTGCTTGTGTGTGTGTGTGTGTGTGTATGTGTGTGTGTGGGCGTGCGTGCGTGCGTGTGTATGCGTGTATTTCGTTGTTTGTTTGTGTGAGTCAGCTTCTGTGATTTTCTCGCTATTTCCTAAGTGCTTTTCTTCAATAATCTGCTAAATATCTCCAGAGCATCCGTGATAATCCTCTTAAGAATTCTTCGTGTAACTATACATTATCTCCCGTGTTTCTTGTAATCGCATGGTTGCGTGATATTCTGTCTGGTGTGGACATACATCACGTTTTGTATTGAGAATAGTAGACATGCCAGCAGTGTGGTGGTTATACTTGTAGTAGTAGTAGCAGTGGTAGTGATAGTAGTAGCAGCAGCAGTCGCGTGGTAGTGGAATCTACAGTAAGACACACTTATGGCGAACATCGCCCTAATGTAACTACAGAGGCAATATTTCTTCTACCTGCTGCAGATAGCTATTACATGGAGGGTGCTAACATAAATAAAGAAAACCTTAGTAGTAGTAGTAGTAGTAGTAGTAGTAGTAGTAGTAGTAGTAGTAGTAGTAGTAGTAGTAGTAGTAGTAGTAGTAGTAGTAGTAGTAGTAGTAGTAGTAGTAGTAGTAGTAGTAGTAGTAGTACAGGGTATATTTGTAATGAATGTACAATGTTTGAAAATATTGCCGGTTCAAGTTGTTTAGTTACCTATTATGTTGCGTAAACTTTGCAGACAGTGAACAACACTTGGACTGGACATATTTCAAAAACTCCGCACATTCATTAAAAATACCCTGTAGTAGCACCAGTAGTACCAGTAGCTACAGAGTAAGAGAAGAATTTTAGCAGCGGTGTGGTTCGACGCTTGCCTGCCGGCCCTGTGTTCAAGAGTTCGAACCAGCATTTAGACAGATGTTACAAACTGACCTGAGCTCGCTGGTGGACCCAGCCTAAAATGCGTACCTGGAACTATCTTGGGAAGTAAATGAGGACACATGAAAGTACAAGTATCGTAGCGGGAACCTGAAATAGGGATGTGAAGTAATAGGGATGTGAAGTATTAGGTATGTGAAGTATTAGGTATGTAAAGTATTATATATGTGAAATATTAGGTATGTGAAGTATTATATATGTGAAGTATCAGGTATGTGAAGTATTAGATATGTGAAGTATTACATATGTGAAGTATTAGATATGTGAAGTATTAGGTATATGAAGTATTATATATGTGAAATATTAGGTATGTGAAGTATTATATATGTGAAGTATTATATATGTGAAATATTAGGTATGTGAAGTATTATATATGTGAAGTATTAGGTATGTGAAGTATTAGGTATGTGAAGTATTATATATGTGAAATATTAGGTGTGTGACGTATTATATATGTGAAGTATAAGGTATGTGAAGTATTAGGCATGTGAAGCATTTGGTATGTGAAGTATTTGGCATGTGAAGTATTTGGTATGTGAAGTATTTGGCATGTGAAGTATTTGGTATGTGAAGTATTAGGTATGTGAAGTGTTAGGTATGTGAAGTATTGGGTATGTGAAGTATTAGGTATGTGAAGTATTAGGTATGTGAAGTATTTGGTATGTGAAGTATTTGGTATGTGAAGTATTAGGTATGTGAAGTATTAGGGATGTGAAGTATTAGGTATGTGAAGTATTAGGTATGTGAAGTATTAGGCATGTGGAGTATAAGTATGTGAAGTATCAAGTATGTGGTGTATTAGTTATGTGAAGTATTGGGTATGTGAAGTATTATGTCCATCACATTTTGTGATATCTGAGTGGACGTGAAGGAGACTGACGTGATATTTGCCCCATCACCCACAGAGTGCCAACTAGACTATAAATATATGGATCTGTCTATAAATATATGGATCTGCCTATAAATATATGGATCTGTCAACATGTACTCAATGTGCATCAAGTTGTGTAAGGGGTTGTTTACTTACTTAATAAGACAAGATGCCTCTATGAAGTGGTAAGGCTATATTTGTTATGTAATCTCATTGAGGCCCAATGATTTATAATCTAACGCAAGCCATGCTTGTGAAAGCTGGCTGTCTCAACGACAGATCGATGTGGGTGCTCTCAAAATAAAAATAAAGGGAATCGATTTTTGAGGGATCTAAATAACTATAGGATACAGAAAGTTGAGCTGGGTCAAGAACCGGGATCACAGCACTCGGGGCATTCTCATACGCTTTCCGCCCTGATCTTCAACAACCAACGAAGAGTTCCAGTGCCAATGGTACCTGCAATAATCTGATTATGCGTCTTTCTGGCATTTCGTCGGAGAATTGACTGACTGTCGACCAGATTATCTCCAGGCAATGATGAGGTATCTGTTCTTCCACATTATACATACGATAACAAAGGGCCTTGACTACATATGCCTTATCTTTCACCAATACTCCGCACAAAGGTGCAGATCCAGCCAATTAGCCAGTCTGATAATTTCCCAACTCACCAGCATAGCCTAGGGGAACGATCCAACGGATGCTCCCTATCAATCTTCACCCCGCTCAGAATGCAATGCGAATCCGTTACATTCACGACATGCTTGTGTTGTTTATTCTCCAGCCAGCGGAATGCCACAGTGACTGCCTCCACCTCCATTCTTAGAATAAATGAGATATCATATGCCAGACGCTCCTGTACCTCTGTCCATTAACCTTCGCTATGAACCCCCAGGCATTTATTTTGTCTCTTAGCATAGAGCCACCCCTGTAGAGGATTACATCACATGGACGCAAATGGTCGTGTATCAATTGTTGAACCTCCCATTCAGCTCTGCCTGCTGGCCAATTCCTACACTCCCGATGCAAAGTGATTATGACCCTGAACAGGTTTGACAATTCTGTCATTTTGACCCATTTCTCTCCTCTACGAATATTTTTCAAGTATACATCCTTCTATCATTGTGTCCTCGTTCTGAGGCATATATCATTTTCCTCTTATTGGCCTATGATCCTTATCGGTACCCAGAGCTTAATACAGACGGAGTGATTGTCCACTGCCACTCGTAGATATGACAATACCTGCTACACCTAGAATCTGTCGGCAATATTTGGCAAAGCCTGGATTGCTGTCATACACACTATGAGTGTGTGCCGTGGGCATTCCAGGATCAACCGCATAGCTTCATTCTATATGCGCTCTAAGTTTACTAGCTGAATCTTTGACACTGTGAGCAGTCATAATCCATACTCAAAAACTGAAAAAAATCCAGATGTTGATAGTGTATGAATAACATTCTTTGCTCCATATCCACTGCTGCCATAGACTTAAGAGCGTAGTAGTAGTAGTTGTAGTAGTTGTAGTAGTAGTAGTAGTAGTAGTAGTAGTAGTAGTAGTAGTAGTAGTAGTAGTAGTAGTAGTAGTGGCAGTAGTAGTAGTTTAGTAGTAGTAGGAGTAGGAGTAGAAGTAGTAATAGTAGTAGTAGTAGTAGTAGTAGTAGTAGTAGTAGTAGTAGTAGTAGTAGTAGTAGTAGTAGTAGTAGTAGTAGTAGTAGTAGTAGTAGTAGTAGTAGCAGTACTATTAGTAAGAGAAGGTGAGGAAAAAGACGACGACTACGACGACGAGGTCGACGAAAACGACGACGACGACAAAGAAGAAGAAGAAGAAGAAGAAGAAGAAGAAGAAGAAGAAGAAGAAGAAGAAGAAGAAGAAGAAGAAGAAGAAGAAGAAGAAGAAGAAGAAGAAGAAGAAGAAGAAGAAGAAGAAGAAGAAGAAGAAGAAGAAGAAGAAGAAGAAGAAGAAGAAGAAACAGACGATGGAGCAGAAACGTGAAGAAGGGACTAGAATTCTACAAGTCAGTTTGACAGTACCATTCGGGAAAAGTCAGCCATGATGATTGCACTTGGAAGACTGCTGTTGAAAAGAATAATTGCCTACTACTTTTAGCCGAGCATTAGATTACGTGGCCAATATTTCTGTCTTCAGTCTTTATTTCTATCATTTCTGCCGTCTCGGCTTTTTAGTTTTTATAAGAAATCTTCTTTTCTGCCTTTCTGTCTTTCTGTCTTTCTTCCTTTCTGTCTTTTTGTCTTTCTGTCTTTCTGTCTTTCTGCCTGCCTGCCTGCCTGCCTGCCTGCCTGCCTGCCTGCCTGCCTGTCTGTCTGTCTGTCTGTCTGTCTGTCTGTCTGTCTGTCTGTCTGTCTGTCTGTCTGTCTGTCTGTCTGTCTGTCTGTCTGTCTGTCTGTTCTTCTTTTCATCTTTCTTTCTTTCTTTCCATCTGTCTTTGTGTCTGTCTGTCTGTCTTTCGTTTTTTCTTTCTTTCTGTTAGCGAACTGAGCGAACTGCTGTAGCTGGTATTGTCATGAACATGGTCGCACGCCGTTTCGTTACTTGGGCTCGTCGCTTAGCCAAAGCAAGTGACAGATTGTCCACGTATTACCCCCTGCTCTCAGGCCTACACATTGTGATATCACTCTCAAATCACCAAAGCAAGGGACAGATTGTCCACGTATTAACCCCTGCTCTCAGGCCTACACATTGTGATATCACTCTCAAATCACCAAAGCAAGGGACAGATTGTCCACGTATTACCCCCTGCTCTCAGGCCTACACAATGTGATATCACTCTCAAATCACCAAAGCAAGTGACAGATTGTCCACGTATTACCCCCTGCTCTCAGGCCTACACAATGTGATATCACTCTCAAATCACCAAAGCAAGTGACAGATTGTCCACGTATTACCCCCTGCTCTCAGGCCTACACAATGTGATATCACTCTCAAATCACCAAAGCAAGTGACAGATTGTCCACGTATTATCCCCTGCTCTCAGGCCTACACAATGTCATATCACTCTCAAATCACCAAAGCAAGGGACAGATTGTCCACGTATTACCCCCTGCTCTCAGGCCTACACAATGTGATATCACTCTCAAATCACCAAAGCAAGTGACAGATTGTCCACGTATTACCCCCTGCTCTCAGGCCTACACAATGTGATATCACTCTCAAATCACCAAAGCAAGTGACAGATTGTCCACGTATTACCCCCCTGCTCCTAGGCCTACACAATGTCATATCACTCTCAAATCACCAAAGCAAGTGACAGATTGTCCACGTATTACCCCCCTGCTCCTAGGCCTACACAATATGATATCACTCTCAAATCACCAAAGCAAGTGACAGATTGTCCACGTATTACCCCCTGCTCCCAGGCCTACACAATGTGATAACACTATCAAATCACCAAAGCAAGTGACAGATTGTCCACGTATTACCCCCTGCTCTCAGGCCTACACAATGTGATAACACTATCAAATCACCCACCAGTGGCAGCTTCTGAACAAATTGTTTTATAATTTTTATATAATCTTGATCGCCCAATTCAATGTTATTGTCACCTTGGCTGCTTCAGTTGTCAACTTTTTCCAGTTAGAAACGCAGTTTGAAATAAAAACAAAATATAAAACAGAATTCAATTTTAACCGAGTTGCCACAAAGAATTAATTAATTAACAAGCTCAAGCGAAGAAAATAAACCAAGCTAGAATATATAAAAAAAAAAAAAAACGAATGAAAATAAAGAGAAACAAACATGTTTTCTGGAAATTCCACGGGACACGTTTTAATTTCCCAAAATCTTAAAACACTTCCAGTTTTTATTGTATGTAACAAGAAAGAAATATCGATATCTCAATTGTTGTGTGGATATGTTCTATTTTGTATAGTGGGCTTGAAATAACTGGTGCAAAATTGGTTTGGCACAATGTTGTGAACAACCTGGCTTTCTTCTGATATGACGCTTGAGTCAGAGGCAGATATTACTTTAACTTCTCTTACCTCGATGAATTCACCATCATCATCATCATCATCATCATCATCATCATCATCATCATCATCATCATCATCATCATCATCATCATCATCATCATCATCATCATCATCATCATCATCATCATCATCATCATCATCATCTTCATCATTACCATCAACATTCTTATCATCATCATAGTCATTATCATCATCATCATATCACCGTCTTTTTCTTTTTCTCCCCCACCCATCCTCCTCCTCCTCCTCCTCCTCCTAATCCTCCTCCTTCTTCTTCTTCTTCTTCTTCTTCTTCTTCTTCTTCTTCTTCTTCTTCTTCTTCTTCTTCTTCTTCTTCTTCTTCTTCTTCTTCTTCTTCTTCTTCTTCTTCTTCTTCTTCTTCTGCGGCGGCGGCGGCGGCGGCGGCGGCGGCTGCTCCTCCTCCTCCTCCTCCTCCTCCTCCTTCTTCTTCTTCTTCTTCTTCTTCTTCTTCTTCTTCTTCTTCTTCTTCTTCTTCTTCTTCTTCTTCTTCTTCTTCTTCTTCTTCTTCTTCTTCTTCTTCTTCTTCTTTATGCGCCTGTTCTGCAGCAAACATTGGCGATCACGACTATCCAGTCCGCGAACATGTCTCTCCCATCCTCTCTGTCACTGGATATTTCAATACAGTCAATATTGTCGTTAAGGGTGTCAAGAGTGCTAAGCACGTGACATCTCGGTGTAGGCGAACACGGTGATGTCATAAGGACAGTTTAAAGATGGCACCCAACATTTGATATGCACGAAAGACGAGCGACGTTCCTTTATTCGTTTTTTGATCAGTGAAGGGGTGAAGCCTACAGAAAGTTACCGTTGAATGAAATACTAGTATGGTGATGCATGCCTATCAGTTCAGCAAGTGTATGGGTGGAGTCGGAAGTTTCAAAATGGCGAGACTTCTTTGACAGACTGTACACGGCCGGGTCTGGCACACCTTGTAGTGATCCAAGAGTCGTTTGCTTCCGTTGAAGTTCTCGTACATGAAAACCGCCAATTTACCGTGAGTGACATTGTCGCACATCTTGATATCAGTCAAGGTTCAGCACACCACATCATCCATGATGTGCTATATTACCGCAACATGTCTGAAAGGTGGGTGCCACGACAGTTTACTCCAGAATTGAAACAACGTCATATTGGTGCTTGTCAAGAACTTTTGCAGTGCTTTAAAGCAAAAGGTTATGATTTCCTATCAAGAATTGTAACTGGAGAAGAAGCCTGGGTTCACTACCACGAGTCGGAAACGAAGAGAGCGTCAAGGAATGACGCCATCCCTCACCGAAACCAAATATGTTTCGCATGCAGCCATCTGCAGGGAAGGTTATGCTGACTCTCTTTTGAGATGAACGAGGCGTTGTTTTAGAGCACCACATGCCTAGTGAGAAAACCTTTAACTGTGATACTGTGATACTGATCTTCTCAGGAATCATCTTCGACCTGTAATCACAGCCAAACGACGTGGATTTCTGAGCAAATGTGTCCTTTTACAACATGGCAATTCTTGACCCCATTCTGTCCGTGCAACAGTTGTAACCATCAAAGACCTCCACGTTCAGTGTGAACCACATCCCCATTTACTCGCCAGACCTGGCCCCATGTGATTTCCACCTGTTTGGACAACTCAAAGAGTCATCGGGAGGAAAGACTTTTCGGTGCGATGAGGAGGTACACGGGTGGCGCCTGCCAAGAGCATTGTTTTCTACAGGAATGCAAGCACTTTATCGGCACTGGAGGACATGCATCGAACGCAGTAGTGACTACATCGAAAAACGATACATTTGTTCTATACTTTTCCAGAATATAAAAAAAAAAAAAAAACAAACAAACAAACAAAACAAATAAACCCCCTTGAAGCGCCCCCCCAACCCCCCACCCCCTGTAAATAATTCTTTGTCTTCTTTTGCTACTCTTGTTTTTACACTAACTGCTAATTACTCGATTTAATATCGCATGCAGATATCCATGAATAGCGGACAAATAATGGCTCGTAGCAGGAAGCTATATCGAGTCAATTCTTATGTAAGGAAGTGAATTATGGATAATCAACAGATTAATGAAGAATGGTTTAGAAGCTGCTTAAAAGTGGTTTTAAAGAAGAATATTGACACAACGAAGGACACATAAGAAATGTTGATGATATATTGAAAGATGTTGTTGACCCAGAGTAAGAGAGAGAGAGAGAGAGAGAGAGAGAGAGAGAGAGAGAGAGAGAGAGAGAGAGAGAGAGAGAGAGAGAGAGAGAGAGAGAACGGGTTACTCGCATCAGGAGAAGACAATCCACATCTTAGGACACTTAATTAGAAGAGAGAAGCTGGAGTACGTTGAGACAACGGGAAAATTGGAGGGGGAAATGAGGCAGAGGAGAACGAAGAAAGAAGAAACTGGCTAGTTTGACATCATGACATAGAGGAACACCTGTAACATAAATGATTGACAGTATACGAGACACCTGTAACATAAATGATTGACAGCATACGAGACAGAAGGATGTGAGCAGACATGATCACAAACTCTCCCCGACATGAACATATAAGAAGAAGATGGAGGAGGAGGAGGAGGAGAGGGAGGAGGAGGAGTTGAAGAAGAAGAAGAAGAAGAAGAAGAAGAAGAAGAAGAAGAAGAAGAAGAAGAAGAAGAAGAAGAAGAAGAAGAAGAAGAAGAAGAAGAAGAAGAAGAAAAAGAAGAAGAAGAAGTAAAGAAGAAGAAGAAGTGTGTATGTCATATACATTTCTGTTGTCATTTGCTATGATTTCGAATAATCTCAAGTAACATATGCACCAACCGATTTTTCAGCTTTAGTTGTCCTCTTTGTCCACAATATCCTGAAAATCCTTGTTGTTTGCTTCAATGGGATAAACTTTGATAAAAACGCCTGGCTGAAATAACTGCAGATAATTTTAGACCTCAGAATGTCATATAAATTTCACGCTGATAACATTATACAGCGAGGCAAAAGGGGATTGGCAACACTGATAACTATAGTTATTGCTCACGTGCATTAGACAGCGCTATAAATGTATTCCCTTAGTAAATTTAAGCAGGGAAACCACACGCAATAGGTTGCACGATTTATTGCCTGATGTATTTCGCTGATAGAGAGCTTTGCTGGTAATGTCATGAGCACTGTCGGGGGCCGGTTCGGCGCCTGGGCTCGTCGCTTGCCAACAATTGGGGGAGGGGGGGGGGGGGGCAGATTGGCAACCTAGTCATCGTTGCTCTCAGGCCTTCAAAATGTGATGGCTATATCACACCACAAACCTATAGCATGAAATTAATCGGGACATTTATTGTTATTGTTTATATGCAGCTGCTTTGCTTCAGGTGCATCGTACCAGAGTTATATATCGTATGAAGTGAATAAGTGAATTATACATTGCCTGACATTCTTTCCGCCCACACCACCGCAGACTCCACAAATATTTCAATGATAACTGTAGCAACAGTTAAGGTAATTTTTCGAACACCTTGCAATCAAACAGCAGACTATCACCTGTAACGTCTCTGTGCATCGAGTAGTCTATTGTGACAACGGGAAAGATTTGTGGAAAGAGAGATAGAGGATGATAGCGTGAGAAAATTCTTGAAAATCTTGTATCATGGCACGGAAGGGAGTCAACACTCGAACTGATCCATGTCGTCGGAGATCGTAATTGGTGGAAGTGCAAGGATGTCCTCGCCAGCCTGCAAGGCATTGTATGATGATGGCATACTTAAATCACACAGTCAGTGGTATTGCTTGAATATTGTGCATTTGTTATCCCCACGGTAATCACAAATTTAAAACGGAATTTTTCTGTCTGCACAGCTTGAAATCCTTTATTGTTTTTGAGTGCAATATACGAAGTGCCCTTTCTTTGTTAATTTAAGCTTGCAATTTAGCAGTTTTTGAGAGATAGCCAAGCCTTTCGACTGCACATGGATTTCTGCAGACTGATTAACTCTTTTCCACCCACACTGGTATATGTTCGGTTACTCAATTAGCTAATTATCGTTCCGTTGTACTTTGTAATTTGCTTGGCACACACAACGGCACAGATGAATATAGTTTAATTTGGTGTACGAAGACAACATTGGAATTCCGCTAAGATCAGGATATGACGGTTTTCTGAACACTTACACGATGTAGTCACGTTGTCAGCATAACAGTGCCAAAGACTGCAGCCAATTTAACATGAAAAGATATAATATTATTGGGTTGCACTTGAACCCGTCGTGATTGTCAGGAACTCACAAAATATTGTTGAGAAGGGTGAAGACAGACTTGTTCGTGCTGAGTGGCATTTGTCAGTGACAAAATACAAAATCAAAGATATGGAGAATCCTTTGGATATTGTCTCCAGCATATGTCGGTGTGTTGGGAAACGAACAGCCATACAGATTGGCTGGGTCAGCGCCACTGGTTGGGGTATTGGTGCACCATAAGTCAGATGTGGCCAGAACTCTTTGCAATCATGTAAATAGTATAGAAGAACAGATGAATCGCCATGCACGGAAGAGCATGGTGCCGCAAGGAGTGACCAGAGGATCTGATCGACACTCAGTAGTCTGAGGAAATTTCAGACGGAAACATTAATACTGCAAGCAATAACATAATTATTGAAACTCTTCGCTTGTTGTTGAAGCAGGGGACAGAGCACATATAAGATTGTCCGAAGTGTTGTAATGTCGGTTCATGACTCGGCTTTATAAGAACAATGCGTTACATACATGAAATCCTCTCAGAAATGTCCAGACATGCGCTGTCATAGAATTCTGCTGTTATCTCCCTGCCTTTTCCAAATAAAGAGTCTTGTTAAGGTTAGTTAAAACAGTTGTTACAAATTGCAAGCCTGGTTTCATTGCATTCTCCGCTTTCATTGTTCATGCTCAGTTTAGAATTAACTGCTACTCTCCAGTACTTTTCTTTTCAGATTTAGGTAATCATGTTTCTCACAACGATTGTAATATCTGTAGGCATCACAACCCTGAGAGATTAATGACGATTTTCATAGTATTCGTGTAATGCGTCTTTGTGATCTACCGTAAAATGTCTGTAGAATTGCCTAGTTAAAGGGTTTAGGTGTGACTCTCTTAACATTATCCAGTAACTACGTACCAAGTGTTCACGCGCGCACACACACACACGCACACGCACAAATACACACACACACACACACATATATATATATATATATATATATATATATATATATATATATATATATATATATATATATATATATATATATATATATTGATTATGCCGGTCTCCCTGCCCTAGTAGTTACGACTTTCTCCGTAATCCCGTATATCCACGTATGGTAACGCAGCTGCGCGAGATTCGGTAGCGGATCGAGTCGCGTTGGATACTTACGGGGTATGTGAGCCGGTCGCTCAGAAAGCAATGGCAAACTACTGAGAGGGCCAAGAAATAAATCAACAAAGCAGTAAAATGCTGGTGTTGACAGCGATGTCCTGTAAATTGGATATGCGAAAAAAAAATATGGATTATAAATAAGAACACATACTCGCATTTAGTTCCCCATAGGTCTAATAGATTAGAATATTATGTAAGGAGGCAAAAGAAGCATGGCTTGAGAAAAATTGCTTAGAAATTGAAAAACAACACAACAGTCAAAATACCAAATTAGTGCACAAAAGAATTCAGGATTTTACTAATAAAAGAACAAGTACACCAGCAGGCTGTCTAAAAACTAAAGATGGCAAAATCATAATAGAAAAAGATCAGATTCTACATATATGAATAACGAAGACACAAACAATAGATTGCACGATTTATTGCCTGGCATATTTCGCTGCATCTCGTCAGGTACTTACTGCAGAAATCACACAACGTAAAGTGAAATAACTAGATAAATGCTTCAATCTGAAATATACACATATTCGCACAGTAATGTCGATTGTCTACCACGATGATTTTAAACTTACTAACATGTCTTTCTGCTTCCACAAGGCCGGCTTACGCAGGTTGATCACTATGGCTTCAGGAAACCTTAACAACCGACTACTCTGTGTGTTGAACAACACACGGAAGGCACTTTCTCTTTCAACCACATGACCACTCTCGAGCACGTGTCTCGCGACCGATGAAGCAGGACTGTTCCGGTGTGTCGGCCTGCCTAGGCTACCATCTTCTGTGTGTAGTATCTTGTCTACCAGTTCGGAATGTGTTCCAACACTCTGTTATGCAACTGTCACTCTGTTCTACTTATGTAGATGGCCTCGCACCTACATGTAAATTGGTAAAGACAATTCGATTTGGTGTACAAAGCTACATGTTCTTTAACTGCTGGGATGGGGATCGGTGTGGCTTTGTGCCTGATAACCGGAGTTGCAGCACAGAATGTTCGCCCAACTGCTGTGATGAGCCGGTCCTGCAAACGTTGCATTACGTCATCTCCTCGGAAGGTTAACTGGATGAAAACCTTGAGTTTCGGACTGTAGTTTCTTCTGGTTTAGGTTTGGTCTGTTGACAGTGGCGCTTCATAAATCCTGTGGAGTAACCATTCAGGTTTAAGGCATTCTTCAGAGTTTCAAATTCTTCTGTCAGTGTGTCCGGGGTGCATATCTTTCTAGCACGGTCAAACAGGGTCCGTACTAAGCCCCGTTTGTACTAGACAGGTGCTAAGCTCTGAAAATTTAAATATTTGCCAGTCTATGTTTCTTTACGGTACACTGATCTTTGAATTGTGCCGTCTGCTCTACGTCTCATTAGGATATCTAGAAACGGCAACGCTTCGTTGTGTTCGTGTTCCAGAGATAGAGAGATGTTTTTATGTGTCACTGTCGTAGTAATCCTTTATTACTTTAGTGTCGTCCCTGGAGTGAGGGGAATCAACACCCACAATATTTTAACCCAATATTATTGTCCTAGAGAAACCACCAGAATCCGTCCACAAAACTCCTTCAGTCTGTAGACACCCCTTTCTTACTCTCACTCACCCCGGGATCATGCCCCCTCTCATTCTCCCCCAACATAACATACTCAACAACTCTAGCTTTAACAAATAAATACAACAATTAATTTATTAAAACAAAGAGTATGTGTGTGAGAAATGTGTGTGTGTAATGTGTAGAATGTGTGTCGAATATTCTAATGTGTATGTAGAATCAGACCAGTGAATCAGGAGCAAAGTTAGTTACACACACAACAGCACCATGTATTCCGGACAGTGAACCTCACCCAGAAGATGTTTCTCCGTCCACGTGACGACTTTCTCCGATAACGCTCGAACAAACAGGATGCTGGTCATCAGTTAGACACTGTTCGATCTTGGTCTTCACTCTAACAAACACGGTGTAGTTACTCTGTTTAATAATGTTTGTTGAACAGAGAATCTTTCAATTAACTGAAATGTCACTTGGGAAACTCTACTGTTCACAAGTCTCTGATTATAAGATTTTCCCCCTCTTTAACAAACAACCTATTAATGTTTCTAGGTAGATGTGTGTGTGTGTGTGTGTGTGTGTGTGTGTGTGTGTGTGTGTGTGTGTGTGTATATATAAATATGTGTGTCCTTGGTATATGAGTTATGAATCTTCGGTGATGAAGCTTATCCCTCAGTAAACACAACACTTATGTTCATCAAGCGCGGCTCAGCAGAAGCCAGGTTTCTGCAGACCAACTAGGTTCTGAGCCCCGTGTAAAAGCCTCTCAGTAACCTTTGTCTTCATTCCGTGAGCCATCATTGTATAAAACTTTGAAACTGCTTCTTCGTAATAAATCATTGCACACTCAAGTGGAACCTGTTGAGTAGAGAACATCATGGTGAGAGCAACTCAATCCTGACCGTAATTAGGTGAGTGTAGGCCAATAGCAGCACTCAGATCTATAACAGAGATCCGATCTCTGTCATATGGCCAAATAGCTCATCACATTGGTCTTAGACATGGTAACACCAGAAAAGAATAAAGGAACGGGTAGAAACCCAGCAGATGCCCTACTGGAAGATCCTACCTTTTCAAATTCCCCTCCTCCCTCCCAACCATCCTCAATCTCTCTAATTATTATCCCACTACATTGTCCGCAACTCCCTGAGTAAAATGATATATCACACAAGCTAGTTAAAGCCATACAATAGGACACTAGTGCCGACGCTCCTATAATACTTTCTAGCACCGCACTTATAGAACATTCTATCACCGTACCTATAATACATTATATCACCGCACAGTACTGTACTCTATTCCTAATCATACTCTAAGTTAGATCTGATTAATAGAATACCATATGCCTATTCCGGTTGATGATTGAGACTATGCAATCACAGACTGGATCTAAGTCCGCCGATACATTATCAACACTTTGACACTATAGTCTCTTTCAATTAACATAACTCGGAATACTGCGCCGATCTTTAACACTTCAGAACTTTTGGTCGACTCCCCGAACTTGTTTACCGCAACTGGTTTTATTTCGGGGCTTGAGAGACGTCACCAACAAGTCTAGACGCTAATCAGTCCAGAGTCTGGTTTTCTCCGCCTGTTTTCGACTGACTGGAATCAATCCGCCGTCTATTTTGCTTTCATCTGGGACTTGTCCCGGCACTTCCGAGAGTCCCGCTAGTCTGGGATCTGGGGAATCATGTCCCCTACATCGCAAGACCTCTCCGACATCTGTCCAGACATTCTGTCTACAACATCAAAGGATGACTACCACATTTGCAGACGGATGGCGCTTTTGTCCCGTCTGGAGCAACAACTTGTTAACAAAATGCCGACCGGGTGTAGACATTTGACGCGACTTATTTTGTTCCTCAGTCCCCTGCTCATAAAAGGATTGCCTGTTTTTTCAGACGAATGTCGGGTCTTGTTTGTCATCGATCGAAACTATCACGTTTTTCCGCGACAGTCACGTTCATTGTGGCCTGGAACGACGTTGCTTGTAGCTTGTCTATGGTGATAATTAGTATATCGTCCACGTAACGACGGTAGAAGGCCAAGTTATTGATGTCTTAAGATCTATTTTCTTCTAAATGTGCCATGAAGATGTCTGCTAGAATAGGTCCAAGCGGACTCCCCATGGCCACTGCGTCAATTTGGCGATATGACTTTTTTAGAAAGTTGAATTGAATGTTGGCCTAGTTTAGTTGTTTGTCTCTAATGCGTTCACTTATTATATTCACGGTCTAATCTAATGGAACGTTGGTGAATAAGGAGGCAATATCCATGCATGCCATGTGTTTATTATGTATGTCCATCTTCTTCTTCAGCTTTCCGAGCCATTGAGGTTCTTTGCTGCAAATACAATCCGTCTCCATTCGTCTCTCTGGTGGACCTTCTCTTGCCAGTCGTTGATTCCAAGTGCTTGTAGGTCTGTACATGTATTATCTCTCCACCGTCTTCTTGGTCTACCTCGGGGTCTACGGTCATTTATTTCCTGAGTGTAAGCGAGTTTTGTTTCCCTATTATCTTCCATTCTTTCTATATGCCCCAGCCATTGTAGTCTATTAGCCTTCATGATACCAGTGATTAGCGGGGACTTAAACAGATCATAAATGTCTTTGTTACTTCTTCTTTTCCACTCTCCACTTTGTGTATCCCTAATGGGTCCAAAGATGCGTCTTAAAATTTTGTTCTCAAAGGTTTGTAACAAGGCTTCGTCTCCTTTCGTTGTACTCCAGGTTTCAGAGCCATACAGCACAACTGGTCTGATCAGTGTTTTGTATATTGTGATTTTGGTGTTACGAGATAGCGCCTTTGATGTTAGTAGATGTTGTAGTGCATAGTGTATCTTATTTCCAGAGTTGGTTCTAGTTTGTATTTCTTCCCTTATGATGTTGGAGCCGTTGAAGATTGTACCCAGGTATTTGTATGTTTCCGTTCTTTTAATGGTCATATCATCTATTTGTATGTGTATTTGTATGTATGTCCATAGTGTCCAATAATTCCACCAGTTCGAATGCATCTCTGAGTGTTCTTGGATCGAAGGACTGTCGTACTGGCTTTAAAATTTCAGCTAGCCATCTCTCCATTCGGTGTTGTGCAGAGTTAACCATGGACAGGATCGGTCTTAGCGGGATGCCGGGCTTGTGAAGCTTGGGTAGACCATACATCTGAGGAGTTTGGGAGCCATGCGCTGTGAGCGTTTTTGCAGTGGCCTCACTGATGTGTCCCGCATTCACTGGATCTCTTTCCTCATTTTTGCATCCAGGTTCTCCGACTTGTTGACTTTTTGATGTATCCTGAATTTAGATTCATCTGATAATATTTCTTCCATTTTTCTCTGGTAGTCTGACATGTCCATCAGTACTGCACCACTCCCTTTGTCAGGTTTCAATATTACAAGGGTTTTGTTAGCCTTTAATGCTTTTAAAGCAGTAAGGTGTTCGTTGGTCAGCGGACATGTCTACATATATGGTCAGACTATGTGAAAAACCTGTATAATGATAACATAGATGAACTGTATGATATTCGATTTAAAAATGAAGGACCGCCAATTTTGAAGATGGAGGTTCGAAATGTTCTTAAACATATGAAAGCTGGCAAGTCCCCCGGTTCGGATAACATCACAACAGAAATGTTTAAAGCTCTAGAAGAATATGGACTAGATCAAGTCACCAGACTGCTGAACTCATTATATTATACCTATGATATACCTTCTGAATTATGTACTTCTGAATTTATTGCAATCCCAAAGATATCAGGAGCCTTGGAATGTGATCAACATAGAACAATTAGTATAATGAGTCACATCACAAAGATTTTTCTACGGATTATCATGCAAAGAATGAGGAAGAAAATACAACCTGGAATAGGGGAAGAACAATGTGGGTTTGTAGAAGGAAAGGGTGCAGTAAATGCTGTGTATATGCTGCGTTCAGCTATTGAACGTTCTATAGAAGTAAACAAAGATATACATCTTTGCTTTATTGACTACACAAAGGCTTTTGATAGAGTAAGACATGTCAACATGGTAGATATGCTTGCAGATCTACAAATTGATGGGAAAGACATTAGACTTATTTTTAAAGAAACATATATTGGAAACAACAAGCTGAAATAAGGATTGATAATGAAGTGGAACAATATCAACCTATTAAGAGAGGTGTTAGGCAGCGATGTGTAATGTCTCCAGATCTTTTTTCCCTATACAGTGAAAATATTTTCAGAAATGTAGAAGATGTAAATGGAATCAGCGTTGGAGGACGAAACATCAATAACATTAGACATGCAGATGATACAGTATAGATTGCAGACATTGAAAAGGATCTGCAACAATTAGTAGACGCGGTTGTTGTACACGGTGAACAACTGGGATTAGAATTAAATTGTAAAAAGACACAGATTATGGTCGTCACTAGTAAGGACGAAATACCACAATGTAATATACAAGTAAATGGGAATATTCTTCAACAAGTAAATCTGTACAATTATCTCGGAACAGTCATAACATCTGATGGGAGATGCCTTGAAGAGATTAGAACAAGAATCGCCATGGCGAAAGTAACCTTTAGCAAGATGAAAAACAAACTGACCAATGAAAAGATGTCAATTGAAACGAGAAAAAGAGTGTTGTGTTCTTTTGTATGGATGTGAAACTTGGACAATGAGCATTCAAGCTGAAAAACATCTGATGGCTGCAGAAATGTGGTTTCTGAGGAAAATGCAAAGAGTACCATGGACAGACAGAAAAAGCAATGACCAAGTACTGCAGGAGACAAATGAACATCGTAAACTGATTAGAGAAATTAGACGTAGACAGTCCAATTTATTTGGGCATGTTATGAGAAGAAATGGATTGGAGAACTTAATGACAACTGGCAAGATCGAAGGGAACAGGCCAAGGAGAAGACCGAGAAATAAATACCTGGATGGCTTGGCCACATGGCATGGTCGAGACAGGAACACTGAGCTGATCCACGACTCTGGTGATCGAGTGAAATGGCGAGTCATGACCGCCCACGCTTTCCGTCATGGCACATGATTGATTGATTGATTGATTGAGGTCTAACAGATAATGATGGTCTTCACGAAAGATGCCAGCCTCCATGCATCGGGTTGCTGTAGCTCCCGAGATGTCAACCATTATATTGCCGGACTCTAGGATGACGTGTTCGTGTTCTTGCTCCTCGGCCTCGTGAAATGTTGATGCGTTCCACGTGCATTTTTTTTTTGGCTCTAGTTCGCTTTGAATTCAAGCTTTGTCCATGCAAACTACTTCTTGTAGTGCTAGAATGAAATTTGCATGTGGATTAGCTTTGCCTTTTAACATCAGGCGAACCCATTTTGACTTCAGAGGTACTTGTAATTTACGACCCTAAATCAAGGAAAATAGGTCACAATTTTAGTCCATTTCATGTACCTATTTTTAGGTATTTCAATCTAATTTTTAGATGTTCATTGCTAGTTTGTGCTCTTGCAGATAGATCCAGCCTTCTATATCTCATTAAATCACGGTGCACCAGTTTAAGTCACTCGATGTCTTCCTAAATTACTCTTTACCACAATAAGTCACTTGATGGCTCCCTAAACTACTCTTTGCCACATTAAGTCACTTGATGGCTCCCTAAACTTCTCTTTATCACATTAAATCACTTGATGGCTCCCTAAATTACTCTTTACCACATTAAGTCTCTTGATGGCTCCCTAAATTACACTTTACCACATTAAGCCACTTGATGGCTCTTTAAATTACTGTTTGCCACTTTAAGCCACTTGATGGCTCCTTAAACAACTATTTTCCACATTATGCCACTCTATACTTGCATAAACTACTTTGTACGAAATTAAGTCACTCCTCGTCCCTAATAATCCTCTCCGATTCCCATTAAGCCACCCCATACCTCACTACACTAGCACATACTTATTTAAATCACCCGGGGCCCTCATTCAATAACCCCATATCTCTCTTAAGACACTCCACTTCCTTTAGTGATACTAAATAGCTAAATGTTTCTTTTCTAACATTTTTGGGAAAGCCAAGTGGTGCAGTTATTAGTACAGCGGCCTCTCACAAACAGACTTACGAGACTTCAAAAAACATATACAACCAATTAAAAACAAAGCTTTACGTGTGTTAAAATCTAAGAAAAGCTTCTACAGAACACGAAATGGAGTAAAATAAGACATGGCGACTTAAACCTAAGTCCTGATAAAATAAATCAATCATGTGCCATGCCGGAAAGCGTGGGCGGTCATGACTCGCCATTTCACTCGATCACCAGTGTCGTGGATCAGCTCAGTGTTCCTGTCTCGTCCATGCCATGTGGCCAAGCCATCCAGGTATTTTCCTCTTGGTCTGTTCCCTTCGATCTTGCCAGTTGTCACCAAGTTCTCCAATCCATTTCTTCTCATAACATGTCCAAAAAATTTGACTGTCTACATTTAATTTCTCTAATCAGTTTACGATGTTCATTTGTCTCCTATAGTACTTGGTCATTGGTTTTTCTGTCTGTCCATGGCATTCTTTGCATTTTCCTCAGAAACCACATTTCTGCAGCCATCAGATGTTTTTCTGCTTGACTGCTCATTATCCAAGTTTCACATCCTGATAAAAACAAGCCCCAAAAGAGGAGTCTGCTGTGGACAATTAATTGTCAGACCATCATATTTAGCAAGCTTCTGTTCACAGATGAATAGATGGCCAGTCCTTCCCTCCCGTAATGTACGTCGAATGCAGACATCGAACCTCGTTCGAACGCGCTTATCCCCTCATCAACATATCATTGGAACCATTACACCAACGCGAAAGTTAAGCCCTAATCATTGTTCCGGCATTACCGGTCAAAGGCGAATAGCAAGCCGTTAACAGTCATACCGGAAATAGAACCAACAGCCCAGCTACTCACAAAATACCAACTGAAGCATCATGTAGTATTTAAGATTATTTCCGGGTACATACTCGTTGACGAGTTCGAGGAATGAGCAATCGCCCTTTGACCAGACATCAACAGATTAACATCACACGCCCAAAGACCAGTCTGGCTAGTGGCGGAGACATTAGTCTGTTAGATATCCTGTTGCTATTCACACGCGCAGCCAACCGTTTGCATAGACACGGTCAGCAAATATTGTAAGTAGTGATCTCGCAGAGAAGTAAGGGAAATTACACTCGAACGGTTTTATCTGTTCATTAGCAGTAATTTCTTAAATGTATCGGATAAACCTGTGTGGAGACTTGCATCCCTTCTTTGTCTGGATATTTGTGTTACCTCAATATAGCAATATGTGTGCAATCAATTATTTACTGGCTTAATTAATAAACACATATACATACGCACATAGCACACACACACACACACACACACATGTATACAGACAGACAGACAGACAGACAGACAGACAGACAGACAGACGGACGGACAGACAGACAGACAGACAGACAGACAGACAGACAGACAGGCAGGCAGGCAGGCGGACGGACAGACAGACAGACGGGCGGGCGGGCGGGCGGGCGGGCGGGCGGGCGGGCGGACAGACAGACAGACAGACAGACAGAATATAAATAACTTACGTTATGCTGATGACACGGTCTTGCTAACAACAAGTCAGTATTAACTACAGGAAATGATAGATACAATGGTTGTAGAAAGTGAAAAAAATGGCCTTACTGGAATAATATGACGACAGAAGTCATAGTGGTACAGAAAATAACGTCAGTTGGCAGATTGACTAAAGAGTTGAAGAACAGAATTGGACACGCAAAAACTGCATTCTATCAAATGGAAAACATTGAATGCAATAAATCTTTGTCATTGGAAGTTAGAAAATGTCTTCTTGCATGTTACATAGAACCAGTTCTAATATATGGCTGCGAATCCTGGACAATTAATAAACAAGTGAAACGATGTGTGAAAGTTTTGGAGATGTGGTTATATAGAAGAAAGAAGATAATTTCTTGGACAGCCAACATGAGTAATCTTGGCAATTCGAGGGAAACTAAGTCGCAAAGACAAATTATTACAAACATCAGAAAGAGACAGTATTCACATTTTGGGATTTGGAAAGATTTGTGGAAAAAGAAATACAGAAGACAGTGAGAGACAATTCTATACAGTCTTGAGTCATAGTAGGGAAGAGCGTCCACACACATACACGCACACTGATGCACGACGCTGGAGATCACAAGATGTGGAGAGGCATGATCGCTCACACCAATCGGCAAAACACTTGATGATTATGCTGACGCACACACACACAGACACACACAGACACACACACACACACACACACACACAGACACACACACACACACACGCACACACACACACACACACGTTATTTCATTGTCAAACTAAAGACTATCAGGCTATAGGATTAAGACAGATATACAACATTATTATACCGTTGATGCAAAAGAGCAAATTATAGCAAGGTAAGAAGTGACAAGTAAAAGTAAACAGATTATAAATACACTCATATACATGTAAGCAAACAGACAATAAAACGACAAGTATACAGCGAAAATTCAACATCAAACCATGTCGCGGAGCAGACACAAACAATACATTAATGAAAACATGGCTATTGCGTTTGAAGGAAGCTTTCAACATACGCATCAGCTATCGTATGGCTATAAAATATGAAGGATGGCGAGAAAATGAGAGATTTGGAGATCTATGGATGATTAAATACTTGATTTCCCGAATGGGCTGTTCTCTCCCATAGGGTTGCAATGCCTTTTGCAATACCATTAGCATCAAACGTGCAAGATGCATTATTAGTATATGTGTAAAACAAGCATCACGACCAGCTTGTACACGAACAGAACATTCAATCAATCAACCAGGTGCCGTCTTCACATTGAAGGTTGGCTGCAATGGATCTCCAACACTGTCTGCCTCTCGCCTCGACTGTACATTCTGTCAGACTGATGTTCCTACATCTCTTGATGTTATTTTCCCACTTATTTCGTTGTCTACCTCTTTCTCGCTTGCCCTCAATGTTGCCCTCGAGTATAATTTTTATAAGAGTTTTGTGTCTGTTATCGTGGTCGAAATATTTCACTTGCCTCTTTTTTATTTCTCTCATCAGCTCTCTTTTCATTCCCAGGTTTTCTAGAACCTCTGTATTTGACTGTTTCTGTTTCCATGAAATACGACATATTCTTCTGTATATCTACATCTACAGGGCTTCTATTCGACTTTCTACTTGCTTGTTCAATGTCCAGGCTTCCGCGTCATACAGCAGTGTTAATATACGGAACATTACAATACGTTTTGATGTGTAGGATAGGCCGATCCCTACAGTGATTCTCTGGACAGATTTCAGAGCGTAAGGATCAAGGATGCTTGAAAATCTATAAATTGATGGAAAGGGCCTTAGAATTGTAAAATACATATTTTGGAAACAACAAGCTGCCATCAGAATTGATAATGATGTAGGTCAATATCAGCCTATTAAAAGAGGTGTGAGACTAGGATGTGTAATGTTTCCAGATCTTTATTCAATGTGCAGTGAAAATATTTTCAGAAATATAGAAGATATGGAAGGAATCAACATTGGGGGAAGATACATCAATAACTTTAGATATGCAGATGATACAGTCTTGATTGCCGACAATGAACAGGACCTGCGACATTTAGTAGATGCGGTTGTTGCACACAGTGAGCAAGTATGGTTAGAATTGAATAGTGGGAAGACACAGATTATGGTCGTCACTAGGAAGAAAGAAATACCACAATGTGATATACGAGTAAATGGGCATATTCTTAGGTAAGTTAATCAGTACAGTCATCTCGGAACAGTCATAACATCTGATGGGAGATGCCTTGAGATTAGAACAAGAATTGCCATTGCGAAGGTAGCCTTTTGCAAGATGAAAAACATGCTGACCAATAAAAAGATATCAACTGAAACGAGAAAAAGAGTGTTGAGATGCTACATAGAACGTGTTCGTCTGTACGGATGTGAAGCGTGGACAATGAGCAGTCAAGCTGAAAAACATCTGATGGCTACGGAAATGTGGTTTCTGAGGAAAATGCAAAGGATACCATGGACAGACAGAAAAACCAATGAACAAGTCTTCAAGAAACAAATGAAGATCGTAAACTGATTAGAGACATTAGACGTAGACAGTCACAATTTTTTGGGCCTGTTATGAGAAGAAATGATTTGGAGAACTTCGTGACAACTGGCAAGATCGAAGGGAATAGACCAAGGGGAAGACCGAGAAGTAAATACCTGGATGGCTTGGTCACGTGGCATGGTCGAAACAGGAATACAGAGATGATCCACGACTGGTGATCGAGTGAGATGACAAAATATGACCGAACACGCTTATCGGCATGGAACTTGATGGATGGGAGGTTCAAACATAACACAATCAATCAATCAGGTGCCGTCTCCACAGGAAGTTTGGCAGCAGTATTTCTCTACAATTCAATCTCTCGTCCTGTTTGTACTGTATGCACTGTTGTTCTTCGTTCTATTAAAATTATGTTCTCATTTGCCTCGCTGTCGACCTCTTGCTTCCCTGCTTCAACTCTTCCATTCATTTGGTTCGTATATACATATTGTTTGGCATGTTGTGAGAAGAAATGAATTGGAGAAATTGGTGACAACTGGCAAGATCGAAGGGAAGAGACCAAGGGGAAGACCGAGAAGTAAATACTTGAATGGCTTGGCCAAGTGGCATGGTTGAGACAGAAACGTGGAGCTGATACACGACTCTGGTGATCAAGTGAATATGACTGCCCACGCTTATCGGCACGGCACATGATGGTTGGATGTATAAGATTCTTTTAATGTGGACAAACCATTTCAACTACCTCTTTGTTGTGTCTGTCATCAGCGTTCTGTTCACTTCGCCTCTACAGAGCTGTTGTATTTGAATGCATTTGTTTCCGAGAAATAACGACTGTCAAGATGCTAGCATAGGGGTCCTATTCAACCAATCGGCGAACTAGGGTATGCCTACCCATCATGTGAAAACAGTATTTTGTAGACAGCGCGGAAGAAATAATTACTGATTCAACAGGTAAGACGGCGTTTACCTACAAAGCGTTGTTGAACGTAATCAGCACGGCAAGACACTTAGAGCACCCTGGTCATCCACTGAACCTGTATTCGCCTCCAGTCGTTTTGATTTGTCTTGCCACAGGATTCAGATGGACTCAGACGAGAGAGTCTGGTCGAAGAGTTGTGCAACTCTTCCTCACTTTAATCCAATTCATCGCTCAACTCATTTTTGGTCGAAGAGTTGTGCAACTCTTCCTCACTTTAATCCAATTCATCGCTCAACTCATTCCAACTTCCACTGTAGGAAATTGAATGTTCATCATAATTCTTGATGGACAAAAAGCATGGGGGTGTTTACTTTAAGATAATAACACAGACAATGATTACTTGTAACAATGGCTCGTACAAACAAGTATTTGTGAGATGCTCAGACGAAAGTATCATGACAGACTCACGGTGGCTGTTGGTATAACATGTATTACCAGAGGATGAACACCGCCTATGCTCCTACAGCAGGCTAATACACGTTTAGTCACAACAGACAAACGCAATTATACACCTCTCGGAGGTGGGCAGTACACATGATGGCCCTCAATAATGTCAACACAGTCCAACTGTAGCAACCTTATCATGCTGTACTCTCACTGCCGCTAGGTGGCGTAGCTCAATATATCTGCTTCTTACTGCTGATTACACTCGACTACTGACACTACCAACAACTACTGGTACTTTCCATCACTCATTCAAGTTGGCACTTGCATTCCTCCGAATATTGACAGAATGTCACTTGCGATTTATCTTATTATGTAGAAAGTTGGTTGATAGTGTCAAGTGTGAATAATATACCATCTGTTGTTTGAGTATCGCTGGTCTCATGTTAGGTGTTTTCCGTCCTATTTGTATCTATTACATGACTAGTATGCCTTGTCACTAAGCTTGTGTGACGTATCGCTAAGCTTGTGTGACCTGTTGCTAAGCTGCCTCGTGCCTGATTGTAATAAAGATGAAATAATAGCATGAAAGAGAGTGACAGAAGGTCATAATATTAGACGGGCCTGCGTGCCCATTTCTTAACTCTTTGAAAATAAAGTTTGTTAATTCGTCCATTCGTTCTATCTGTATGTATGTCTGTCCGTCCGTCCGTCAATCCGTCTCTCTTTGTGTCCGTCTGGCTTGATTGTCTTATCTGTCTCTCTTTCTGTTGTGTCTGTTTGTCTATATCCCTGTCTGTGTGTCTGTCGATCTACATATCTATATCTTTGTCTGTCTGTGTGTCTGTCTGCCTTTCTATATCTCTGCCTGTCTGTATGTCTCTATTTCTGTCTGTCTGTCTATAGATATCTGTGAATGCCTGTCTGTCAGTCTGTATATTTGATTTCAGATAACTTCAGAGCAGAGACAGAGGCATTACATTCTGGCGCAGAAATGTTTTTGACATGGGCAAACACAAAGAGAAACAAATAGCCCTCTTTACAGATGCGAAGCCTATTGCTTAGTACAGAACTAGCAGACCTTAGGGCAACTGCCGTGATCCAGATTATAGCTCGTGGCATGGTAAAACATGCTCACGTTGAAGTGCGTGACAAGAGTCGATCTTGAGCCACGAAAGGCACGCCGAGTCGTTACCGGAACGAATCAGCAAGATTCGCCAAGGTGACAAGGCAGTCAAGCGGTGGTTCTCGCTGAGTTCGGACACCACGTTTGGAACGATCGCAATGGCCTAATAAAGTGCCGCGTAATATTTTAGATTGAGAATGATAGATATGTTTATAGGGAGAGTTTATTCGCAGATGGGGGCCCTGGAACATGTATTACTACCATGTATTCACTAACCCTAATCCTAACCCTAACTTAATACATTATACCGGCCCCCCAACGATATGCCAGTTTGTACTGCTCTCTAATATAGAAGATATAGACGTCACGTGACCAGCCCCATCTGCGAATAAACACTTCCATGTTTATATGTGCTGTTAGAATATTTGACATATGTGATTTATAACTTGTGTTAGAATAATAGAAGGAATGAAACGGACTCATGAAAAGTTTATATATTTTGTACTGTGATTCTTCGGTTGATAGTGGAGAGAATGCATATCAAATATTAATAGGTAATCTGAGAGCACTTTTAAGTAAAGTCCGAGGTAGTCAAAGACTTGAGGACGTATAACCAATTAAGAGAGTTCTTGTCTCAACAAAGTTGAAGAATCTGAGATAAATAACAACGGTGACGACATATTGATTACTGAATTACAAATAAACCCCTAGAGAACAAGCAGTGCTGCTTTGTACATTAGTTACGTTGTAATAATATCAATATTTCATTATACAGCGGTGGCGCAAGTGCTTGCCACGGGGCGACAGATGATGCGAACTCTCATAATGCGCCATAATGCGTTTATGTCAGTATTGGTTTCTGGCTCGTCGTTTTTGATAGAATGTAGTCCTTATAAGGAATCATCATTTGGGTTGTTTGCTTTCGTGTCCCTTTTCAGCGGTCGGTCCAGGGATGTGTTGGGGTATCTCGGATTTTTCTTCCTTGTAGTTTCTATCGCGGAAGGAGACTGGTATTTTATTGACTTTATTCGTCGTTGAGAATGAGATGCTGGCTTCAGCTTTCTGCGTCTCTGTGGTCCTTTGTGTGGCTTCTGCTAGCTTGATTTGGATTAGCTCTCTTTCGGTGTTTAGTAGTTCTCTTTCGGTGTTTAGTAGTTCTCTTTCGGTGTTTAGTAGTTCTCTTTCGGTGTTTAGTAGCTCTCTTTCGGTATTTAGTAGTTCTCTTTCGGTGTTTAGTAGCTCTCTTTCGGTGTTTAGTAGTTCTCTTTCGGTGTTTAGTAGTTCTCTTTCGGTGTTTAGTAGTTCTCTTTCGGTGTTTAGTAGTTCTCTTTCTGTTGTGGTGGCTTGTAGAATTTCTTCATTCTCTTTTTTCATCTGTGCCATGCGTTCCACCTCTTGCTGGATGCTGCGCTGAATTTCCTTCATGTCATCCAGTAGTTTCGCGTCGCTGCCGGTGTCTTGTTCTTGTTTTTTTTTTTTTTTTTAAATTGGTGTTGGCGTCAGGACTAGCTTGACTTGCTGCTAGAGTTCGTCAATCTGGCCTTGCAGATGATATTTTTTCAGCTTGAGAGATTCCTATGGCTGTCTCGCACCTCCGCCGTGCTTCCTTGAATGGAGTGTTTGTGATTATGGCGGTCTTCTGGGCGTCTCTGTGTCTTTGGAGGTACGGACAGCCCAGGTATCTTACTCCGTGCTTGCCCAAGAGACGTAGAAGAACAGACGGACTATCATGGCTTAGAGAGAATGTGGCAGCAAAGGGTGGTCAGAAGATCTGGTCGACAGTCGTCACTCAGAGGTAAAGCAAGACGGTCATATAATCATATTGTAACGGCCACTATTTGTATTGGAACTCTACGCTGGCTGTTGAAGATGAGGATTGAGGACTTATGGGAATTCCCGGAGTGAAATCGGTTCTTGACTCAACTGCCCAAGAGATCAGGGACATGTGATTTAAAAAAAAAAAGCCAAAAAAAAGCCAAAAAAAAAAACAATGGCTCTTCTCGACATTCAAAATCCAAAGCTGAGATTTAAACCCGGAAGCTTCTTAACCTAAGCTGCACACCGCAACTTCTCAGAACCACACGCACACACACACACACACACACACACACACACACACACACACACACACACACACACACACACACACACACGCACACTCACACATACACACACACACACGCGCGCGCGCGAACACACACATTTTTCGTTGTTAAAAGAGAGACATAACTGTTAATGTAGTCTGATCTGATCTTGTTCCTCTTGTACCTGACAGTGTCGAGGTAAAGTATAAACAGCGGGAGAGTGCCCATTCATGGGCTTCATGTAATGCAGTCATCATGTTTTAATTGTTTCATTTCAATTTCTGTCATCAACTAATTATTATTTTTCAAAATCTAAAAGCACTTGGAATCAACGACTGGCAAGAGAAGGTCAACCATAGAGACGAATGGAGACGGATTGTATCTGCAGCAAAGGACCTCAATGGCTCGGAACGCTGAAGAAGAAGAAGAAGAAGAAGAAGAAGAAGAAGAAGAAGAAGAAGTAGGAGGTTTAAGTTTATTTTCCTTTATTTAAATCAACGCCGGTGAATTTCTTGACGTTTTATATGGTGATTCTTCTTCTTCTTTTCTTCTTTCGTTCGCCTAAATTATGTTTATAACTGCAATGTTGTCTCTTGTATGAATCTAACAGTCTTTTTTAGTTCATTCAGCGGTCCATAGAGTTTATCTTCCACTGTTGTCTCTCTAGGCCAGAAGGTTCGCCTGGATATGTTGTAGTTTGGGCAATCCTGGAGTATGTGCTCTGCTGTCTGCGACGCCAAACCACATGTGCACATGGCTGAGTCACCAATCTTGAATTTTGTATACATGTGGTTGCGTAATCTATTGTGTCCTGTTCTGAGGCGCAGAAGAATGACCTGTTCTGGTCTGTCCATAACGTGGTAGTCGTCTTGAGTAAGGTTTGGTGGCCTTCTGACTGATTTGATCATTCTTTTCTTTTGGTGGTATGTAATAGGCACATCTGGTTGTTCTTCTTGTGCTCCTTCCTTAGCCAATCGATAAGCTTTGTCGTTTCCGGGGATTCCACAGTGGGATGGTATCCACTGTATGGTGATCTTACGATGACTGCTAAGTTCAGAAAGTAGTGTCCTCAGAACTGGCAATTTCCCAGACAGGAGCGCCTCTATTACGGATTTTGCACCTGTCAATATCACCACAGGTTGTGTACCATGGCTGGTATTTTGTAATTTCTCTGTGGCTATCTTGATTGCCTCAATTTCAGCATCATAGTTATGGCAGTACTTTCCTGTTGGAATTCTGGCCGTGTCTCTCGTATTATTTGGGTATTCTATATACACTTCCGCTCCTCCATTTCGAACAGCATTTTGTGCTGACCCATCTGTGTAGACTCGGATCCAGAGGTCCTGTGGGTATTCGTCATCAAGGAAGCTGAGAGTGGCTGTTCTGCGCTGTACACTGTTCTGTTCTTCCTTGTCAAATATTCCTCTCACTTTTGTCTGGATTTGTAGCGATAGTCTATGTTCATCTTTCCACGGGGTTCGCTCTGGAATAGTTGTCAGGGGGATATCAACTGTGGGAAGATCGATGGTTTTTCTGCAGAGTCGTTTGGCCTGGTGGATGAAACTACTTCTTTTCAACCGCCCCATAGCTAAGTTTTCAAATCTGTTCTTCATAGGGTGGCCTGGCAAGCTGAGAAACTTTTCTGCTTGTATTAGTGTTTTTGTATCTCTGCGTTCTCTTAAAGCTTGTGTCCTCCCCATTTTCTCCATTGCTACTATAGGGGTTGATTTCATCCCTCCTGTGATGACTCTAAGAGCTTGATTTTGCACTTTGTCCAGCTCTTGTAGTGTGGTTTTTGCTGCCGAACACCATGCAGTTGACCCGTATTCCAGGTGTGGTCGTATGCTCTGTTGATAAACTTTGCTAAGTATTTTCCCACTGGCTCCCCATGTGGTTCCAGTTAACTTTCTCAGAATGGCAATTTTCCTTCTGGCTTTTGCTACTGCTTTTTTAATGTGTTTTCTCCATGTCAGCCTGTCGTCAAATGTTACACCAAGGTATGTTGGTTCCTTATCTTCTCTTAGGGGTGTTCCATTTATCTGAATGCTCCCTGCCTTTTGTTTCGGAGAAAGAGTAAATAGAGTGGTGCTGCACTTGTCAGTGTTTATGCTGATACACCATCTATCCGCCCATGCAACAAATGTATCTACAGCTCTTTGTAGCAATATGGTGGCCACTGATGCATGTTCATTTGCGCTCCACAAAACCAGGTCATCAGCGTACATTGCCGCTTTAATTCCATTGGGTAGATTAGCAACAAGATCATTGATGAAGATTAGAAAAAGTGTTGGGGACAGGACTCCGCCCTGGGGAACACCGTGACTCAGTAATACTTTCTTGCTCTTGAGACCGTCTATCTGTACTAGGGCTCTTCTGTTGTGCAAGTATGCTTTTACCCATTTGTACATTCTTCCATTGACTTTACAGTTTCTCAGTTTCTTCATCAGACCTTCTTTCCAGACTTTGTCAAAGGCTTTCTTCAGATCTATCCAAGCCGCAAGTACCAGCTTCTTCTCTTGGAATGCATCCTCAACTTCTTGAGAGAGGTAGGTTGTCTGATCTTCCGTAGAGTAGCACTGCCTAAAGGCAGCCTGTTGTGGCACAAGGATGTTTTCACTTTCAATGTACCACTGTAGTCTGTGATTGATGACGCGTTCCATTGTTTTGCAGAGACAACTGGTGAGGCTAATGGGTCTGTAGCTGGAGGCAATGGAACTGTCTTTCCCAGATTTTAGGAGGGGTATCATGATTCAGACTTGTGGAACACTGCCTAAGGTCCATGTATTATTAAAGATCTGTAGCAGCTTTGCTTTAGCCTCTGTTGCTAGGTTCCTGATCATTTCATTGGAGATACCATCAGCTCCTGGTGATTTTCTCATTTTTAGTTTTGAAATGGCTAGCTCCAGTTCACTGAATGTGATAGGTGTCTCCATAACCTCATGTACAACTTCCTTCTGTCCTGTATTTTGCCATTTCTCTCGAATCTCCTGTTGTTTCTCTGGACTAATTTCAATATTGTTATCTTGTGCGAATGAGTCCGCAAAATGGTGATCAAATCTACGTGACGCGCAATAACGTCTTCACACTTTCACTGGAGTCACTGTATTTGGATTAACTAACCTCACTCCGTGAAAGACAAATCCATTTGTTTGTCCTGGCAGCCTTAAGCCGCCATAGTTTCAAATTCCGGTGTAACATCAACAAGTACTAGCCATTATTCTGTCCTCATTAGCGTCATGTTTGTTCTTATGTTTAACCATCCCACCACACGCAACAGAACAATGACAGTAGCGCTGAAGTCTCCGCTTCGATCCATAGATGGTTCTCAGGAGTGCGGGTTAATCTCTGGAGCTTTTGATTGCGTCATCTATTAGATGCATAGCGCGGCAATCTATCTGTCAGTTTGTTAAGATATTTTGTGTTCTTTTAGCCTTGAATAGAAAGACATAGGGTTATTGTAACTTGAATTATCCTTCTCTTCCTCGTCCTCCTATTATTATTCTTCCTCTTTTCCTTCTTAAGCCTTCTCCTCCTCCTCCTCTTCATCTTATGCTTCCACCTTCTTTCCTTCATCAACCTTCTTTCTTCTTCCTTTTCGTCCCATTCTTCTCATGCTTCCTTCATCTTCCGTCTTCGCCTCCTCCTCCTCCACCTCATCCTTCATCTTCTTTCTCCTCTTATTCTTATACTTCCTCCTCATCCCGTCCTCCTCCTCCCCCTCGTTCAGCTTCTTCTTCTTCTTCTTCTTCTTCTTCTTCTTCTTCTTCTTCTTCTTCTTCTTCTTCTTCTTCTTCTTCTTCTTCTTCTTCTTCTTCTTCTTCTTCTTCTTCTTCTTCTTCTTTTGAATCTCTGTCTTTCTCTTCCTCTAAATTCCCCCACCTTCTTCTTCTTTTCTTGTTATTGATGGCGGGATAATGTGATTTGTATCTTTCTCCCGCTTCTTCTCCGCCTCATCTTCCTGAGCCTCCTTCTTTTTCTGCATCTGTTTCTGCTGCTACTATTTCTTCATCCTCCGCCTCTTTTTCGTATGCCTCTTCCCCATCCTGGTATCCTCCTCTCCTCTGCTCCTCCTTCTTCATTTTCTTGTTTTGTTTCTTCTCCTCTTCCTTCTTCTTCTTCTCCCTTTCCTCCTTTTCCTCATTACCATCACCATTTCTCTGTAAAAGGGAGTAGATCACAACGATTTATGAGCATCTTTATCTCGAAAGTCAGTGAGGCCATCTTCGGCATGCTTTTGAACAAGGCCCACCTCCTCCAGACATAATCCTCAATTATGTGCTCCGTGAGTATCTTAATAATTTTACCAGCTTCCCACCTGCCGTGATATGTTTATAATATTCAACCTGCTCATATGAACTCATTTTTTTTGCGATGTGCCCTTGCTCAGGTTAAATTTATTTTTCATTCTCAAACCTACCTGAAAAGAATATATAGCATATGCATTTTTAGTATAGAGACATTTGAATCCTAGAAGATGCTATGGAATTAGTGTACAGCACTGAGATTCTCCGTGTGTGATTTTTGTGAGGGGCTGCAGCACTTATAGAGGATTCAGTGAGAAATGAAAATGGCCCTTTACAAACCAGTAGAAAGCAAACAGGTGGGTCAATGAAATCAGCTAGATTCTGGAATGTGACTTCACGTGTAACAGTAGTAGGCAGGCATTCTTATAAAAGCAGCCGTTGTAGGTTCATTAATAACCAGAGTGCATCATTGACAATTAGCATCTCCTGCAGCGAAAAAAAATAGGTCTTTGTCAGGCATCTAGATAGAGTTAAGTAAAGTATGACTGAAAGTCGAAACCTAAAGAATTAAAGAGAGGTACACAACAGTTGAACTAAAACAGACTATTATGAGTGATACTTTCGTGACATGCCCTGAAAGCCATTTAAGCGGATAGCAAGTGAGTTATGTGACAACAACTCGGGTTAGCAGGAGGAAAGCTCACGATCAGAGTTATTGTTCCGAATCGGGAGAGAAAGAGCTCCTCAATCAGGCATGATGCAGCTTAGCGAGTTTCTGGAGTGAATACAGTCTCTTGGCGATTAAATCAAGGCAGACATACAGACGGGCGGGCGGGCGGGCGGGCGGACGGGCGGACAGACAGATAGATAGATAGATAGACAGATAGATAGACAGATATATAGATAGAAGTGAGATAGATACATAGATAGAAATAAATAAAGATAGGTAGAAAGATATGATTCAGAGAAGACAAAACAAACAAAGACAAACAACTAATTATAACCATCAGTGGAAGGTCTACAGTCTTAAAAGAAAGTAGCACCGAATATTTTCTACAAAAGCACCAATCCAAGCAAAGCCTGGCCTGGAATCGATTCATATTTTTCGTCAATGTGCGTCGCTGCATATCTGGTGCAAACACGGACATGGAATTTACTTAAGTTGCTAGCTGAGGAAGGAATATTCCCCTAGCTTGCCTGGCGATTGAGGTATACTCAGAACTTAATTTATACTCCCAGAGATGCTAAAATCCTGAATACAAATGAAATATCTGGAAGGCCAGAGTAATTATGAGGGTATGTCGTGTCTTACCCACTTAATAAACTCCCTACAGAATCAGATTTGGAAACATGTCAATTTTCTAAATTAGATTTTTCAGATAGTGACTGATACTCAAAGAAGGCATGCAAAAAAAAAAAAAAAAGTATTAAAAATAAGAAGGTTGATGAAACAACATATTAAATTAAAAGAGGAATATTGGCACCATGAAAGACTTAGGGAAGATATAGTTCTAACTAGCGCTGATATTGCACCAATCGGCACTAATTTAGCACTGGTATAGCGTTAGCTAGCATTTAACTAGCATTGCGCTAGCACCGATATAGCGCTAACAAGCACTGATATCTCACTATATAGCACAGACATAGCACCAACCAAGCCCTCTTATGGTCACCAGTAGGGAAAAGAAAACGGGGAAGACAAAGAGAGACCCTGCGTAGAACCATCATCAGAGAAGGCTCATTCAACGGCCAAGTGAGCATCCAAGATCTACAACAGGTAGCAGCGAACCGGCAGACATGGAGAGCCATGACTTCTGCCCTATGCGCCGACTTAGGCTCAAGAGGAAAGACTAACTAACTAATATATAATCAACTAACACTGATGTAGTTTAAGATAACACTAACTATCTGGTATAGAATTGACATAACGCTAACTAGCATTAATATAGCACTGATATAGCACTAGCCACCACTTATATAGTACTGCCATAACACTGATACGGCACAAACCAGTTGAGTTGAGTTTAGATAAGAACCGACAATACTACACTCAAGACATTCCAACACGCGCTCCGTCCCCTCATTCAACAGCCAGGGAGTCTCCGTGGCGAAGTGATCAAGCTGTCTGTCTCGCACTCTGAAGGTTGTACGTTCGATTTCGGGCTACGTCTAACGGTTCACGAGTGCATTTTTCTCGGAGACTCCTGAGTGTCGTCGCCGGAGCTACGGAGTTCGTGCTTTGTGCTATGCTTTCTGCAGTCGCCCGGTTGAAAGAGACTGAGCCATATGGAATAAACCAGGAGCAATGAAATCGATCCTCTCGACTTTTAAGACTTTTATTCAACATCCAGCGAAGAGACATACTGCTAATCGTTCCAAATGCCATCTGATTGAAAGTTCTTCTGGTCTTCCCTCTCAGTTTTCAGATTCGTACAGAACCTTTGCCGATCCCTTGCCATATAATTCTCTCCATAGCGGGTTCCTAGTCTGTTCTCTCGCTTTCTCCATCTGGTCTCACAGACGCCCGACCATCTCTCCATTGTCTATGGGTAATCTAATCGAATCCCTGCCAGCCTATCAGCTTTTCATTTCCGCTCTTTCCCACATGTCCAGGGCAGAAGATCCACGCGATTCTCACAATCTGTGACCTCTGAAGCGAGGTAAGCCATTCTACACGAGACATTCCTTTCTACTTTCTACAAAGCATACTCCGTGAGTCTGTAATGAATACAATGTGTGTTGCAGCGGTCTCCTTCATCCATCGGAAGGCTGCTGTTGTTACTGCTTCCAACTCCATTCTCATGCTGGAGGTTGTAGTTTCATATGCCAGACTCTCCTTGTTCAAGCATAGTCCATTAGCTATGGCGATGAAACCCCAGCCACAAGTGACTAACCAGTACTGGTGTAGCACTAACAACCACTGGTGTACCACGAGTCACCACTAATATTTCCCTAACCAGAACTATGGTATCTATTTTATCCTCTATAACAATCACACAATTCGCCTCTTTTGCCACAACCCATGTCTATTTATGTATTTACAGTAATTGTCTCGTTTCTCAGAATAACACAAGACAATTTCATTCACAGCACAAGTGTTTCCTGCGCACTTGATGATGTCAGCATAACATCAATTACAGACAGTAACTGAATTATTTGTGTTTGCAAGGGACAAATAGTTGTACTGGAGTTTTGCTCTAAATGTCAAAGTATTCTTTCTGTCTGCCCTGTACTGTTAAAAAAACGGTCAATCTTGTAAGACGAGAAGCGGCTGCTAAAGCTTTGTGTCTTTACAACACAAAGTAGGTTATATTTTGTTTTTAATTGTCATGTTCCAGGCAGTTATTTTAACTCTCTGCGTCTCAGAGATCTTGATTAAAGCATTACCCGAGAGAGAATGATGTGATTTAAAGAATAGTGTATGCGTGTATGCATGCAAGAACACACGCACACACGCACGCCCGCCCACCCTCGCGATCGCGCGCACGCACGGACGAACGCACACGCGCGCACGAACGCACACGCGCGCACGAACGCACGAACACACACACCACACACACACACACATACATACATAATACAGACAGACAGACAGACAGACAGAAAGACAGACAGACACACAGACAGACACACAGACAAACAGATACAGACAAACACAGATAAACACAGATAAACACACAGACTCACAAAGACACACAGACAGACACACACAGACACACAGATAGACAGGAAGACAGACAGACGACAGGCAGGCACATACATAAATACACACACACACACACTCACTCACTCACTCTCACAAAGACAGACAGACAGACAGACAGACAGACGCAGACACACGCAGACACACGCGCAGACACATGTACAGACTCACGCACAGACACACGCACAGACATACACACAGACACACACATACAGACACACACAGACACACACAGACATACACACAGACACAAACAGACACACACACAGACACACACACACAGACACACACACAGACACACACACAGACACACACACATACACACACACACACAGATACACACAGACACACTGACAGACACACACAGACAGACAGACACAGACAGACAGACACAGCCAGACAGACACAGCCAGACAGACACAGACAGACAGACACAGACAGACAAACAGACAGACAGACACACACACACACAGATTGACAAATTTCCTCGCGCAAAGTTCCCACCACAGTCTGTATTGTGTATTGTGAGGACACACTAATCAATCAATCAATCATGTGCCCTGCCGAAAAGCGTGGGCGGTCATGACTCGCCATTTACTGGATCACACACTAAAGCCAGTAGCTAATGTGTTTTTGTTTTTTGTCTTTTTTTGTTTGCATATCTTTTACAGGAACATCGCTGTAAACACTAGCATCTTTCAGCTGTATGTTGATTTCTTGGCAAGATTACGCTCAGTAGTTTGCCATTGCTTTCTGAGCGGCCTGCTCACATACCCCGCAAGTTACCGATGCGATTCGAACCACTGCTGATTCTCACCGTCATCACGTTACCTACGAGAGTATACGAGATTACGTAGAAAAGTCGCTAACCTCTACGCCACGAAACCGGCAGCTAATGTATAGTGAACGAAAATGTACTCGAATGACGATAAACAGACACTCACGTATGTTTTGAACTTAGGAACTCACGATGTGTTGTCCCACCTGGAGGCACCAGCAACCGAGGATTCTCAATCAGAGATGTCCAGAGGTACACGGAAAAGGCACGAATAGGAAGAACGTCAGGAACGAAGAATGGCAGAAAAATAAAGAAACTAAAACGGAAGATGCAGACAAAATAGAAGGAAAAATTAGTAGTTTGGTATTAACATTATTATTAGTAATAGTAGCAGCAACAGTAATAGAAGTAGTATTAGTAGTGGTAGTAGTAGTAGTAGTAGTAGTAGTAGTAGTAGTAGTAGTAGTAGTAGTAGTAGTATCAGTGGTAGTTAGTAGTAGCAGTAGCAGCAGCAGCAGCAGCAACAGCAGCAGCAGCAGTAGCAGTAGCAGTAGCAGCAGCAGTAGCAGTAGCAGTAGCAGCAGCAGTAGCAGTAGCAGCATAGTAGTAGTAGTAGTAGTAGCAGTAGCTAAAGCAGTAGCAGTGGCAGCAGCAGCAGCATCAGTAGTAGTAGCAGCAGCAGTAGCAGCAGCAGTAGCAGTAGCAGTAGCAGTAGTAGTAGTAGTCGTAGTAGTAGTAGTAGTAGTAGTAGTAGTAGTAGTAGTAGTAGTAGTAGTAGTAGTAGTAGTAGTAGTAGTAGTAGTAATTGTAGTAAAAAACGAAAAGAAAACAACAACCCAGCTATTGAAAGGAAATAACTAGAGAGAAAGAAAGAAAAGAACACATACAAACACCCACACACACACACACACACACACACAGAGAGAGAGAGAGAGAGAGAGAGAGAGAGAGAGAGAGAGAGAGAGAGAGAGAGAGAGAGAGAGAGAGAGAGAGACTTCTCTTTATTTGTCAAACACGGCACGTTTTGACGTCTCAAGTCAGATCTAAACAGGGCGCTACATAAACAGCCCCTCCCACCGTCGCTATCAAATCAGTTAGAGCCTATTTGTGACTGAACAGACGCTAGAAAACGAGCATGTGGTAACAATTAGACCTGGTGTAGCATTTCCTGATTCCTCGTTCCAATAACCTGGTTTGATAGGAATAGATGTCCGTTATTTAGAGGTTAATTTACTAATAATAGCTTCAGACTTTCAGGATAATATGTGATCAGTGTATTACCAGTAGAAGGGAGTGGCGTGGCTGAGATGATACGGTACCTGATTCTGGCACAGAAGGTATTGGGTTCTATCCCGACATCATCACCATCAAGTGCCATACCAGATGGCGTAGGCCTTCATGTCTCTCCTCATATCTCATTCTCTCGGGAAGGTTAACCGGTCAACAAATGCCCTCAGAAATCGGATGTGTCGGCCTAACGGCGCAAGAACGCAGCTCTGCTGTAAACAGGCACAACGTAATCACTTCCGAAAAAAACTCTCCGGATGAACGCAGCAGAAGAAGAAGATATCTCAAATCAACTCTGCTGCTGATATTTATGCATGCTACCGTCTCAGTCTATCCAGCATCATTACTCTTGATCGACCTCTGCCTCTCTTCCCCTCAATCTTTCCAGTCGTCAAGATATTCTCCAATGCCTCTCTTCTCATCACATGATCAAAGAAAGCTGTTTGCCTCTTGCTTATTGTTGTATATAGCGTTTAGTTTCATTAGCCTCTTTCACTCAATCGTCGTTAGTTACTCTGGCAACATTCTGGCAATTTGCAACATTCGTCTTAGGAATCAAATCCCTATTGTGTCCAAGTTCTTCATAATTTGTTCATTTGGATTCCAAGATTCACTGCCGTACAGCAAAACTGGTTCTATATATCACTTCAGCACTCACTTTCTTACATTCAATGATAGTGACTTATTGTAAAATATACTATTCATTTCCTGAAATGTAGCTTTTGCTTGCCCTGTTCTGCTCAGTCTCTGTTGTCCACCTTCCATCTGATGTAATAAATGCCCCTAGATATTTAAAATTATCCACTTGGTTAAGAATGGTGATGCCTATATTGGGATGGAATATATGTAACCAAGAGCTATTGGTGTCTATCACAACAACCCTATATATCTTGAGTACTTAGATCGGATATTTAGCCTTCTCTGATGAGGGCGAAAACATAGGAGACCCCGTGTACAGATTCTACACGTTAAAAATCCCACGACCTTAGGAATTGGCAAATAGTAGGCCCTGAAGTTTTGTCTTATCAAAATTGTTCCGAAAAGTAAACATACCCACTGTTAGATGGAGCATGTTACCTTAGATGGAATCTGTCTAGAGCAGTGGTTATCAACCTTTTTTTGGCCCATGCACCCCATCTGCAAATCTAGAAATTAGAGAACTCCTGTTTGCGGACGACCAAGCACTAATAGCAAAATCAGAAGCTGAATTACAAGACCACGTGAATAGTCTAAACGAAATTTGTACGGAACATAACATGAAAATTAGCACAAGTAAAACAGAGGTAATGACTGTAACTAAAGAACCGATTCATCTAAACGAACACCGCTTGAAACAAGTCAAGAGTTTCAAGTACCTAAGAAGTATAATATCATCAAATGGCAAATCAGAAGGCGAGATAAAAAATAGATTCAATAAGGCAAACCAACTCATTGGACAAATGGCACCAATACTAAAGAACAAACATATACTAATAACTACTAAGAAAGCACTTTACAACACAATCTTCCTACCAACTCTGTGTTACCAATGCCAAACATGGACAATGACAGAAAAGAAGTAAAGAAAAATCACAACAATAGAAATTAGATTCCTGAGAAGAATACTCAATGTATCAAGAAGAGATAAGATCAGAAATGAAGAAATCAGGACTAAAGTGGGGGTTCTAGCTGCACTAGATTTTATTAGAAGGCGGCAAGTCAAATGGTTTGGCATGCCACTAGGTTACCAACTAACAGTATACCACAACACGCAATGATTATTTTTAGTTTTTTTTTTTTTTAGTTTTAGTCGTTGGATCAACATCACGGCACACGGTTTAACCCATAAGTGCTCTGTTTTCCTCCTAACTCAAACCTGAGTTTGGAGAAACTCAGCTCAATGCACGAACTCCGTTGCATCGGCGAGGATCCTGAAATGCTTTGGGTAGATTTTTAACTCGAAATTTTGCCCGGGCAGCGCCGTTAGGCTACTCTTTTTCGATTTCCAACTGCCAAGGGATTTTTACGTGCGCAACAATACACACGGGCGTCCGATCTCACTACCCAGAGACCAGGGGAAATTACTGGAAGTCCAGGTGGATTCTTTAAATAAATCCTGGACCTCACCGGGGCCTGAACCCTGGACCTCCAGCACTCGAGGCGGACACCATACCTCGAGACCACTCAACCCCCAAGCAATGATGTACAGACCAAAGGGTAGCAGAAGAAGAGAACGAAGGACGCATGGAATAATAGAGTCCATGGGAATATCGATACATGAAGCCCATAAGCGGGCACTCTCCCGGTGTTTATACTTCACCTCGACACCGTAAGGTACAAGAGGAACAATATTAGATGAGATGAGACACCTTCATCATATGCTGAGAATGTCACCCCACCCACTTTCGCATTTCCTCCCTATACCCCCCCCCCCCCTTTTTTTTTTAAAACACAGCATACGTAAAATAGGAAGCTAAATTTAATAACACATACTAGAACAAGTCTAGACGTCTACATAAAACGTGATTTGCGGATCAACTTACATTATAAAACGAATTTCAGAAGGGCGAGGATTACAGAACCGTAAAGTATGGAGGGAAAAACAATATAAGTAATCGGTGCCTGTATTAATGCGATCTTGAAATAATCTTAATTCTCTCTCCCCCCCCCCCCCCCCCCCCCACAGAAACCCAAAATCCCCCCCCCCCTTTTTTTTTCTTTCCCGCGGGGGAGGGGAATTCCCCACCAGTTTAGAACCACTGGTCTAGAGGAACTAAACTTTAATCAAACGACTGCCGAAGTCGCACACTCTGGCGCACTTTCCTCAAAAGAGGAATGAAGAAGAAATTGAAGAATGATAGAAGAAGAGGAAGAAGAACACAATAGGAAGAAAATGAGGCCAACAGAAACAAGGAGAAATAGGAGCGTGACAGAATAATAAAAATACTAAGTACACATCAACAGATTAAAGAAGGAAATTCTCTGTAACCATTGTTCTCGCGTGCTACCATCTTGTGCAGTCGAACATGTTCAAACTCTATTTTTGTACCCTCTTGGTTCAGTCCCCGGGCTTATTCTAACGACTACCACTAGGCTGTGGTATCCTATATAATCTTCGACATTTCAAGAATAGCTATAGGACCGTGTTGCATGGATTACAAGAAGGCCGCGGAGAAAGCAAAACCTCTCATCATTCTCGACATTTCACAAGCCCAGTTGAGAAATTCGCTGACACATGGAAGAAACATTTTCAATGTCTCTTGAACTTTACCACTCCACAACGCACGAGCAGCCCAATACCCGTCACTTGACTTGACTTGATTCGTAAACAAAAATTCCAAATTCGGTCTCGTTCAACCTGCTTCTTTCAGCCGTGGTTAGTGTTGAGATTCGTGGTTTTTGTGGGTGTTTTTAAACCCTGTTTTGTCCTGTGCGCTCTTACGAGTAAGTACTAACAATACACACGGGCGTCCGATCTCACTACCCAGAGACCAGGGGAAATTTATTACTAGAGGTCCACGAGAAAGCATCCCGGCATCACCGGGGCTTGAACCCAGGACCTCCAGCACTCGAGGCGGACACCATACCTCGAGACCACGCAGCCCCCCTGCGTTTGTGTCTGTGACGTCAACTGGAGGTTTGGTCGGCTGTGATCCACTGTGTTCGTCACCTCTGGTGGTTTCCTTGATCAGTGCTGGCTCCTGGGGCGTCTTGTTTGACTGGATGCAGTCCTTATAAGGACTGTCTATTTGATCTTTTTGCCTCCTTTTTGTGTATTGTCTGTAGAAGCTTTTCGATGTTTTAATTTTCTTCCTTGCGCCTTTTTTTCTTTTTCGAGTTTGAGATTCTGTTGCCTTTTGATTTCTTCCTCCGTGGACAGCCACGGGATGATCTCTCCGCCATCTACTTTAATGGCCCGTAAGATTTACTCGCTCTTCTTCTCTATCAGTGTTATGTATTCCACTTCTTCCATGATGTTTTGCTGGATCACCTTTATTTCAGCCAGCAGTTTTTCATTGTCGCTGGTTTGTGTCGGCGTCTGGAGTAGCTTGACATGTTTCTTTAGCTCGTCTATCTGGTTTTGCAGTTTAGCTCTTTCCGCTTATGAGATGCACGTGGCTATTTCGCACCTCCGCATTACGTCCTTGTACGGTGTCTTTGTGGTAATGGAGGTCGTTAAGACGTCTCTGTGTCTTTGGAGGTAATGGAAGCCCAGGTATCTTGCTCCATGCTTGCCCAGGCAGTTGGCTCACATTCTCTTGTTGCTGGGTGCTCGGAAGTCTCTCTCTCTTCCTCACTCTTTGAAGGCGTGGTGATCGGCGCAGTATTGGCAGATTTCTGTCTTACTGCGACATGTTGTTCTGCTGTGGCCGGTCTTCTGGCATTTTGAGCATTGTGTGATTCTAGGGAGAAATCTTTATGGTTGTTGAGCTCTCTTGTCCATCACCACTTCGATCGGCATCTCGTGGCCCTCTGTCGTCACCACCACTAAGGTTGTAGGAATCTTGGAGTAGGTGAGTAGCCGTTCAGCCTTCAAGATTCGGATGTGGAGATTCTCTTCATGTAGCTACTTCAGGATTTGTTCATCTGTCAGCTCCACGTGAAAACGTTTGACAACTCATCTGATTGCTGTGAGTCGGTGTTTCTGACTCTGGTCTCTTTCTCCTTCTTCTCAGCAGACTTGGCTCTTGTCTGTGGTGGGTTGTCGTCGGTCTTCCTCATGGTAGCTACAATTGAGGCGATTGTAGTTTCAGGTTCTTTGCTGCAGCTCGCAGGCAAACCCTCCCCACTCGTCTTCTTTACGGTCTTGTTGGCTACAAGCTGCTCCTCTTGCTACTGGTATTTTTCTTGCCACGTGACATTTTCCTCCCCCGTATCAGGCTTCTTGAACTGTTTGGGTAACTT
>OY992888.1:24025611-24170611 GCA_963921405.1 Cepaea hortensis | reverse complement strand
TGGATGGCTTCGCCTTGTGACATGGTCGAGAGAGAAACACGGAGCTGATCCACGACTCTGGTGATCGAGTGAGATGGCAGAACATGACCGCCCACGCTTACCGGCATGGCACATGATGGATGGATGGTATCTTTACTATCTGAAAGAAACAGAGCCAGGCCAACAATGACTAGCATTCACTTGACCGATAGGACCAGATCATTGTTTTAAAAACTTAGGACAGGGCATAACAGACTGAAGAAGCATACACACAAGCAGAGTCTCAATGACTCACAACTATGTTCATGTGGGCAGCTTTAGCAGGCGGTATATGCTGTTCTTCAGGATTTCCCACAGTACAGCCAGCTAAGAAAGGGATACTGGTCTAGGGAGACGGCACTGCATCCACAGCTGTGTGGAGCAAAACAGGAACTCTAAACGACTGTTGACTACAATAGGATATGTCGTCTGTAGGGTTAAACATGACAGAACAAACACAAGAAGAAGAGAAGGATACGAGAATGCCTTGCTAAGCGCAATTAGAGAATTGTAGAGGTGGCACTGTAGTTAGGTATATAGGTGACACTGTGAGGCACTATATTTAGTAATGCCAATCTACAGTGTACCTACTACAATGTTTACTGTTATTAACAATTGTTTTTCCTCCAGCAATTAAATAGTGTGATTAGCTCAACTCAACTCAACTCAACTCAACTTTATTAGGGTCACAAATTGGGCGCGCAGGCCCGTCTTACATTCGGCCCTTCCAATCACTCGTCTTTCGTTCATCAAAAGCATTATACATTTACATAGGAAGATAAAATAAACATTGTGAAATGAATGTTGTAAACATAAACAAGGCTAATTACCATGTTATGAAGCCCATCTCCCACCTATCCATACATCACCCCACCCACACAACACCCCACCTACCCACACACACGCGCACCAAGGGACACATACACACTCCCACCTACCGACACACACGCACACCAAGGGACACATACATACCCCACCAACCGATCCATCCCCCTCCCGCACATCCCCCACCCACACACACTGCCCTCACCTGATCCCTCAACCAAAACACACTCGCCACCCACAAACATTCCCCCACCAACCCACACATCCCACGCCCATCCACATACACATACTACCCCACACATCCTCTCCCCACCCACACCTCAAACCACCCATCTCCCAGCCACATCTCCATCGACAACATATTCCCCACCCATGCACACAATCCCCCACCAACCCACACATCGCACATCCACTCACACATTCCCAAACCATACACACACATCCCCACCAACTGACATGTCCCTACCCCCACCCCACACACACACATCTCTCTAACCACCCATACATCCCCAATCCACTAACACACACCCCACCACCCACACATACAACTTCCACCCACCCACACATGCCTTAACCTAATCCCCCACCACACAATCCCCCACCCGCACATCACATACACCTCCTATCATGCACTATTCCCAACCCACGCACCACACACACACATATCCCTCACCAACACATCCCCACTTACACACCACACACATATCCCCCACCCAGATACCACACAATATTCCCACCCACACCCACACAGATACCCTTACCCATCCCCCCCACATACCCCCACTCACACAACACAAAAACAAAACAAAACACAAAAATCCCCCACCCACACACATACCTCACCCACACAATATCCCCAACCAACACACCACACACCTCTCCCCACCCACACACGCATTCCCTACCCGTCCACCAACACACACTCACTCACGCATACATTCTCCACTACGCACCCACACCCCCCCCCCCCAACCAAACATCTCTCGATCACAATACCCCTACCCCACACACATCCTCCACCCACTCACACATCCCACCCCGACACATACAACTCCCTCACCCACTTACACATCCCTAAGCCACTCACTCACACACCCCCACCCACACATTCCCCATCCAAACACACACATCTCCCACCAACACTCCCCCACATACTTCCCCCAACCACCACAATCCCCTACTCACCCATACATATACCCCATTCATACGCACATTCCCCGCACCCATCACACACATCCCCCACACCACACACTATCCTCCACCCATACCTCCACAAACATACCCTCCACCCACACATCATTCACACATCCCCCACCAACACACCGCACAAATATCTCAAACCCACACACCATACACTTCTCCCCACCCACCCTTGCATCCCCAATCCACCCAACACAATCCCCTAACCACACAACCCCGCCTCCTACACATACTTCCTCAAACCGTCCACACATCTCCACCCACATAAACACACATCCCCTGCATCCGTCCCATACACATATCCTCCACCCATACACACATCCCCCACACCCATTCCAACACCCCTACTTTCACCCCCACACATCCATCCACACATCCCACCAACACCCACAAATACCACTACCCACCAAAACCAACACACCCCAACCCATCCAAACGCATACCCCCACCCACACACCCCCCACCCACTACCCACACATATCCCCACACTCACACATATCCTCCACATACACTCACACTTCCTCACATCTAGACACATACAAAATGTCTCACGATAGTATTGAAACTAGTATGAAGAAACTCTCACACTTTACTCACACATATACACTGACACTTGTCATGAGCAGTCTCATAAAAATGTTAAACATGGAGAAAAATGTGTACATAAAATGTATGTGACGTAAAAATAGTGATGCTCTCTCTCTCTCTCTCTCTCTCTCTCTCTCTCTCTCTCTCTCTCTCTCTCTCTCTCTCTCTCTCTCACACACACACACACACACACACTCACTCACTCTCACGCTCACACATTCACTCTTCCGCTCATTCATTCACTCTCCCGCTCATTCACTCTCCCGCTCACTCATTCACTTTCCCGCTCACTCATTCACTTTCCCGTTCACTCATTCACTCTCCCGCTCACTCATTCACTCTCACGCTCACTCGTTCTGTCTCTCATTCACACTCACTGACTCTCTCACTCAAACTACAGTAATGAACATTAGTTTATATTATGCATGATAAAATCAAATGGTATTTAACTGATAATATGACAGATGAGAATACACAAATATATGGATTCGCGTGTTACATAACATGCGTGTTACATGATATGCATCTGCTCAGCTCTCTCTCTCTCTCTCTCTCTCTCTCTCTCTCTCTCTCTCTCTGTATTCTTTCATATACACACACTCACACGCATGCACGCGCTCACACACATACACTAACACATCAACTCTCCCACTGTCTAACTCTCTAACACACAATCCTTCACACACACACACACACACACACACACACACACACACACACACACACTCTCTCAATCACGCTCTCTCACACATACACATACACATGAACGCATGCACATGAACGCACGCACGCCTACATTCCCACACTCACTCTCACACATACACGTACGAATGCATGCACTGACACATTCCCCCACCATTTCTCGCTCAATCACTCTCTCCACACACACGCATGCACGTGCGCACACACGCATCCACTCTCTCCCTCTCTCTAACACCCACTTTCTCTCTCTCTCTCTCTCTCTCTCTCTCTCTCTCTCTCTCTCTCTCTCTCTCTCTCTCCCACACGCACACACATATATAGTGAACAATTATAGTTAAAAAATTATAATGAACAATTATACTGAACAATTATACCAGTAAATGAATTATGGTGGCATATAGTCGGTATGGATTAAGTATTGAAAGAGTTTTCGGTTAAATGTGTAGGGACTCATTGGAGTTTTCAGATCTGGAGGCAGATCATTCCATAAGTGAGCACCAGAATAGGCGAAACATGTTTTGTATAGGTTCAATCTAGGCTTTGAGACATGTAACAAATTTAGGCGCTTGCTGTTCATTGCATTAGATTGAATCAGCGGCAGAAGATACTCTGGGGTATTTTGAGATATAATTTTATTCACTAATTTGGCTTTGTTGAAAAGGAAGCGCTTTTGTAGTGGTAGAAGTCTTAGATGACTGTACAAATTATTACTTTCAACGTGCTTTATGCCAGAAACCAGACGAATAGCTCGGTTTTGTAGAGAACATAGTCGTTTTAAATTAGATTTAGGGCAACCATCCCAAACTGTGGAACAGTAATCGAGATGTGATTGGATATAGCATGTATAGAATATTTTTCGTGTGCTTTCGTCCAGGAAGTGCTGAATTTTAGCAAGTTGGTAAACTTTTTGTGCTATTTTCTTGGTAAGAGCGTGAACATGAGAGCTCCAGTTCAAATGGCTGTCTATTAAAAGCCCTAGTGTTTTATGTTCAGTCACATTAACTACAGGTAACGTGCCCATGCGGAGTTCGAGCGGTGATCCAGTTATGGCTAGTGTCTGTAGTTTTTGTCTGGTCGTTATTAGCATGGATTTGGTTTTGTCGATGTTAATTTGCATGCGGTTTTCATTGCTCCATCTAGTAAGATTATCAAGTTCCTTTTGTAAAGAATTCTCTAATTCACTACGGTTTTCTTGACTAGTATATATAGTACAGTCGTCTGCAAATAGATCACAAGTTGTATTGATATATAAAGGAAGATCATTAATATAAACTGCGAAAAGCAGCGGACCTAGTATTGAGCCCTGAGGCACACCAATATTAAGCTGTGTGGGTCTTGATAGACAGTTGTTGAAGGACACGACTTGTTGCCTGTCGGATAGAAATGACGTAATTATGTTCACCATGTTGGTGCTTGTCTTCATTTGCTTTAGTTTTCTAATTAAAATATCGTGATCTACCATATCGAAAGCTTTTTTAAAGTCTACAAACACCGCTCCACAAATTCTACCGTTGTTGATGTTTAAGTGCCAGTTATCGGTCATTTTTGTTAGAGCACTATGGCAAGAATATTTAGGTCGAAACCCAGATTGACTGTTAATTATTAGATCATTGTTAATTAAATGGTGTAACGTTATTTTATGAATGTGTTTTTCTAGTGGTTTTGATAGCGACGATAGTAAGGAAATAGGTCTATAATTACCCAAAACACTATTATCGATTGAGCCATTTTTAATTAGCGGAAACACTTTAGCAATTTTAAATGCAGATGGAAAGTAGTTTTTGGCCAGGCACTGGTTAAGGACTCGCTAATGACTGGTGCAGCACAACGAAGAATTCTATTACTGATACCATCTAGGCCTTGTGAGTTTGTTGATTTGAGGTTCAAGAGATATTTATAAACGTCTGCAACAGACATTAAAGGAATCTCAGCGGGAATATTTCTGGTGCACTTCTCCTCACAGAATGATGTCAGTGAACTTAAATTACACGATGAGTCTGGTATTGAAGACTTTAGATTCTCTATTTCCGATTGAAAGAAACAACTGAATTCATCGCATGTTATAGAATTTGCTATTGCTGATTCTGTAGGACGTTTCTTATTGGTTAGCAAGTTAATAGCCTTCCATATATTTGTACTGTTTGAATTATCTACAATCAAATTTTTAAAATGATCTTTTTTAATCCTACGAATTTCATATTTAACTTTATTCCTTAGTCTGCGGTAATTGATGAAGTCTTTATTTTTGTGTGCTGTATCTCGCTCTCTCATGATTTGCAGCACTTCTCTAGTGACCCATGGGGATTTATGTTGATTTTTGACTCGAACTTCTTTGATTGGCACGTGTTTATCGAACACATTGTACACTGACTTCGTCCAGAAAGCTAATGCATCGTCCGGGTCAGGAAGTTGGTAAACGTGATCAAGGGCTGCCTTTCTTAAGTCTTGCAAAAATAAATCTTGGTTGAATGCTTTATAATTCCTAAATTTGATACTTACATGTTTATGTTTAAGAGGTTTGAACCCAATTCTTGACCATGTACAACATACCGGGTAGTGGTTACTAACTGTACAAACAGGAACAGAACATTCAATAATATTATCTGGACAAGTAACATATATATGATCAATTGTAGTTGAGGATGTGTCAGTAACCCTTGTGGGACGGTTTATTAGTTGTTTGAAATTGTAAGAAAGAATGATATCGTCCCATGTCTGGTTGGATTTACTAATATCTATGTTGAAGTCACCTAGTATCATAACTTCTCTACCTGCTGTAAACACTCTATCCATCATTGTAGTGAAGCAGTCATACCAACTGTACCCGGCACAAGGATTCCTATATAGGTATCCAATGAGAAACGGTTGTTGGCTGGCTGGCTTCACCTCTAACCAAACACATTCTATCTCTACTGTCTCGAGATCACTTCTACGGGACCAGTTGAGAGAATTGGAAATGTATACTGCAATACCTGTCTCTAATTTTTGATTTGCATCTTTCCGAATTACTTTAAACCCCTTAAGTGACATTTCGGAGTCGGTTATTTTGTCGTTAAGACGACTTTCTGTGATTCCAAACACATGGAACTGTTTGGACAGTATTACCGAGAGCTCAGGTAGTTTGTTGAGCAGATGAAAGATGTTGAGATGGCCTATATATAGACCATGTTTGTTGAGCCACTGATCGTGATTAGCGAACATTACAAACTAAAAGGAAGATGTCGCTTGTGGTATACAAATTGCAGGGATTTCGAAACTTTATTTAGAAATAGTTAAGGCTGTTAGAGGGGGCAGGAAAATGTCTTTGCTGGAGTGATATCATGAATGCTTGGTGCAGGGCTGCAGGATTGTATCGCATTAGCTGCTGAAGTTGACGGTTCCACTCATAGGGTTGTAGATTACCGTCCAGCGAGGGATTGCTATGAGTGTCACTGGAAGTGCCTACATTGGAAGCAGGCATCGACGGTACAGCACCATTGTTTAACGGTGTCTCCTTTGACATCATAGAGGGAGACTGTTTTACGGGCAAGGTAGGAAACAAAGTATCATATTTAGCAACATTTGGATTCGAGCTTGGGTTGCTATTCACAACATTGTGTTCCTGGGGTACAGGCAAGGGTGGTGTGGGAAGAGAAGGAGTGCTTTCTGAACACTGAGAGATGGCTACAGCCGGAGGTGAAGATCGGTTTATTCCTGTAACTGAAACTGGTTCTAATTGTTGTGTACGTTCAGGATATTTTATGTTCTTCGCTAGTATGCTAGTTCCTAGTTTTGAACAATGTAATTGATCCTTATATAGTTTTTTCTTGGGAGCCCCGGACGGCGATGTGAAATACGGGGTATTATTAATGAAAGCATTGTTAGTTTCTTGACAAAATTTATGTAGAGTCAGATTGCCAGCATCGGCAGTGCGGTGCTGGAATCCATAACATGGCAGTATGATTGATGAAAAGAAAATAGATGCTTTAGGAAATTTCTTGCGCAACAACACCTCCAATGTAGCGAGTTGTGAGGTGCTTATGGTGTGATTGTTCATAATATTGTTGACACCGATATGGACTGTTGTTCTTCTAATTCTATCATTCACCTTGAATTTCCGCAGTGTAGAGGTCAGTCTGTCAATGTCAGCTCCTGGTAGCGGGTAGATCGAGGTAGTTTCGCTGTCAGAAGATGACATGCGGTCACTATAGATTCCCTTGAGCAGAGAGTCTCCAATGACGACATGAGTTGCACTGTCATCCATTGTTATTTCACGCTGTTGACGCGCCCGTTTGATTTCTTGCCACTGATCGCTGTCATCTTTCATGCGTTCTTGTTTATTATAGTCGTTGCTTGTTTGGGCTGGTTGTTGATGCTCAGTAGTGGTAGTGGCTGAGCTCTTTAACTTCTCGTCTGCTGCTGGAGAGTCTACACTTGAGGCCTGGGACCTATTGCTGACACGCACATCAATGGGGTAGATGGATGGTGCACGTTCTACAAGTTTAGTAGTGTTGCAGCCTGTGGAAACTAACTGCATGTCATTTTGCGACGAACATCCACTGGTCATACACACCTCTGCAGCACTATGAATACTTCCTGTTTGTGCACTTTTGTCAAATGACTGTGCACTCTTTAGTTTTAAGGCATGGATTGTTGTTTTAAAGGTGTCCTTCTCTTCTTTAAGGAGGTGGATTTCTTTTTGAAGGCGAGCGTTTTCTTCTTTAAACACGGAAATGATATTAGTTGTGTTGTTGGAAATAAAGTCTTTTAGCCTGTCCTCCAAAGCCTGGATGAGTTCACGGCAGGCGTTATGGTTGTGTGGTTCGGCTGAGGAAAGAGTGACTAAAGATGATGTGTTAGTCTCATCAGATTGGGCTACTGAACTGTGATGTTCGACCAGCTTGAGCTTGGGATCAGTGTCTGCAGATTCACTAGACCACACGTGTGAAGTTGGCGTTGAAGAAATCCGACGTTTGGGTGGCGTGATCGTCAAACTTTTCCCCGTCTTGTCTTTAATTGTATTTTCATGGCGCTTGGATAAAGTAGAGTTCCGTAAGTTGGACGCCATATTAGTAATGTATGAGGCTCCAACAGGCCGGGAGTACACACAAGTTCGCCGCCTTTCGGTAACGCGTGCTTGGCGACTAACCACGCGCTAGTCCCACATGGTTAAATCACACGTTGACGTTAATCGATAATTGGTAGTTTTCAAAACTGAACGTTCTTACCTTACATTTCACAAAGAAATCAGCATTTCACTAACTAATAGTCACATAAACTTAATATATTAATTAGTATTAGATCCAGTTTTTAGAAAAACACAATGAAATACACAGCATCTCGATTGAAATAGGCACAACTTTGTTAAATTATATAAACATTGGGAGAGCTTGTGAAATCACGTCCGCTGGTAGCCGGAAGAAGAAGAAGAAGAACACAGGCTGCTGTATCCTTTCATTAGCGTGTTATCATGTGTTGAGTTGAGTTCAGCTAAGAAACGACATCACTACACTCAGGACATTCCAACACGCGCTCCGTTCCCTCGTTCAACAGCCAGCGAAGAGTCAAACTCCTAATGGTTCCAACTGCCATCTGATTGAAAGTTCTCCTGGTCTTCTCTCTGAGCTTTGAGAAATCGTCCAGAGCCCCTGCAGATCTTCCACCATCTCATTCTCTCCACATACTGGTGCTCAGTCTGTTCCACCGCCTTCTCCACCTGGTGTTATTATGTGTGTAAGTCTTTGTGTGTGTATGTGTATATGTTTTCACATATATGATGTCGTTACACAAGTATTATGTTTGCCCCTTAGACTCTCTCTCTCTCTCTCTCTCTCTCTCTCTCTCTCTCTCTCTCTCTCTCTCTCTCTCTCTCTCTCTCTCTCTCTCTCTCTGAAGCTGTCTCTAATATATGATCCGTCCTTTTGTCACGTTTCATAACGAACTTCTTCAGAATGACGTTTCATTTCGATTTTGCTAACCCTGTCTCTTGGTATCTTTTTATTATTATTATTATTATTATTTTTTATTTGGGTGCTGCTGTATCCTTTCATTTAAAGTTCCACTCACAATTTTATCGTACCCTGAGTAGTTTCTTGTCCTCTCTTCGATAACTGTTACAAAATCTTGGCCCTATCCCATCCAGGCTTATTTGTGGAGCTCCGCCCCAGCGGTTGGGCCCTTTGTCCAGCTTGATAAATCGGCAATACAGAAGTCTCAGACGGGAGAGGGAGAGAAAGAAAAGTAATCTTCTCCGACTGTTATTGCAAACCCTTTATTCGAGATTCCCTTCCATGTCTCCTTGCTGACATTTAGAGATGCTCCGCGAATATCTGTCGCGAACACTCAATGAGGACATTTTGCGCTGTGTGACCTTTCTGTCTGAGATTATCATGTTGACTATGATTTGAATGCCGAATGAAGTAACTCTGGGTACGTAACTACAATTCTTTGTTTGCATCCAAGAGGGGTGTCTAGGCTGAATGATATGAATCGTGTGAAAGCGAGATTGTATCGGTTTCTGTGCTTTCTTTTAAGTCTCTTCGTAATGATTGTAGTTAATGATTGTTGGATTGCTTATGTGTCTATTTTCAGTGTCTATTTGAGATTAGTGCAATATTGTGTTATGAAATTTTTTATGCTGCCTCCATGGCGAATGAGTTACAGACGCAGTTCGTAATACCACATATTCTCGTTCGAAACACACACAGCCGAGAGCGATTTGGCAGCTGGCCGCCTTGCGTTGGTAGTTTTTACGAAATCATATAGGTGCCGGTCGTTCAGAAATCAATAGCAAATTACTGAACGTAAACTTGCTAAGAGGTCACAACAGCAAATAATGCTGGTTTTGACTGCAACGTCCTGTAAATGATATGCAACTAACTGTCTTATGCCACTTTAGCATACATTTGTGATTGTATTTATATGCAAGTTGCGAATATTTAAATGTAGGTGTTGTTTACATTGTATTTCTATATAAGGTGAATGTGAGATTGTGTGGCCTAGGTGTGTGTGTGTGTCAGTAGTTGCACAATTCCGACATACATGACTCGATGTCAGCTACAAGTAACAGTTGTACGTCTCAAAATTAATGAAAATGGAATGGATGTATAAAACTGGAGGAATATTATCCAGCTGAATCTATTTAACTCGTTGCGACACTTTCAAGGGAAATAGTAAATTTACGCAAGTCAAATCCTTTTGAAATCAATTAATAATTCCAATAAAAACAGTTAATAATCACGGAAACTACACTATAGCATGATTTACATAGAACAGTTAAGAATAACTGAATCTGCACAGAGGTATTTCATGTGAAAGAGATAAGAATCAAGGAATCTAATTAGAGGCGCGTATTACATGTGGCAGTCACGAATCAAGGAAGCTATACAGAAACGTATTATACCGAGGGACTAAGTATCAAGCAATCTGCACATAACCATCTATATGGAACAGATAAGAATCGAGGAATCTGCACAGAAACATTGCATATGGAACAGGTAAGAATAGAGAAACCTACTGTGAGATGTGCATTGAATTGGACATATACGAATCAAGCAAGCTACACGGAGACGTTTTATATGGAGTTAAGTACCAAGCAGGCAGGAAATAGACGTCCATTATATGGGACAGTTAAAAACCAAGGAAACTTCAAAGAGTTCTAAGTAAACATGACGTAAAGGACCAGTATTTACACGTTTTCAGACGTACTGAGCTTAAAGTGCTAATCCCATATTTTTATAGAACAATGGGAACTCGAGCGGTGCTGTGACCAAAAACACATCGGCCCTTTTCTTCCCGTACTATTCTCTGGTACCCATTTTAGACTGAGTAAATATTAAATCCTAGGACAACTTTAAAACTCAGCCTGGACGCGAATTCAAACCCTTGATCATGCAAGCCACGGCTCTACCGAGAGTCCTAAACAGAGGTGTGCCTGACGTAATAAAAGTCTATGTGCTTCTGTCTGATCGATAGTGGACACCTTACTGAACTAATTGAACAATTCCGGGGACAACTTTCCGTTCCCAGTTTTTGTGTTGATCGGATTACTTTTCCAATCCGGAGTTAAGTAACCTTGTTGTCTTTTGTTGTTGTTATTGTTTGGTTTTCTTGTTCGTTGATAAAGACTTGGGTCGTATCATTCGCCGATATCTAAGAGTTTTTCCCGTTGTCGAGCTTCTCATTAATTAATTAATTAATTAATTAAATCGTTCATTCATTAATTCATTCATAATTAATTAATTAATTAATTCGTTCATTCATTCATTAATTCATTCATAATTAATTAATTAATTAATTCGTTCATTCATTAATTCATCCATAATTAATTAATTAATTAATTCATTCATTCATTCATTCATTTACTCATTCAGTAGCATGTCTTTTGTAGAACATCGCTCACATAATAACCATCCGGAAAACTTCTCGGTCATTTGCAATAAGTCCTGCGTCCGATACACGCATCAGGAGATCATCTGCCACATCCTGCATCCATATTCTCTTTGGACTGCCCTTTCTTCTCTTCCTGGGCATATACCCGTCCATGATTACTCTCTCCAAACTTTCATGACGTTTCATGTGACGAAAATATTTAAATTTTCTTTGTGTTATCGTCTGTAATAGCAAACCTTCTTCAATATTCAGTTTTTGTCATATTGATCCATTTTTTCTTTTATGTATCAAAGATATTATTAGTACCCTACTATAACATTTGTATTCAAAGGAATGTTTGCTCTGTTCAGCTTGTTTAGTAAGTGTCCACGTCTCACAGGCGTATGGTACAATCCATGTCATATCTAGTGTTTTTATTCGGGGATTGATAATTCGAATAAGTCACCTCCCAACAAACTCCAAGACTGGCAGATGATATTTCTGTTCGTTTACTAACGTTTGAACTCTTGCTATTGCTTCTACTTGCTACTGCTTCTACTTGCTACTGCTTCTACTTGCTAGTGCTTCTACTTGCTACTGCTTCTACTTGCTACTGTTTATACCTGCTACTGCTTCTACTTGCTACTGCTTCTACTTGCTACTGCTTCTACTTGCTACTGTTTCTACCTGCTACTACTTCTACTTGCTACTGCTTCTACTTGCTACTGCTTCTACTTGCTACTGCTTCTACTTGCTACTGCTTCTACTTGCTACTGCTTCCACATGCTACTTCTTCTAGATGCTATTGCTTCTACTTGCTACTGCTTCTACTTGCTACTGCTTCTAGATGCTACTGCTTCTACTTGCTACTGCTTCTAGTTGCTACTGCTTCTACTTGCTACTGCTTCTACTTGCTACTGCTTCTACTTGCTACTGCTTCTACTTGCTACTGCTTCTATTTGCTACTGCTTCTACTTGCTACTGCTTCTACTTGCTACTGCTTCTACTTGCTACTGCTTCTAGTTGCTACTGCTTCTACTGGCTACAGCTTCTACTTGCTACTGCTTCTACTTGCTACTGCTTCTACTTGCTACTGCTTCTACTTGCTACTGCTTCTACTTGCTACTGCTTCTAGATGCTATTGCTTCTACTTGCTACTGCTTCTACTTGCTACTGCTTCTACTTGCTACTGCGTCTAGTTGCTACTGCTTCTACTTGCTACTGCTTGCTTCTACTTGCTACTGCTTCTACTTGCTGCTGCTTCTACTTGCTACTGCTTCTACTTGCTACTGCTTCTACTTGCTACTGCTTGCTTCTTCTTGCTACTGCTTCTACTTGCTGCTGCTTGCTTCTACTTGCTACTGCTTCTACTTGCTACTGCTTCTACTTGCTACTGCTTGCTTCTACTTGCTACTGCTTCTACTTGCTACTGCTTCTACTTGCTGCTGCTTGCTTCTACTTGCTACTGCTTGCTTCTACTTGCTACTGCTTCTACTTGCTACTGCTTGCTTCTACTTGCTACTGCTTCTACGTGCTACTGCTTCTACTTGCTACTGCTTCTACTTGCTACTGCTTCTACTTGTTACTGCTTGCTACTGCTTCTACTTGCTACCGCTTCTACTTGCTACTGCTTCTACTTGCTACTGCTTCTACTTGCTACTGCTTCTACTTGCTACTGCTTCTACTTGCTACTGCTTGCTTCTACTTGCTACTGCTTCTACTTGCTACTGCTTCTACTTGCTACTGCTTCTAGTGCATTGGATTGATTTTTCTTGTGGATTAGCTTTCCCTATTATCAGTGTATCAAGCCATCAAGCGAACCGACTCCGACTTCAGAGGTACTTGTAATTTACGTCCCGAAGTCAAGGAGGAGAAGACACCATTTTATTCCAACTGACGGGTGTGGGGATTATTATCATGGGAAACTACCTTCAACATCATTATTATTTCAATTCCCCTCACCATCGCCATTTCATCATCATCATAACCATCATCAGAAGGTCAGCATACGCGAATGGATAAGAGTCCTTCGTTCTTAAACACCCCGTAAGCTGTTGCTTCGGTAGTGGGTTCAAACCCTACACTGGTCAGTTAGAGTAAAATGTTGACATCTTGTCCTTGACTGTGGGACGTAAATTACAAGTACCTTAGAAGTCGGCGTGGGTTCGCTTAATGGTGTGGGACGCTATTGGTAATAGGGACAGCTCATCCACACCATAAAACCAGGCCAGTGCACTAGAAGTAATAGTAGGTGTATAGACTTCCCTTGAGTTCAATGTGAACAAACGCGACCAAAACCCACCACCACCACCACCATCACCAATACCACCACCACCACCACCACCATCACCACCACCATCACCACCACCACCACCATCACCACCACCACCACCATCATCATCATCTTCATCATCATCACCATCATCATCATCATCATCATCATCATCATCATCATCATCATCATCATCATCATCATCATCATCATCATCATCTTCCACTTCTGTCGTTAAGCGTCGAGAGGAGGAATAATTTGCGCTCCAGCGCCCGATGTGCGGCACTGGATAGTGTCATTCTGTGTGATTGTACAATGTCATTGATGTCACCAATCCATTTTCTTCTATGGAAATGATCGTCATCACCAATGTCAATATGATCGCCATCGTCGTCATCGCCGTTGATGTCATAATTATCATTACAGTCACCGTCATTTTCTTCATAATTACGGCGCCATTAATTGCCGCCATCATTATAATCCTAGCCATCATTCTTAACACCACCATTATCTCCCTCTTCTTCTTCGTTTCTCTTTCCAGTGAATTGTTGTCACACTAAGTTACGGACTACCGGTCGCCAATATGGCGGTTAGGCGTTGGACTGTTTAGGAATGTGGCGTGTTTATGCTTGTGGCTACGGTTTGCAATCGCATTTTCCTCATGTTGGACTGGTAGTAAATGGTTCCGTCGCCCTGCTACTGAGTGAGTGCGTGGGCGACACTGTGAGTTGTGAAATTCGCGGGGAATGCTTTTACATCTGTCCTGTACAGTGACCTGCATGTTCGGAACAATGGCTACCGGCTGTTGCTGAATAGACTAATTTGACTTTTCGGTTCACAGGTGCATTTTTTAGGAGACTCCCGGGAGTCGGCGCTGAAGCTGCGGAGCTCGTGCTTTGTGCGACATTTTCGGCGGGTCGCCCTGCGGTGAAAGACCGAGCCATGTGAGAAATCCCGAATCAATTTCTGGTGACTGCCGTGTCCATCGACTATGAACTGTGGTTTTCGTGGATTAATTTTGTGTTGGCATTCTGGCAGCGGCATTATGCACAGTGTATCTGTGCAGGCTGTTGGATTGCCGAGACTCCTGCCTATTCCACTTTTCACATTGGACAGTGGGGAGCATTTTGTGTGATATTCACTGGCACAGGAACGGAGCATAATGGGGACGACCCGTTGCCATGAAGTTGGAACCTCGACTGACTAACTAACTAACTAACTAACTAACTAACTAACTAACTAACTAACTAACACTAAGTTACGCACATCCAAGTTCATTGTGTGAGAATTAGGCAAACTTTTGTGTCAGGGTTTTCTTCATGTAGACAGTTTCCGTCCAAGTTAACGGACTCCAGCCAACTTTGCACCAACATTACTACCATCAACATTGTCGGCATCATCATATCTATCGTTATTATCATCATCATTCCCATCATTATTATGTCTACCACCACCACTATCAGCCTTTGCATTTTAACGGATCGCCTGCCGAGAACCACTGTATTGGCTCCATGTAACGAATTTGGCACCCGAAACCCACTACGTTGGCTCCATATAGACAGTTCGTTAATTGTTCCAGTTCTCTTAATTTTCCCGCAATTGTTAGTGCTCCTCCGGTAAATTAACATGTTTCTCTGGGGAAAAATATTGGCCACAATGCCACAATGGTGCCAGCTAAGTTTAAAGCAAATTGCTCTGGTAATGTTACAAGCACGGTTGTAAGCGGGTCGACTCCTGGGCTCGTCGTGTCACAGTGAGAGAAAGATTAGCCACATACGCCTCCTTGTTCTCAGGCCTACAAAATGTCATGGGGCTATCACTCCGCAGATCCAAACATGTTACTGTTTCGGGACAATTTATTAATTATGTAGTTTTATTATGCCACAATGACTTTAATTATACGACAGGTACCACTTGTTTTTGTTACATACTCCTGCTTTCTATTTTTCTTATTTCATCTGTTCTGGTGACGTTGTTACTTCTTCTTCTTTAACGTCCTCCTCCTTTTCCTCCACCTCTTTGTCATCATTCTCTTTCTCTTTTCTTCCGCTGCGTTACTCTGTGTTTACATCTAAATCTAACTGAGGAAAAGACATCACTAAAGTCTTCCCCATCTCATTTACCCCAGATATACACGATTAGGCCTCGCGCAGTCTAGTCATGTACGTAAACTTAATCTCTGTACGTGACCGAATCGGACTCTGGGAGATTTCCTTGGCGTATGGCCGTGAATACGACCCATCTGATTTCTATCTGGGAGAAATCTAAATCTGGAAGTCTAACGGGAAAGATATCGCCGTTTCACTCTTTAGCTATCGCTTAGAGTGAAAAACGGGGAATTCTTATCCTATTAACCACGGAAAATAAACAGTATCTTTGGAAAAAGTTTCCCTTCACATTTTGTTCGGTTTAACACAGACAGAAGCGCCGACATGTCCTTGAGCTCATTAAAAATTTCAGTCTGTAGAGACAGATAGCCTCCTCCGTGGCCTAAAGACTTGCGAACGCGAATCGTGAGCCCCTTACCACGCATTAGAAACACAGCGGAGACCGATTTGGCAGCAGACCGTGTCGCGCTGGGGTTTTAACGTGTTGGTATGTGAGTCTGTCGTTCAGAAAGCAATAGTAAACTACTGAACGTAAATCTTGCCAAGACATCAACAACAGCAGTACAATGTTGGTGTTGACAGCGATGTCCTGTAAATAGGATATGAAAAAAAAGAGACAGATACATGTTACTGGCTGTTACTTTCCTTATAAATTCAGGAATGCTGTCGCGTTCAAGGCTATAGTAGTTGATATAACTAATGTTGTATTCTTGGCAGTATTTCGTAAATCTACTTTCGTATCCTCTTTTCTGTTCTCTGCCGGTGCTTCTTCTTCGTCGTCGTCTTCTTTTTCTTCTTTTTTATTCCCTTCTTTCATTCTTCTTCCTTCTTCGCCTTCTTTCTTTTTTCTTATTCCCCCTTATCTTCATTTTCTGTTTGTTTTCTTCTTCATCTGCTTTTGTTTTCTTTCTATACTTCTATGTTTGTTTCTATGCCTGTGTATTTATTTGTTCGTTTGTTTGTTTATTTGTTTGTTTGTTTGTTTGTTTGTTTGTTTGTTTGTTTGTTTGTTTCTGTCTGTCTGTCTGTCTGTCTGTCTGTCTGTCTGTCTGTGTCTGTCTGTCTGTCTGTCTGTCTGTCTGTCTGTCTGTCTGTCTGTCTGTCTGTCTGTCTGTCTGTCTGTCTGTCTTCATCCGAGCTCTTGTAATTTGTTCACATATATTTCCAACTGAGGAAAAGTAATCACCAAAGACTTCCTCATCTCATTTACCCCAGATATACACGATTACGCCTCGCGCAGTCTGGTCATGTACGTTAACTTAATCTCTGTACGTGACCGAATCGGGTTCTGGGAGATTTCCTTGCCGTATGGCCGTGAATACGACCCAACTGATTTCTATCTGGAAGAAATCTAAATCTGGAAGCCTGACAGGACATATATCGCTGTTTCCCTCTTTACCTATCGTTTAGAGTGAAAAACTGGGACTGTTTTATCCTATTAAACTCTGAAAATGAACAGTAACACTGGAAACAGTGTTCTTTAACATTCTTTTCGGGCTAACGCAGACAGTAGTGCTGACGTGTCTTTGAGCTCAGTAAGAATTTCAGTCTGTAGAGACAGACACATGCTGCTGGCTCTTACTTTCATTATCATATCCTCAGAAATACTGGCGAGTTCAGGGCTATAGAAGGTGATATAAATAATCCTGTATCCTTGGCAGTATTATTTCAAACGTACTTTCGCAAACTCTTTTCTCAGCTCTGCCGCTGCTTCTTCGTCGTCTTGTACTTTTTCTTCTTATTTTCATTCTTTCATTCTTCCTCCTTCTTCGTCTTCTTTCTGTTTATTATTCTCATTTGTCTTCATTTTCCGTTTTTGGTTTCTTCATCTGCTTCAGTTTTCTTTCTTTACTTCTATGTTTGTTTCTATGCTTGTGTATTTCTTTGTACCCTTGTTTGCTTGTCTGTCTGTCTGTCTGTCTGTCTGTCTGTCTGTCTGTCTGTCTGTCTGTCTGTCTGTCTGTGTCTGTCTGTCTGTCTGTCTGTCTGTCTGTCTGTCTGTCTGCCTGCCTGCCTGCCTGCCTGCCTGCCTGCCTGCCTGTCTGTCTGTCTGTCTCCGCGCTCTTGTAATTTGTTCAGATATATTTCCAACTGAGGAAAAGAAATCACCAAAGACTTCCTCATCTCATTTACCCCAGATATACACGATTACGCCTCACGCAGTCTGGTCATGTACGTTAACTTAATCCCTGTACGTGACCGAATCTGGCTCTAGGAGATTTCCTTGGCGTATGGCCGTGAATACGACCCATCTGATTTCTATCTGGGAGAAATCTAAATCTGGAAGCCTGACGGTACAGATATCGCCGTTTCCCTCTTTAGCTATCGTTCAGAGTTAAAAACGGGGACATTTTTATCCTATTAAACTCTGAAAATGAACTAACATTGGAAACCGATTTTCTTCACATTTTGTTCGGGTTATCACGGGCAGTAGTGCAGACTTTCAGCGCTCCCCAATATTTACAGTAGTCTTTTTTATATACACTGTTTGTTAGTTACTTTCGCAGTTAAAGGTATTTACAAAAAAAAAAAAAAAAAGCCTTCTCAGTTGCACCCGAGCTCTTCCTAATTTGTTCATTCACGATCCATGACTTCCTGCCCTAGCAACGGCCAGGTTATAGCTCCAGAAGCCAATGGTATACTCCATCCATCATGTGCCATGCCGGAAAGCGTGTGCGGTTATGATTCGCCATTTCACTCGATCACCAGAGTCGTGGATCAGCTCATTGTTCCTGTCTCGACTATGCCATTTGGCCAAGCCATCCAGGTATTTACTTCTCGGTCTTCCCCTTGGTTTATTCCCTTCGATCTTGCCAGTTGTCACCAAGTTCTCCAATTCATTTCTTCTCATAACATGCCTACAAAATGTTTACTGTCAGCGTCTAATTTCTCTAATCAATTTACGATTTTCATTTCTTTCCTGTAGTCCTGATATTTGATTTTTCTATCTGTCCATGGTATTTTTTGCATTTTCCTCAGAAACCACATTTCTGCAGCCATCAGATGTTTTTTAGCTTTACTGCTCATTGTCCAAGTTTCACATCCATGCAAAAGAACAGGCTCTATGTAGGCCCTATCCCCTCAACACTCCTTTTCTCGTTTCAACTGACATATTTTTATTGGTCAGTATGTTTTTGATCTTGCTAAAGGCTACTTTTGTCATGGCGATTCTTGTTCTAATCTCTTCAAGGCATCTCCCATCAGATGTTATGACCGTTCCGAGATAACTTTACCGTTTCACTAATTGAAGAATTTTCCCATTTACTTGTGTATTACTTTGTGGTATTTCTTTCTTCCAAGTGACGACCATATTCTGTGCGTTTTTACAATTTAATTCTAACCCCAGTTGTTCACTGTGTGCAACAACCGCATCTATTAATTGTTGGAAATCCTGCTTATTGTCTGCAGTCAATACTGTATCATCTGCATATCTAATGTTATTGATGTTTCGTCCTCCAATGATGATTCCATGTATATCTTCTACATCCCTGAAAATATACTACCACCAAACAAACAGAATCAGGCAGTTTTCCTATGGAAATTAACAATGTACACCATCTACCAATCCAGATTCAATGAAGAAGATCATCTACGCTTCTGAACTGATAGAATATTTCTTAGTAAACGGTTCATTACAGTTAAAATTGTTAGTTGCATGATCTTTGCAGCACTCCGTAATCAACCTAAGCTTTGCCCTTTTTAGCTGTCTCTGATTTTCTAGGAAAGTTTACGTTCAGTTGTTTGCCATTGCTTTCTCAACGATCGAATCTCAATATTGTAAGAAAATCAACCAAGGCGGTCTGTTTTCAAACCCCCTTCAGCTGTGATTCGAACGCGGTGTTCGGGATTGCCAATGTCTTTCGTATAACAATCGCCACATTACCTGCTGTTGATGGAACAAGTCGACAAAGTCGACATTCTACAAGATAAAATGGGACGCAGAGATGTTTCCAAGGCACCAGGGCCGGGTTATATACTGGCCAAGACCTACTGACGCGTCCTCGTCGAGCGTCCTGGGCAACAGGTCCCTTCGGGGTCCTGGCTAAAGTCAGTAGGATCGCCGATTACTCCGAAGTCGGAGAGTGTCTGCCTGTGTGATGTTGTTTCCCCGAGAAGAGAGTGGGATCAACATGCACATCTTTAAACTGATTATCTGTTGGGATTATTGACTGACTTTTCGTCTACACTCCTCTCTTCTGTCTTCCCTTCCATATATCTCTTTCTTTCACTCTCTCTCTATTATTCTCTCAACACATACTTCGACAACAGTTCTTTTCCACATTAAATAAAAGATTTAATTTAAAACTATGTCTGGTGTATGGGTGGATATTGTCTGTGTAGTTGCTAGTGTATTCTATTGTTGGTGACAGAATGAACTCAGAATGTCTATCAGCGGTATCTTCTCGCCAGTCATTCTTCACGATTACAGGACATCACATCAAACAGGACAGAGCTCACCCGGGATGATCCGTAGGCTTGAGTCTGATGGTAAATCCGTTAGTGAAATGAAAACAAACTGTTCACCACTGAGTCACCGTATTGCTATAAAAGTCCCGTAAGTTTATGACTGTGCCCAAATCGGTTTCATGATATTAAGTATCCATCATCGAGAAAAAACACCACATTGTCAATGTTCTTCCTATTGTCTATTATGATTATCACTATTGTCTTTGTCTATTCCTTCTACTCTATGTATGCAAGTCGTATGTAGGTTGAAGTCTCTGCTTGCCCCACCTTAACATCTCTTTCTGTTTAGGAGCCCCAGTGGTATATGAGTGTTAGCATACAGTCTTCTGTATTTTACTGGATGTTAGTATTTGTTCATCTGAACAAACTGTTTAGGTTCTTTCTGGATCTAAGTATGTACTTTATTGGTTCAAGTAGAGTATTTTTTCCTTTCTTCTCTAATGTCCCTAGAAACTGGGAACCTGTGGATGAATATAACAAGTCGAGTGGTAAGCGTCCGCCCCTTACTCCTAACTTATGCAAGTGTCCTTCTCCAGCCATAATGACAAGGCTTTCGAAGTCACCATCAGCATAAGACATAAGAATTCACCTCAGTCTAAAACACCCACTAATAATATGTAATGATAAAGGTAATACACGCTCATCTATATTCCTATTCTAAAACTATATTTTAATATACCTTATACACATCTATGTTCCTTTATAGAATTAATGTAGATCCACGAATCGAAATTAATCCGCAGCCAAGCACTTTATCCCATTATAAGGGAGGATATTTCTTTTCATTACAGGACACATAATTCTATCTTTCCGTCCAGTTGGGGAACACACACTAAACTGACACAAAGAAGTGGCCACTCTCTCTAGATCATCTTTGTCCCATCGTCCTTGACATTGCTGGACAAAGCAAATTCAGACTTCATTATCCCTTGTCAGTGGAAAATTTCTGATCTCGAACTTTTCCGTTGTTTAATACAACCAAACCGCATTCTGCTGTCCAGTCTTAGTCGCAAACCTACCTCCAGAACGCAATAGGCTGGTCCATGATACTGTCTGTCTTTGTAGCAAACCAATTTTTCCACTCTACATGTCACCTGTGTTGTAGTCGACTCTCCCGCCTTGACCTACATACACATGCGCTGGTCAATCCTTTGTGGTTATCCTTCTGTTTCATTAACCCTTCTCCCACCTCAGCCTTGTCTGTGATCACCTTCTTATGATGCACTGTATACAGTCGTCGATCTGGGAATCACTAACATTCAGCATTTCACGACATAGGCCCCCTCTTAAGAGATTAGACCGCGTCGAATCTTTCTCACTGTAGGTTTGATTCCCATGATCCACAATCCTATTCTTCTTCCTCCGGAGCTGGATGTCTGGATATCAAATCCGCTCCTACATTCTCCTTACCAAGGATGTATTCCATTGTGAAGTCCAGTTGTAGCAACAACGTCCATCACATCCACCGTGCGTTGAGCTTCTGCTAAGTCGCTATTAACATCACGTGTTGATGATATGATTGGATCCTCACATGGCTCATCTCATTATCCAGTAGGCGCTCTAATTGACACCCTACTATACTACTAACGACTGAAACTAGTGTTGGCTCCTCGCTCCTGTACGTCCGGTCGACCTACTTTCGACTTGCGTCAGCGACGGCTCACAATACAGACGGATTGTCCCATCTTGATTGTAACACTGCTTCCATGTCCTCTTGGTTTTCCCCGGCTTTGCCTCTGGGGATGTTCCGCCTCGTCCTCGTCGGACCGAGTCGTCTTTCCCAAACCTCCTGGGCTTTTGCTTCCAGGACCATCTTGGGCGATATTGTATCTGGTCAGCCAATCTTCGGTTTGAGTCCTGGGTAATTCTCGCTTTTCCCGACGTTACCCACCCCTTCTGAACTTGGTTACCGGTGAAACTTTCACTCTTGTCCTTTCCCTGACTTGTGATTTCCTTCCTCCTGTCGTTGGGTAAATCTGACCTATCACGTACTGTCCCATAGGTCCTCCTATGTTGTACTGGCGATCTCTGGTCTTCGCCTGGACTGGTAACCTTTGTCCCAATGGCTGCCATCACCATAAAGTGCGAAGCTTTGCTCCCGGATCTCTCCTCATATTTCCTAATGAGATGTCTAGGGAGATTTTTCTTCTCTTCCCCGATCCGTATTTTGTAGATGTTCTTGGACACCACCTTTTCCACAGGATAAGGTCCTTTCCATCCTACTTGGAGTATATTGGTCTCTGCTGGACTCCACACTTCCACTTTGTCTTCCACTTTAAGAGCTAGTTTCCTCTTGATTCGCTTGTTGGGTGGTGCTCTCTGGCACTCCGAACAAGACTTCACCCACCGGCGTACATCTCCGGTCATTCCTGGCCAGCAATAATGGCCGGAAATTTTCTGCAAGGTCTCTCTGACACCCATATGTCGATTCTCGCCTATGATGTGTCCACTCTGAAGAATGTGAGGACGGTGGGTCTCTGGAACCACCCACTGCTCATGCAGGTTATCTCCCCTCCCAGCTCTCCGATAGAGTAGTTGATTCTTCAGAAAGTACTGTCCCCGTTCTGGTGGCTCAGCACTTCTTTGCAGCTTCCTGTAGCAAGGATGCAACGTAGTATCCTTCCTCTGGGCAGTATGCAATTCTCCTATCTCTGAGTTGTCGCATAGTGTCTCTGCCTCTTTTTCCTTCCCTTGAGATCCACTGACTACTGTTCCCTTGTGGGTTTGCTGTTTGGGCATCCCCAAAAAGACATATTTCGTGCCAATGATCATTGGAAATAAGGAGTCAGATAATACAGCAGCTGGAATAATGCCCGTGACGTACCTGGATTTAATCTCCACCTTGGCGATTGGCAGCGTCATGGTAACAGCACTCCTCATTGCCGGCTGTATTTCTATGGTCTCCCCTGTAAGTTGGTCTGGGCTTACTAAGCTGGCGTCCACCACCGCTTCCCCATCCAATCCTGTATCGTATAAACATTGGACTGGTTGTCCATTCACCTCAATCAGTTCCACCACAGGTGGTCTCTCTTGGTCCTGAGTGTCTTTCATCTCCTTGACCTTTTCCTTCCCTTCCTCTTTTGATTCCTCGAGGTTGGTTATGCAATTGGCGTGTTTTGCCTTGCATCTGCAGTCCACAGTATTATGTGTTATCGACTGGCAGTGAGTGTACCATGTTCCCTTCCTAGGTTTCCGTGTGTCCTTTGTGTTCCTTTCTCCTTCGCCAACCTCAGCCTTGTCTGTGATCACCGATGTAGGAATCACTTTGCATGCTGCGAAGTAAGAACTTTTAGGTTTCGATCTGCAGTCTTTTGTGTTGTGGGAGGCCGCCCTACAAAACGAACACCACTTTTCAGACCACTGTCGTTTCGCTTGAGAATTCGAGGTGCTCTGGGTTCCTACCTTCACCTTCTCTGAACTCTCCTCTGTGTGCTTTATATAAGGTTCCACTTTTTCTCCTTCCCAGTTTTTAGGTTTCTTTTTCTCTGGTTTCTCCTGACCTTTGGTTTGTGTACTTAGTTCCTCCGCTTCACCATGTACTTCCACGAATCGTTCCGCCAGCTTATTCACAACATCAATCCGTTCCGCCCCTTGTTCTCCCAAGAAGGTTCTGAGAGGTTTCGACATTTGCTTTCGCATCTGGTCGACCACCATCATCTCTTCGAGACTCTCATAATCCCTCTTGAATTCTGCCAAGTCCATCCATTTCTGGAGATAGGATTTCAGCCTTAGACTGTATGCGGCGAATAGCTCTCCCGGCTCTCGTCTAGACGATCTAAACTTTTTCCGATATGTTTGTGCTGTGACTTCATAATGTTTCATCAAAGCTGCTTTCAATTCCTCGTACTGATTTTCCTGTCCTGGTGGTAGGCGTGTGTAGACCTCGTACCCTGAACCACGTAACGCCTGGGATACTTTAAGAGCCCATCTGGATCTTTCCAGTCCCATAGCGATTGCCATAGCCTCGAACCGATCCAAAAACTGGAATATCTTTTCTTTACTTTCATCATAGACTGCTAAAGGAAACTTCATGGCATGGTAACCCTGTCCAATCATGTGGGTTGCCCCAGGTGAAGATGAACTTCCTTCTGCTGCATCTATTTCACCCTTCGTTTGTGTCTTGAGTTCTAACTCTTTCAAGCGGTATTCATGTTCCATTTCTTGTCTCCTGGCAGTCTGTTCCATTTCCAGTTTCTTGGTCTCCTGTTCCAGTTCCAGTCGCTTGGTCTCCTGTTCCAGTTCCAGTCGCTTGGTCTCCTGTCCCAGTTTCTTGGCCTCTTGTTCCATTTCCATTCGTTTGGTCTCCACCTCTATTCTTCTCACTTCCAACTCGGCTTTCCGGTCTTCTCTTTCCCCTTTACGAATCTCTCTCTCTCTTTCTTGTATGTAATCAGTTAGCTCGGTACCAGCTAACCCAATTTCCGCCCCGTTGGCTCTCAGTTCTGCTGTAGTTACTTTAGGAGTTGCCATAGTTACAGCAGATAAGTCAGCACGTTGAGTAAAGATCCCTCAAGGCAGAAAAGAAGTACTCACTATACAATTATATTCCACCTAGAACCTATATCATTATCTATGTCTATCTAATATAATAAACCTACGACACCCCACAGTACATCACAACCACTCTCTCATCCACAAAAGGCGATATAGGATAAAGACTTATGTAGACGTGTGACCGTGTGACTAGGTATGTAATGTGTCTTACCACCTATCCACATTCACTCTGTCTGGAACTTTCTCACTGTAAAGTCACCAGCATTAATGAACTGTTTCTACCATAAATGTAATGGCACCATCTATCCAATGGACGTCCTTCCATTAAAAGTCATCAATATATACTTCTTTTTCTTTTATTCCAATCAGTATGTCCCAACATGCAGGTACTCCGCTATGCCTGTGCCAATATGCAAGTACCCCTTTGTGCATATGCCCTGTTATGCCCAGGTCATATGGGTATTTTTCCTACCCCGCTTGCTCCACCAATTATGTGATGTTGTTTCCCCGAGAAGAGAGTGGGATCAACATGCACATCTTTAAACTGATTATCTGTTGGGATTATTGACTGACTTTTCGTCTACACTCCTCTCTTCTGTCTTCCCTTCCATATATCTCTTTCTTTCACTCTCTCTCTATTATTCTCTCAACACATACTTCGACAACAGTTCTTTTCCACATTAAATAAAAGATTTAATTTAAAACTATGTCTGGTGTATGGGTGGATATTGTCTGTGTAGTTGCTAGTGTATTCTATTGTTGGTGACAGAATGAACTCAGAATGTCTATCAGCGGTATCTTCTCGCCAGTCATTCTTCACGATTACAGGACATCACATCAAACAGGACAGAGCTCACCCGGGATGATCCGTAGGCTTGAGTCTGATGGTAAATCCGTTAGTGAAATGAAAACAAACTGTTCACCACTGAGTCACCGTATTGCTATAAAAGTCCCGTAAGTTTATGACTGTGCCCAAATCGGTTTCATGATATTAAGTATCCATCATCGAGAAAAAACACCACATTGTCAATGTTCTTCCTATTGTCTATTATGATTATCACTATTGTCTTTGTCTATTCCTTCTACTCTATGTATGCAAGTCGTATGTAGGTTGAAGTCTCTGCTTGCCCCACCTTAACATCTCTTTCTGTTTAGGAGCCCCAGTGGTATATGAGTGTTAGCATACAGTCTTCTGTATTTTACTGGATGTTAGTATTTGTTCATCTGAACAAACTGTTTAGGTTCTTTCTGGATCTAAGTATGTACTTTATTGGTTCAAGTAGAGTATTTTTTCCTTTCTTCTCTAATGTCCCTAGAAACTGGGAACCTGTGGATGAATATAACAAGTCGAGTGGTAAGCGTCCGCCCCTTACTCCTAACTTATGCAAGTGTCCTTCTCCAGCCATAATGACAAGGCTTTCGAAGTCACCATCAGCATAAGACATAAGAATTCACCTCAGTCTAAAACACCCACTAATAATATGTAATGATAAAGGTAATACACGCTCATCTATATTCCTATTCTAAAACTATATTTTAATATACCTTATACACATCTATGTTCCTTTATAGAATTAATGTAGATCCACGAATCGAAATTAATCCGCAGCCAAGCACTTTATCCCATTATAAGGGAGGATATTTCTTTTCATTACAGGACACATAATTCTATCTTTCCGTCCAGTTGGGGAACACACACTAAACTGACACAAAGAAGTGGCCACTCTCTCTAGATCATCTTTGTCCCATCGTCCTTGACATTGCTGGACAAAGCAAATTCAGACTTCATTATCCCTTGTCAGTGGAAAATTTCTGATCTCGAACTTTTCCGTTGTTTAATACAACCAAACCGCATTCTGCTGTCCAGTCTTAGTCGCAAACCTACCTCCAGAACGCAATAGGCTGGTCCATGATACTGTCTGTCTTTGTAGCAAACCAATTTTTCCACTCTACATGTCACCTGTGTTGTAGTCGACTCTCCCGCCTTGACCTACATACACATGCGCTGGTCAATCCTTTGTGGTTATCCTTCTGTTTCATTAACCCTTCTCCCACCTCAGCCTTGTCTGTGATCACCTTCTTATGATGCACTGTATACAGTCGTCGATCTGGGAATCACTAACATTCAGCATTTCACGACAGCCTGTACGGCGAGGAACCACCAGTCTGCACACCAATAAGCCAGACATGGGACAACGGATACTCACGCAAACCTCAGGTCCTATATGACTTCATACTGATTTTGGACAACAGGATGCCTTCATCCGACATACAGGACTTCGCGTTTGAGCTCAAGTCAACGAACACAAGCAAGCAAGCACAAGATGAAATCATCGAAGAAAACTGACTCATAAAGAGGACAGTGTTTCGAAAATTGAAATATGGTGGCCTTATTAAACTCCACAATTGCTTAGAAAGCACACTAATGGAAGTTATATTCAAGGAAGAAACACTAGCAGTTAACAAAACTATACACCCGAAAAGAAGTCAGCATGTCCGAGAGGTTTAAGACGTTCGAGCGTTAAACTTCCCGTGCTCTGAAGGTGACTTTAAAGGCCCACTGGGAATATGGTGCTAGACCCGTATCTATATAGGCCAGTCGGCACTTAGTGGGTTCTGATGTCAGCATCCCGATGGCTACCTGTACTTGCCACAACATTTTCTGATACCTTTTTAGTCCCCGTTGCCCTGGGTGACCATGTCCACATTTAAAAGTGGAATTTGAGCCGATGGATCAAATCTATGCTACCCTTCAGAGGCTCCTTGACGAAGACATACACATACATTGCCTAGAAGCAAATTCCTGCTTTTTGTCTGTGATGCGATAGGGTTATCCCATTTTATAGCCACAAATGCACGAAGAAATAGGTTGCAAATCTGTCCCTCAGGTAACAGGCAACGAGTCCAGGCGTCAAACCATTTCCCGACCGTGGTCGTAATATTATCATAAGTAAACACACATAGTATTGTTTGGCGCTCAAAAAAGGAGAAGAAGGAAGTAGAGATTAGAGGACGGACTAGACGACATAAAATTTGAAAGCTATAGTTACCAACTGGGATTCTAACCTGTCACCTCTAAATGACGACAGCGACTTGCTGCAGGAACAAGTGTACTTCGACGCCTGACCAACTAGACACTCTCAAAAAATAAATGTGTGTTCATTAGCTATGTCTATCATACAGATGAAAATACAACTATGGAATACGGACATAATTCGTATCAACCCGTTGAGATAGCACCATAGGTCTCATACTTTTATATTATACCAGCATAGGTCAATTAACAAACACACAAACACATCGTAACGTAATGCTGTGTCCAGTATATTCACAAACATTTAAAGAAGAGAAATCATTGGTCGGTTCTAATGCTGTGCACGTATTACACAGAAAATCAATTGGGGAACCCTTTAGGCCACTGAGACAGTACATCATTTCTACTTCCTTCTTCTCCTACTATGAGAGCCAAACAATACTATGTGTGTTTATGTATGTACTGTATAAGTTGCCTCAAAGGGTTGCCAATTTATTTTCTGTCGTAATATTACCATCGTAGCTCCATGTCAGCCGGCTTCGTGGCTTAGAGGTTATGACTTTTCTCCGTAATCTCGTATACTCTCGTCGGTAACGTGATGACGGTTTAAATCAGCAGTGGTTCGAATCGCATCGGTAACTTACGGAGTATGTGAGCCGGCCGCTCAGAAAGCAATGGCAAACTACTGAGCGTAATCTTGCCAAGAGATCAACATACAGCTGAAAGATGCTGGTGTTGACAGCTAAGTCCTGTAAAGGATATGAAAAAGCTCCATGTCAGCTTTGCTAACGGGCCCGCTTGAAGAGGCTATGCCTATCACGATACGCTAGGCACAAAATAACATTCTCTTCGACCACATAGACCTGGCATATCCTTGACCTAGATGTAATCATGTTTTATATGCTACACAAACTGCTACAACAGAATGCTTGCTATATGATTTATGCCATATTTTATATACATTATCAGTTAGTGTTGGCAATTTTGACACTATCTGTCGAAGTTGCCATGAAACTTGAACCCTAGACGCCAGATCATTTCATAAACCTGGCAAAAATAAAAAGGGGGAGAAATAATCTTTGGATATTATCTGCTCTAATTCACATACACCCCTCCTCCCCCATTTTCACCAGCCTACATTAATCTAGTAGGGCGCAGGTCACATACAACTATGCATAGGTTTACGATGTTTTCCTGTCGGAGTTTTCACATATGTAAATTTAACGTGAATTCCAAGCTCATCTCGGCTTTTGCTTGAAACTTAAAACGAGATTGTTGAGTTGTCTGACGTACTGGCGGTGCTTACTTTCGAGAAGGTTAACCTGAATCTTAACGTCAATCCAACGGGCTCCGGGTCTTGTTGTAACTTTGTTAAAATTGTAACATTCGTTGAGGCCACGTCCTTTATTTGGATGGTCGCGTTCGTTTGATTAAGTTACTGTGTACATGTGTGAAAGATGTTAGAGGGCAGCCTGAGGCCTTTCAAAGTAAGGAATTAATTTCTGTATCCGAAGCAGCAGTTATTTTAACTCGTTTTACCAATATAAATTCTTACGTTCTCCCATGTATTACTGGGGTTTGTTAGAGAAGCAACGAACAGTAATCATGCATGCCGTAAGCGGCGACGAAGGAAGCCTGGTGTGGGACTGGCTTATCATCATCACTGCCGTATGCCATGCTGATAAGCGTGTGCGATCAACTAACATGATCACCATTTATTTGAATCAGGTCTGCGTTCTTGTTACGATTATACCATTGCACCAAGTGATCATGTTATTTATATTTTCCCTCATCTTGCTCTTTTCCCATCAGTTTTACCCGTTGTAAACACGCCGCTGTCTGCGACATTCACAACCCATACTCTAGTCCTAGATTAGATATCCCGCCTCTAATCTACAACGGCAACTACCGTTTTCATCTTTATATCTCCTCCTGCGTCCATATAATTTTTACGTATCTGGGTTAAATTTATTTAATACTTTTACGGTCTTCTTATACGACTTTGTCATTTCTTTTTCTATCCGTCCCTGGTATTCTTTACGTTGACCTCAGAAACTTCATTCCCAATGCAATAACATGTTTCTCTTGTCTTTTTACGTCGGATTTTTTGGTTTAAGTGCAAAATGTAAAGCACCATGAATACATCTGCAAAGAGCTTGACGCGAGTTGGTTGATGGCCTTTCCTCCTTTGGGAAATTCAAGATAGAAGAGAGGATTATTACCTTTGCTCTCTTTTCATAAACAACATGCACTTTAGCTCTTGGTGACACAATAAATGGTTCTGTCGCCCTGCTACTGAGTGAGTGCGTGGGCGACACTGTGAGCTGTGAAATTCGCGTGGGATACTTTTACATTTGTCCTGTGCAGTGACCTGCATGTTCGGATCAATGGCTACCGGCTGTTGCTGAATTGACTGATTTGCCTTTTCGGTTCACGAGTGCATTTTTCAGGAGAGTCCTGGGAGTCGGCGCTGAAGCTATGGAGTTCGTGCTTTATGTGACACTTTCGGCGGGTCGCCCTGCGGTTAAAGACCGAACCATGTGAGAAAACCCGGGTCAATGAGGTCTTTCTGGTGACTGCCGAGTCCATCGAAGATGAACTGTGGTTTTCGTGGATGAATTTTGTGTTGGCATTCTGGCGGCGGCATTATGCATCGAGCACCTGTGCGGCTGTCGGACTGCCGAGACTCCTGCCTATTCTAATTTTCACATTGGACAGTGAGGAGCATTTTGTGTGATATTCACTGGCACAGGAATGGAGCATAATGGGGACGACCCGTTGCCGTGAAGGTGGAACCTCGACCAACTAACTAACTAACAATAAGTTGTTATTTTAATGTAATTTAATGAATAGTTATTGTTACTATAATGAAATTAAATGAATGGTTTTTGTTACTTTAGTGTAATGTAATGAATGGTTGTTACTTTGAAAATAACAAACAGCCAAATATGCTGGGATTGATTATGACGTTCTGTAAAGGACATTCAACTAACTTTCATGAATGTTTACGCTAATTTTTCTTCTTCGGTTGCCTGCCCTGCACCAGACATTGACGATCACGACGCTTCACTCCTCTCTGTATAATTTAATATTTAAATGAAACCGGTGTTGCTTATCACAATCATTCCTGCCCAACAGTTTAAGCTTTCCGCATGCACTTCTGTCTGGCGTCGTTTGCTTCGCTAGCTTAATTCATCGTTTGCTTCGCTAGCTTAATTCATCGTTTGCTTCGCTAGCTTAATTCTTTCCCTTATAACGTAAGTAACTAAACGAGCCTTTTAACGCCTTGCCTTAACCGATTTAGGGCCACACAAAAAGTAGGTTTGCACCAAACAAGACGAAGGTTTGGACAAAACAAAAAGTATGCTTGATCTAAACAAAAATGGATGGCGGACTGTGTCATAATTGTGACTTAAAAGCTGTTAATATGGTAATAGACATGGTTTGTTATATATCAAAATAAGGGAGTTGCTTAGGGAAAACTACTGTACATAAACCCATGGCAGATATAGGAAGTTGCTTAAAGCGATTTAACATCCAATGGCACTTAATTAATTAAGACGTATTTAGCATATGGTACTAGACCCGTATATTTTTAGAAAATCCGACACTCAGGACGATGTTGTGGTCAGTCTCTCTCCGGTCGCTTTACTTCCCCAGATATTTCCCGACACCCAGGCTAGGTTGGCCTGGCAGCCCAGATCAATTAGCAAAATTTCGAATCCGGCCCTAAGCGGTTCGAACCCATGACCACCAGGTCGACAGGCGAGGGTCTATCCACTGCGCCAACTTGACTCCTTTACCCTATACAGCCAAGTGTTTATTGCATGGGTTCTGTCGATATGCTCAATAAACTGGAGTTGTCTCTTCTTAATGGCTTCGATGAGTGATCGCTTTTCCGTCTAGCGGGAATTGAAATGACAACAATGGGCAGAAAGAGATAAAGAACGACTGGGATAGAATGAGAGAAAACAACAACGGGACGGCTTGAAGGAATTTATAAATATTTATCGTGAACGTATGTAATGCACCCATCTAGACGCCTTGAAGCGCGCTGGACAAATGATACTAGCGCTATAATTTTATAGACATTTTATAGACATATCGGCACTCAATTTGTGAGGTGGTAAATAGCACACGGGACGACTTTACTTTCCAACAATTTCCTGGTAATTATTTATGATCGTGAAAGGAGTAAACCAATAAACTCACGGTGAGCAGCATGGAAAAGCATGCGTGTATACAATACCATGCCGGTCTCTCTGGCTGTGGGGTTACAACACTTTCTCTCTGTAATCCCGTTTATCACGCAGAGTCTCGCAGCGGAGCGAGAACTGAGGTGGTTCGACCCCCGCTCGTGACTTGCGGATACTGAGCCGGCCGCTCAGAAAGCAATGGCAAACTACTGAGCGTAATCTTGCCAAGAGATCAACAGACAGCTGAAAGATGCTGCTGTTGACAGCTAAGTCCTGTAAAAGGATACGCAAAACATTTATTTATTTATACAATACCATAGTGATCCAAGATGGACGCAGACATAAAGGATGCCTTACTTGCCTCGCATAACAACGACAATTTTTTTCCATGACCTTTTACAGGGCACCATAGTATCATCAGCATTTTATTGCTGTTGTTGATGGCTTGGCAAGTTTACGTTCAGTAGTTTGCCATTGCTTTCTGAACGACCGGCACCCATACCAATGTGTTAAAACCCAGCGCAACGCGGTATGCTGCAAAATCCCGCACAGCTGTATTTCGAACGCGGATAAGCGGGATTACGAACCTCGTCCATAACTTCTTCGCCTCGGAGACCGGCTAGCAGCGACATAGTACCAGTAAAAAGTGTACTTGAGCTTGTCACTACACTACTTCCTTCGACGATGAACTGTATTTTTCGTGGCGGACTTTTGAGTTGGCATTCAGGCGGCGGCATTATGCATAGTATACCTGTTCGGGATTTTGGTATGTCAAGACTCCTGTCTGTTCCAATTTTCACATCGGGCAGGGATGAGCATTTTGTGTGATATTCTCTGGTACAGGAACGGAGAATACTGGGGCGACCGACCCTTTGCAGTGATGTTGGAACCGCGACTAACTAACTAACTAACTAACTAACTAACTAACTAACTAACTAACTAACTAACTAACTAACTAACTAAGTAACTAACTAACTAACTAACTAACTAACTAACTAACCAACTAACGCACTCACTCACTCACTCACTCACTCACTCACTCACTCACGCACGCACGCACTCACTCACTCACTCACACACTCACTCACTCACTCACTCACTCACTCACTCACTCACTCACCAACCAACCAACCAACAAACTAACTAGCTAGCTAGCTAACTAACTAACCAACTAGCTAACTAGCTAACTAGCTAATTAACTACTACACTACACCACACCACACCACACTACACTACACTACACTACACTACACTACACTACACAATACTACACTACATTACACTATACTACACTACTACACTATACTACGCTACATTACACTATACTACACTACTACACTACACTACTACACTATACTACACTACATTACACTACTACACTACTACACTATACTACACTACACTACACTATACTACACTATACTACACTACATTACACTATACTACACTACTACACTATACTACACTATACTACACTACTACACTATACTACACTACACTACACTATACTACACTACATTACACTATACTACACTACTACACTACTACACTATACTACACTACATTACACTATACTACACTACTACACTACTACACTATACTACACTATACTACACTACTAAACTATACTACACTACACTACACTACACTACACTATACTACACTATACTACACTATACTATACTACAGTATACTACACTATACTACACTATACTACACTATATTACACTACTACACTATACTACACTACTAGACTATACTAGACTATACTACACTACACTACACTACTACACTACACTACACTACACTACACTACACTACACTACACTACACTACACTACACCACACCACACTACACCACACCTCACCACACCACACCACACCACACGACACCACACTACACTACACTACACTACACTACACTACACTACACTACACTACACTACAGCCATGGCTGTGTCATTGCCGTATCCTTTTATCTCGACTTATTTCTCTCCTTATCATGAGTACTGACCAATACACGCCCATGCATTTCTCTTACCATATTCTTTGGACATGTTATGAGAAGAAATGAATTGGAGATCTTGGTGACAACTGGCAAAATCGAAGGGAAGAGACAACGGGGAAGACCGAGAAGTAAATACCTGGATGGCTTGGCCACTTGGCATGGTCGAGATAGAAACACGGAGCTGATCCACGACTCTGGTGATCGAGTGAGATGGCAAAACATGACCGCCCACGCTTATTGGCATGACACATGATGGATGGATGGTTTGTTTTATCCCGAAGCAGTTTCCTGCTGAAGGTCTGTGGTGTGATAGCACCATCACATCTGGTAGGCCGGAAAGCAAGGCGGAATTGGTGGTCAGTATTTTCTCACTTTGGCAAGCGACGAGCCCAGGCTTCGAACTCATTTCCGACTGAGCTCATACCACTACCAGTTTAGTTCGCTATCCAAATCGCTAGCCCGACTGCCATACCATAATTTATGCTGGAACAATTCATGCGGTGACATCCTAGGGAAATGGATGTTCGTCCATCAAGAATGATGATGACCATTCATTGCATCCAGTTTGTCCATCAGGAATGATGAAGACAATAGGATGAAGAATGACTTGCGCGATGAATTTGTTTATAGTGAGGAAGAGCTGCGCAACTTCATCGGCCTCACTCTCTCGCCTGCATAGAGAGGTACTGATTAGCACGCTTAATTTGTACAGAATAGAAGTAGACATATGAAGATATATTAGACACAGCAACATCACTGACAGCTAATACAACTAATGAAAACTATCTTTAGTTAGTTGCATATCCTTTAGACTCCTGTGGGTCGTCGCTAAAAGCTACGGAGATCGTGCTTTGTGCGACGCTTTCCGCGCTGCGGAAAGAGACCGAGCCATATGGGATAAAACCCGGTGCGATGAAGTCCAACCTGTCGACTTTTAGGCGACTTTTTTTTTTACTGGAACAATGGACAGGTGGAAGGTGGTTGGTCGCCTGTGGGACCAGGTGGAGAATGCGGGGGAACAAAATGAGGTACCATATGTGGAGAGAATGATATAGCGGGGATCGGCAGTGGTTCTGGACGAATCTCCAAACTGAGAGGGGAGACTGGCATTTTCAGAGGGCAGTTGGAATCATTAGCAGTATGACTCTTCGCTGGCTGTTGAACGAGGGGACCGTGCTCGTGTGGGAATGTCCTGAGTGCAGTGATGTCGGTTCTGAGCTCAACTCAACTCAACATATGATTTACAGGACATCGTAGTCAACCCTACATTCTTTTTGGCTGTTTGTGATTTCTTGGCAAGTTTACGTCTAGTAGTTTGCTTTCTGAAAGACCATCAAGTATACCATTGTTTGAAAACCAACGCAAATCAGTCTGCTGCGAAATCTACCGCAGCTGTGTTTCGAACTTGGTATGTGGGATTACGAATTACGTACGTAACCCATTCGTCACAGTGCCTGAAAATGCAATGGTCATCATCATCATCAACTTCCACATTTGCCGTCAAGCTTCGTGGGGAGAAATAATTGGCTCTCCAGCGCCAGATGGGTGGCATTGGATAGTGTCATTCCGTGTGATTGTATAATGTCTTTGATGTCGTCAATTCATTTTCTTCTTGGGCGTCCTCTTGGTCTCATAGTGGATGATGACGTAGATGTAGAGACGGTGATGGTAGCTGATGGTGTTGCATTCTAACGAGATAGCCAAACGACTTGATCTTCTATCGTTCAATTAATGTGGCACAAGGTGTTGATCACACTGTCTGTCTGATAAAACTTCTTAATCGGTCTCGGATTGTTAAGTTGACAGCTCTCCTCTGGCATCTCATCTCACAGGTGTTGATTTTGCGAAAGTAATGGTAACAACAAGAAAACGGCCGACGCTGCAACAAACACGTACATATTGTCAGCTTTTGACAAGGATGAAAAAACAAAACAAGAAAACACGTTTAAAAACAAAACCAATTACGTGAGACTATTGCTTTCCTCTAAATATTGCCTCCGCGTCGAGCCGACAAATATTCGTGGTCAATTACGGATAGTTATAGAGTAGTTGCCGTTGTAGATTAGAGGCGGGATATCTAATCTCGGACTAGGGTATGGGTTGTGAATGTCGCAGACAGCGGCGTATTTATTTGTCGTGTTTGTGTATTGAAATAGAAGTAGCAGCAGCAGAAATATTCATGACTGAATCAATAGAAACAGCAGTACAGCAGACATATTCATGGCTGAATCAGCAGAAACAGCAGCAATAGTAGCAGTAGTAGCAAAAACAGCAGTGGTACTAGTAGCAGTGGTAGTAATAATAGTGGTTGTAGTAGTAATAGTAGTAGTAGTAGTAGTAGTAGTAGTAGTAGTAGTAGTACTAGTAGTAGTAGTAGTAGTAGCAGTAGTAGTACTAGCAGTAGTAGTAGTAGTAGTAGTAGTAGTAGTAGTAGTAGTAGTCGTAGTAGTAGTAGTAGTAGTAGTAGTAGTAGTAGTAGTAGTAGTAGTCGTAGTAGTAGTAGTAGTAGAACTAGTAGTAGTAGTAGTAGTAGTAGTAGTAGTCGTAGTAGTAGTAGTAGTAGTAGTAGTAGTAGTAGTAGTAGTAGTAGTAGTAGTAGTAGTATTAGTAGTAGTAGTAGTAGTAGTAGTAGTAGAAGTAGTAGTAGTAGTAGTAGTAGTTTGGGGGCAAGAAGTAGAAGGAAAAGAAGGTGATAATGATGAGGGTGGCGATGATGATGATAATTGTCATGCAAAAGTGTGAGTTATACACAAAAGAAGATAATTATGTTTCAGTATAGGAGTGGAAAGGTGTGTGAAGGGAAAGGTAATGATAATCCTATACAGACAAGCACACTCTGTGACATGAGCATTGGCATGAAAGAGGCATCATACACAGCCATTGCCGCCTGCTGGCTTGCAGGGTCTGTATTTTTAGACAAAGGCTATTGGAATCTATCATACACAAACTTGTCGAAGGCAAGGGGAATCCACTGCGGTATATATATCCCTACTGTAACATGCTTCAAGACAAATTCGATAACGTTAATGACTTCGTTCGGTAGGGTGCATCTGTGCTGCAGGTGATACCTGATCGTCATCATATGATTGCGTGCACATTAAATAAAAAGAACACATTAAATGTTGGTACTTGGAATGTCATAACACGTATTCAGAAAGGGATGCTAGAACGCACCAAGAAGGACATGGATAGAATACATATACGTATATTTGGTATTAGTGGAAAGCGATGACCAGGTGAGGAGGAAAGCGATGGCCAGGTGAGGAGGAAAACTATTTAGATAATTAGATAAGCACATAATTATTTACTCTGGGAGAGAAGGGCTACAAAAGGGAATTTCGTATAATTGTGGAAAGAAATGCTTCGTGTGGAATGGCTATCCTCTCTTCAGGGTCACAGATTGTGAGAATTGTATGGATTCTTTGCCCTGGCCGCAAGGAAGTTCGGGGGGGGGGGGGGGGGAGAGAATAAACAGGCTGATAGGCTGACAGGGAATGCACTTCTTGGTGATAGATTACCTAGGGGCAAAGGAGAGGTGGTCTTGCGCCTGTGGGACTAGGTGGAGAAGGCGGGGTAACATACTGAGAACCCGTATGTGGAAAGAGTGAGATTGCGGAGAATTGGTAGGGGTTTGGTCGAATCTCAAAACTGAGGGGGAGGACCAGGAGAACTTTCAATCAGATAGCGATGGGAACGATTAGTAGTGTGACTCTTCGCAGACTGTTGAACGAGGGGACGGAGCGAGTATGGGAATGTCCTTGGTGCAGTGATATCGATTCTCATCTCAACTGAAGAGCGGTAGGACAGTTAAAGAACTGAAAATTCCCAGTTTGAGTGTTATTAGTGAAACTCCATGACATACCTCTGGATATTAACATAATATAAACATATGCCCCAACAGCAGATAATACAGAAGAAATATAAATATATTGTATAATGAATTAGACATGGTTTTGGACTAGTGCAACAGTGATTCACGGGGACTTCAATGCCAAGGTAGGCACCGAACAGGTGAATGGCGAGACTGGTGGCCTGACATTGGTGATAACAATAAGAGATGTAACAGGTTTATAGCTTCGGCAGAATATCTTGAAATGATAATATAAACACCCGCTTCAAACACCATCATCGACGATTATATACGTGGAAAAGCCCTGGGGATAATCCTCGCAATCAAATTCACTACATACTGATTTCAAAGAGATTCAGAAGCAGTTTAGCAGGAGCAAAAACTAGAACAGGAGCAGATGGACATAGGAACCAAGTACTAGTTATAGAAACGATTAGGTTACAACTTGAAACAATAAAGTAAACCCAAAAGAACATCACGTTAGATCTAGCATTACCTAAAACGGATAAAGAAATTGCAGAAAAGTACAATGTTATTATCATGAACAGACATAATGCCGCAGGGATAATAGAGACTATTGATGAACATTGGGACATGTTAAGGGAATCAACCCAACATACATCAAAATAAATCATTCCACCTAAACATAGAATAATAAAAAAAAATAATAAATGGACGACACTTGAAATTCTACATATAATAGATGGAAGAAGAAATAATTAAAACAACAGCAAGATAAAGAAGATTATAAGAGAATACATAAAGAAATAGTAAACAAATGCAAAGTGGTTAAAGTGGCTGAATCAACAATGCACAGAGAATGGGACACACTGAGATTCGTATTCCATGGGGCAATAAATACATACCTTAACAGGTAGAAAAACACGAAATACCACTGGATGTTTAAAATCGAGGAATTGTGCATTATTGATGGGACAAGATGATGTGAATAATAGATGGACAGAATATCTGCAAGAGCTGTATGAAGAAAGGAGACCGGATGTAAATATTCAAGACAATAGCGAAGGTTCGGGAATACGTAGGCGGAAGTTGAAGACGCACTACATCATGTGAAGGAATAAAAGACACCCGGCACAGGCAACATGACTTTTGTGGCAATTGGGTCTCTGGAAAATTTTGACATTGAAATATGGGCAACATTTCCAAGTGACATTTGTAATAGTGGGTACATTTCTAGTGACTTATTAAAAGCCATCTTTATAGGACAGTGAAAGAAACGTGGCGCTTTAGAATGCGAAGATCATCGCGCAATAAGTCTTAGTTAAATGACAAGGCTATTCCTAAGATTAATTATGAGAAGAATATGAAACAGGATTAAACCATGAATTGATGATAAACAATATGGATTTGTAGAGGGGAAAGGACACAAACAATGCCATATATATTATCAAATCTTATATATTATCAAATCTTATATATTATCAAAACAGCATTTGAGAAAAAAAGCTATAGAAGTAAAAACAGATCTGAAATTATGCTTCATAGACTACACAAAAGCATTTGACAGTGTGAACCATGAAGAGATTATCAAAATATTAAGGCAACTGAACATTTACGGTAAAGAACTGCGAATAAGAAATAACATATATGAGCAGCAAACAGCAGCCATGAGAATCAAAGGACACTTAGGAATATTTCAATGTATATAGAAGGGTGTCAGATACTGATACCAGTTGGAAGATAACATACAGAGATGGACGAACAGCAATCTGACATAATGTACAGTCAGGGTGAGAGACACACAGTGTTGGAGATCCACTGCAGCCATCCTTCATTGTGGATACGGCACCGGGTTGATTGACAGATTTGAGGATTCTTGCTCTCGGAACAACAAAATGTGATGCCGCTAACACATAACAGACCCATAGCAAGAAACTACTTCAGGACAATTGATTTATGTTTATTATGGAATGTGTGTACCAATTTATTACTAGACCAGAAGATGCTTTAAGGGTTCTCTAGTGCCGCCTGTACTTCCTATAAGAATTTCTTGTATTAGTTTTCGGCTGGGTCAACTTGAGATCGAAGTTGAATGAAAAAACACCATTGCTTCCATGTGGATTCGCAGTTAAGACCATCGGGGAAGACAGACAAGAGTGGTAGCCTCCGAAGCGCGCGACCCCCATAAAGTGTTTACACGCCGAAGACAACTTCTTGAGAGCAACGACCCATGCCCTAGAAAAGAAGACATTGATCTTTGAAAATTATCCGTCAAGGATGCCTCATATTATTCTAGATGCCTGAGGCACGTGTATATTATTAACCTGTGTTCATAACGCTGATGTCAGCTGGTACTGACTCGACGCAAACATTGTATTGACAAGTTAACTTTGCGTTGTCACAACATATAATATTAAGTCTGAACGTAGAAGTCTATATATTACATTCTTCATCATCATGTGCCATACCCATAAGCGTGGGCGGTCATGTTTCGTCGTCTTACACGACCACCAGGGTCGTGGATCAACTCTATGTTCTTGTCTCGACCATGACACATGGTAAAGCTATCCAGGAATTTACTTCTCTCCCTTCCACCTGTTCTCTTCCATTCAATCGTGCCAGTTGTTATAAAGGTCTTAAATTTATTTCTTCTCAAAATGTGTCCAAATATTATACTGTCTACGTTTAATTTCTCTAATCGGTTTGCGTGTCTCAATTGCTTCTTGTAGGATTTGGTCACTGATATTTCTGACTGTCCATGTTATTCTTTGCATTTGCCCCTGAAACCACATTTCCAAAGCCATTAGAGGTTTTTTTCTCAAGCTTGTCTACTCAATGTCCACGCTTCACATCCATACACAAGTACAGGTTCTATGCAACACATAAACACACTTTTTAATCGTTGCAATTGACATATTTGTATTCGTCAGTATGTTCTCCATCTTGCAAAAGGCTACCTACGCCATGTAGATTCTTATTCTAATTTCTTCAAGACACCTCCCAGCAGATGCTATGGCTGTTCCGACATAGTTTTACCGATTCACTTGTTTAAGAATATTCCCATGTACAAGTAAATTACGTTCTCTCTCTCTCTATATCTCTCTCTCTCTCTCTCTCTCTCTCTCTCTCTCTCTCTCTCTCTCTCTCTCTCTCTATCACTCACTCTCTCTCTCTCCCTCCTTTCTCGTATATATCATATACAACCATATGTATTATATGGTTGTATGAATGTTTGTTGATGACACCCTTATAAAAATCATACTGGATGGTAAGGTTAAAGGCAAGCGAGAAAGAGGTCGACAACGATTCAAGTGGGAATATAACATCAAGAGATGGATGAACAGCGATCTGACATAATGTACCTTCAGGGCAAGAGACAGCCAGTGTTGGGGATCCATTGCAACCAATCTACATTGTGGAAATGGCACCGGATTGAGTGATTGATTAAAGGATTCTTGCTCTCGGGAGAACTAACTGTGATGGCTCTAACACAACATAGACCATACCAGAAAACTGCTTCACGAAAATTATGTTTATTATGGGATGTGTGTGCCTCTTCTGTACGCAAAGTAAAGGGTGCGGGTCTATGTCATGAGGTGGTTTCGGTTTATAGTACTGGACCCATTTATTATTAGACCAGAAGATACTCGATGGGTTCTCAACCTGGCAACCTGTACTTCCCATAACAGTTTTTGTGTATTAGTTTTCTGATGGGATCGAAGGTCAATGAAAAAACACCCCCGCTTCCATGTGGATTCGAAGTTATGTATACCGGGGTCGGCAGACGAGAGTGCTAGCCTTCGAGGCACAACGACCCCCATAACATGTTTACACGCCGAAGACAACTTTTTGAGAGCAACGATCCATGGCCTAGAAAACAAGACATTGATCTTTGAAAATTATCCGTCAAGGATGCCTCATATTATCATAGATGCCTGAGGCACGTGTATATTATTAACATTTCTTCCTGAAGCGGATGTCAAGCTTGTACTGACTCGACGCAAACAGTGTATTGACGATACATGTATGCTTAGTCACAACACATAATATTACGTCTGAACGTAGAAGTCTTGTGTTTTTGTTGTTGTTGTTGCATATCCCTTACAGGACGTTGCAGTCAACATCGGCATTTTTTAGCTGTTGTTGATGTACTAGGCAAGATTAAGCTCAGTAGTTTGCCATTGCTTTCCGAGCGACCGGCTCACATATCTCGTATGTTACCAATGCGGTGAGAACCGCTACCGATTCTCGAGCAGGTTAAGTTAATCATGAGAATATACGGGATTACGGAGAAAGACGTTTACCCCTGGGCCATGGAGACCGGCTAGGCCGACATGGTAGAAGTCTACATATGATATTCATCATCTGCCTGTGCCATGCTGATAAACGCGAACGGTCATGTTTCGCATTCTCACACTATCACCAGAGTCTTGGATCAGATGCGTGTTATTTTCTTGTCTCCAACTACGCAACCAAGCCATCAGGGGTATTTACTTCTCTGCCTTCCCCTTGTTCCTTTCCCCTCAATTTTTCCAGTTGTCGCAGAGTTCTTCAATTTATTTCTTTTCATAACGTGGAAAAAAAAATTGTAACTGTCTAGTTCTAATTTCTCTAATCAGTTGACGGTTTTCATTTGTGCCTTGTAGGATTTTTCATTGGTTTTTCTCTCTGTACATGGTATTCTTTGCATTTTCCTCATAAATCACATTTCCACAGTTTTTCAGCTTGTCTGTTCATTGTCCACGCTTTACATCGATACAAAAGTATAGATTCTATGTAGCACTTCACTTGATCTATTTTTATTGGTCAGTATGTTTTTCCATCTTGGAAAATGTTACCTTCGCCATGGCGATTCTTGTTCTAATCTCTTCAAGGCACCTACCATCAGATGTTATGACTGTTCTGAGATTTGTACCGACTCACTTGTTTAAAAATATTCCGATTTACCTGTATATCCCCCCCCCCCCCCCCCCGCATATTCTATTAAAGGACATCGCTTTCAACACCAGCTTCTTACAGCTGTTGTTGATTTCTTGGCAAGATTACGCTCAGTAGTTACCTGTAAATTACATTGTGGTATATCTTTCTTCTTAGTGACGACCATAATCTGTGTCTTCTAACAATTTAATTCTAACCAGTTGTTCACTGTACAACAACCACGTCTACTAAATGTTGCAGATCTTGCTCATTATCTGCAATCAATGCTGTATCACCCTCGTATCTAATGTTACGGATGTTTTCCCCCAATGGTGATTCCTGTCATATCTTCTAAATTTCTAAAACTATTTTCACTGGACAGGTATAATTGGTGTGGAGACCTTACAGACATATCACATTGAGGTGTGAAGTATTAGGCAATCCCGTTTACTAGGTCATGACATAACCAGGTAAAGTGACCGATTCCCTTTATTGCAGCCTTTCCTTAACAAGAGAGTTTCCAGAAAATTCTGCGGTACGATTTCAAGTTTATGTGGCAAGGTGACCCAGAGCCGTACTGATCGGATTAAATAACTGTGCCACAGCTGGGGATTGAACCAAGACCCCTGTCGTAGCCTGAACGGCTTCTAGAATTAGAGGATTATAATAAAAGCTATCAGTTATCAGTTATCAGTTGGGGTATCTTCATTACACTCCGGACATGTCCATAGGTGCTCAGATCCTCCCCCCCCCCCCAGCATATGCATCAGCGTCCGGTGGCTAATAGTGCCAGTTCTGTGTTGGTTGACGAGGCACCTCGTTTTCCCAATGTACCTCTCGCGTCTGGCCGTGCCGATTCTTCCTCCCAAGTCTTTCATCCTGGACAGCGATGTGGATTCACTGACGTCAAAGTCCTCTGTTCTCGCCATATCTTTAAGGACGTTAATAACATCGGCATGGTCCATGGGCTGGCCATATACAGGGGGTGCAGAGCCAGCCAGTTTATCAGCTCGTTCATTTCCCTCGACTCCCGCATGTCCCAGTACGAAGATGAAAGTGACTTTACGAACAACAGACTTCCGCAGCGACTCAGTCCACTGTCTACGTACAGATCCAGCTTCGACCTTCTGAATCATGCTCATTGAGTCACTTAGTACACACACGTTGGTATAATGCTGTGATTCCAGCCATATAAAAGCCTGTGTAACTGCCATCACCTCCATCGTCATGCTGCTCGTGGTCATAGAGTGGACACCACTGGATTCTTGAACGGTTCGGCCCGCTGAACGGGCTGTAAATGCCCACGCACTTCTCTGCTGCTTTACAACAGATCCATCTGTATAGATGAGCACTTCGGGGCTATCTGAGTGTTCATAGATGAGCGCGTTGACTTCTGCATTGACAGCGACAGAGTTCTGCTCTCTGCACCGTCTGTCGAGTGTGATAATGCAGGAGAAAGTGCACTTAAAAGCTGGAGCAATACATTTTACTTAATTTGGATAAGGAAACTAAATTACATAAACCACTCTAATTGGAGTGTGTTAACACTTTGTGGGTGTTATTTGTATGTATTTTAAATGGCTCTCGGCGTATTAATAATTAAATTGTCCGCGCAATGCACGCAGCGTTATGATGGCTGTAACAGAATCGAGGCCATTGGGACGAGTTCTAACCATGCAGTGATGTTTTTTCAAGAGACCTAGAGCTCTATTTCAATGGTCAGATTCTGTCCATATTCTATAGTTGTGTATTTAGATCGATGATAGAAGTGGCTACTGATGATAAATTTAGTATGGGTGTATAATTAATCATGAGTCGAAATACATTCGTTTTTGTTGTGAGGCTCTGTCTTCATATGGAGAAAACAGGTTCGAATCCTATTGTGGCAACAATAACTTTCCATTTGTATTTTATCTAGTGTAACCTCTAATCCAGTGGTTCTCAACCTTTTTTGGCCCGTGCTCCCCTTCACCATATTTTTAGGACGTCATCCCCCCCTCACCATAATTTTAGAATGTCATTCCCCCCTTTCGAAAATCCCCCCCCCCCCCCCCTTGCCCCTACAAAGTATACTATTAATTGAAGCTAAATTTAATAGCACATACTAAAACAAGTCTAGACATCTACATAAAACGTGATTTGCGGATCTACTTACGTTATAAACTGAATTTCAGAAGGGTGATGTGTACATAACCGTAACGTATGAAGGGAACAATAATATCGAGTAATCGGTTCTTGTATTAACGCGATCTTGAAATAATCTTCACCCTCCCCCCCCTGGAAACCCTAAAATTCCCCCCTGGGGAGGGGGAGTCCCCACCGGTTGAGAACCACTGCTCTAGTCGCTTCTTTTTTCTTTTGCTTTTATGAGATCCCACCAATGCTTGTGAATTTAGGATTGTTGATTTTATTGTAATTCGTTAGACGCTGTTGGCACTCTTTAAAATGCTACTATTCAACAGTCAATTGACCGCAATTATTGAAGTTGTGCTTAGAAAGATGAGTTGATGAGTTGATGAAAGAAATAAAGAGGAGACAAGCGAAATATTTTGGTCACGTTAAACGACATGATACTCTTATAAAAACCATACTGGAAGGCAAGGGTGAGGGCAAGCGAGCAATAGGTAGACGATACAAGTGGGAGGATAACATCAAGAGACGGACGAACATCAGCCTGACAGAATTTACAGTCATGGCAAGAGACAGACAGCGTTGGAGATCCATTGGAGCCAACCTTCATTTCGGAGACGGCACCTGATTGATTGATTGATTGATTGATTAGAAAGATGAAATCTGAATGTCATTATGAGATATGTTTTAGTGACATTAGACACCAGGTTAGTTTCTTTGTCTATTTGTCGTATACATAAACCAGCTTATACTTTTTATTCCCACTTCCATTATACCATTATCCCTACCCGGTTTAACTTCAGAAGAGAAGCTAGTTATATTATGATCTATCCCTGACGTTTGACAGAATCAGCCATAAATAGGATATTAATGGGAAGGTGATTGTTGTCCAAAGAGGGTAATGGATAGTACCAGCATATATACTCATGGTAGTCGTTGTATAGTATAACACGATCTTATAGTGATTATTTTGCGTAAAGGCAGGCGAGAAAGATGACGCATAATTGCGTAAGAGTTGCAGGAGACAGTAAACAACATTGATCAACTGGTGCACAGAGATGGGTAGTGTCATTAACCCAGATAAATGTGAATGTAACATGCACAAACCACAGTCAAACCTCTGTTTTCGTTGTCTTTGGCTTTCGCCTGTTTCGATTTTCGTCGATTATTTCCGCGAAAAATTTGGCTCGGTGTTCGTCGATTGCCTCGGATTTCGTCGACGTGCCCATATGACCTCGCTGCTAATTTTGCGAAAACAAAGGGACCCACGAGTTCTTCTGCTCAGTTTGGTGTTGTTTTTCGTTGTGTGAGCATCACTTGCTAATAATAAAATACGGCATTAAGATTGCTAAAATCGGTCGCATGTACGGGAAGTCGCCATCGACGATAAGTTTCATTGTGGCGAAAAAGGAAGCAATAAAGGAAGTTAATGTAGCGAAAGACATGAATGTACTAACAAAACAGAGATCGCAAACAATTGAAGATGTCGAACAGTTATAATTAATTGGGATAAATCAAAGCCAGTGAGGTGGCGATTTTGATGAGGAGGCAATCATATGTGAAAACGCTAGACTGTTGTATGTCGATCTCATTAAGAAAGTCCTTGGGACGAATGTTAGTGTACTTACTGATTTTAAGGCCAGCAGAGGATGGTTTGAAAAATTCAAGAGGCGCATTGGCATACACAGTGACACTAGGCACGGCGAAAGTTCAGACAAGTCTGGGGCCGAAAAATTTATTTGTATTAATCACTATATTTGTTCTCTACAAAATGTGTTTTTGATATGCATTTTGGAGTTTCTAGAACGAATTAATTTGATTTACATTGATTCATATGGAAATAATTGTCTCGGTTTTCGTCCGCTTCGGATCTGGCCGATTGTTTTCGGACTGATTATCGACGAAAACCGAGGTTTGACTGTATACTTATTGTGCTAAAGATGAGTAATTGGAAGGGTCGAATATAAGACGAGCATGCTTGCCCAATCTGTGACCGTTTGAAAATAACGTACGTTCGTTATCATATAATTGATCCAGCATACAATAGATCGAGTTATATGTAGAGACATGAACACCTAAGCCACTCTTCAAGACACATGATGATGATAAGCTATTTCAGTAACGCAATGGCAGCATCGATGACCACTTTCATGCTGGACATTACTATATACTGTCCAGTAATGACGCTAGCACTCAAATCAGGCGAGAAACCAAATCATGAAATTTGCCATGCAGTACAAATCCATCAATACACATCATAGCATCATTAACCCATAGCAAGAGAACCTTTCACACGCTTCAATTCCAGGTCTGTTCTTTCATCACATTCCCTGCAATCTCTTCCATCTGTGATGATAACCTGGTGCTAGTTGCTGCGCATGGCTCCACCTTGCGTCTATTCCTTCCCCGCTGAGTAAATGTTCTGCTATGGTAACACAACCAATCGAAGTCCAATTGAGTCATTCATAATTTATGTCCCCCATTTCCGGTCTCCAGATTGTTGTCTACATTTATATGTAGATCATGGTAGTTTTCAGCAGTTAGACACATATACATACATCTTAAATTTGAGCTAGTTCATGCCTGGCATACATCCGAATATACCCCATTATCGCATTGGGCGTAACTTTGGTGCAACCCAAAGTAAACATCTTGCTTTCATTCTGAAAGCGTTTCAATATTTGTAACTGGCATTCCGATGGCGTGTGAATGTTGATTACACAGTTACAGACAGAACCAATTGAGTGTACACACTAACCAATGATCTCTGCATCAGTTTCGGAGTCGCAATTATTGTTAACGTCGCTAAACCACGCTTGCATTTTTGTGAGGTTTATTTTCTTTTTGACGACGACATACGGGGTTTATCCCCTACACAAATCTGTTTCATTTCAACGTTGACTTCCTCTTCAAACATCACTGGCATGCTACTGAACATACAATGTCCTAGCTAATCAACATGATGTTGAGGTATATCGCGAGGTACTGCAAAAGACATGCACACTGCCTGTGATCTTATGTTATTCCAGGCTATTTCAGTCTTTGTGGGGTGTGCCCATGTGGCATCGTGTCGGTTATCGTTTATTGTGTGGTTACTTAAGGAACACCACATTACACAAACCTTGGATGGATTAATTATAGAACTCATGCCTCACGACACTTGGAGATCGCCTGTCATAAGAATGTCATCTGTGGAAGTTTGAATTCCTTCATGTACTATGAGCCATTGATCTGTAGCCTCCTACCGTATTGGCAGGCTGTATGCATTTTCCAGATGTAACAGTACTTTTCTTCTAGTGTATTTCTAATAGTCATCTATTGTTGCAATAGAGAGAGAGAGAGAGAGAGAGAGAGAGAGAGAGAGAGAGAGAGAGAGAGAGAGAGAGAGAGAGAGAGAGAGAGAGAGAGAGAGAGAGAGAGAGAGAGAGAGAGAGAGAGAGAGAGAGAGAGATCGTAAACATATCATAACAATAGGAAGTGACAAATGGAAAGTCTCTAAATGCCATTTCTCAAATGGAAACAGCCCCGGAAAGGTTAAACCGATCAACAAATACCCGCAGAAGTCGGATGTGTCGGCCTAACGGCGCAAGAACGCAGCTCTGCTGTAAACAGGCACAACGCAATCACGTCCGGAAAAACTTCGGATGAACGCAGAAGCAGAAGAAGATGGAAACAGACGTACACAGTTCCAGAACAATCTCTCATAATAAAAGCGTTGCTAAACAAACAACAACATTTAGGAAATCAGGGTAAATATATTACTTCAAACACCATAACAATAACAATGTAAATCATAATGAAAAGAAACGAGGTAGGTTACGAGGTTTAAGCCCGTCAAAGATATGCATGGCAAGCAACATCAAGATATAGTCATGATTCTGTCTATCAGAATGTAGACAATGAACATACAAGGACAATGAACATACATTGTTTGAGATTCATTACCGCTAAAGTTTACTGTGGATGTGGCACTAGGTGATTTGTTGTTGTTATTGTTTTTTTTTTTGGTGTGCTTTCGCTCATTTTTCAACTCAAGCATAGTCCATACTCGTGCTACTACTTCTTGTGCTTTGGACTGATCTTTGAGTGTGGATTAGCTGTCCGTATTAACAGTGCCCCTTGCCATCAGGCAAATTTACCCTGACTTATGGTGTACTTGTCATTTACGACACCAAGTCAAGGACGAGAAGTCAATGTATTAGTCCCACTGACAGATTTAGGGGTTGAGCCCGCTATATCGTTATCAGCAAACAGGAAGTGTAAGAGATAGTGCTCTTATCCATTAGGTGATAACAAAAGCCAAGCGGGGTTTGGCTGCGATGCGGGTGATGGCGGCATCAAACTGTGAGCAGCGAAATCTATGTATTCTATACGAGGGGCTGGTCATGTCTGTTTTTGAGTATGCGATGGCTATCCTGACTCTCAGCCATAAGCAGATAGAAAGGATGGAAAGGATACAGAACGAAGCTATGCGTATTATTCTTCGATGTACAAGAGATACAGCATGCAGGGCGATGCGCTACCTTCATAATTTTCCAACCATTGAAGACAGAATACAAATTTGCAGAGCACGTGACTGCCTCTGAGTTAATGCAAACACACAACATCCACTGCATAATTAAATTAGGAAGGTGAAGGGCAGCAGTTTAAAAAGAGGAAGGTCGTGGATGGGTCAAGCCGAAGACATTCTTCAACAGATATGTGCACTTGAGGACTTAGATCCTGCGAGGAGTGGGTACAAGTGCCAACAAATTTCTATACGTCCTTTTCTGTTTGCATCCAACTAGACAGAAAATGCAGACAAGAAAATCCGGCTGCTGTGGAGGCGGAAGTACAAGCGTTGATTATCGAGAATTAGTTAGACGATGATTCTGTCATCTACACAGATGGGTCGGTCGTCCGACATGTGAGAAGCTCATGGGCCTTTACGGCTCAAGCCGGAGGGAGAAACAAACAAACAAACAAACTTTATTTTCAAAGGGTTAAGAATTGGGCACGCAGGCCCGTCTAACATTCTGCCCTTCTTTCGCTCTCTTTCATACATTGCATCATTCACACATCATTCAAGGGTAACTGAAAACAGCAACAATATAAAAGATATGCATTATAAAGGCATGTGGAAAATGAAAAATCAATACTACATGACTCAGTAATAGTAATGACTGGTGTGTCATTTGCTATTAACTATATGGAATATACTGGCCTACCAAAAAGGGACTGGCTGTTATACTAGGGTTTTATTATTATTATTATTATTATTTCTATTATTAAGGGGGAAGGTAATCCGTACTGAGATTGTGTTTAAATAATTTGCGATTATAAGTATAGGGATTGGTGATGTCTTTTATTTCATGTGTAAGATTGTTCCACAGCTGAGCTGCAGAGTACGTTAAGCTTGTTTTGTATGTCTATCCTAGGCTTCGGAATGTGTAATATATTTAGTCGTTTACTGTGTCTAGCATTATATTTAAACAATGGGAAAAGGTAATTTGGGGCATTCCGATGTAGGATTTTGTGAATTAGTTTGGCCTTTTTGAAAAGCAGGCGTTTGCTGAGTGGTAGTACCTGAAGGCGTTTATGCAGGCTAGGATTGTAAGTTAAATGTTTGCTATAAATTAATCTCATGGCCCGTTTCTGGAGTGAGTAAAGTCGCTTGGTGCTTGCATTGGAACAACCGTCCCAGATTTTAGAGCAGTAGTCAAAATTTGTCTGTATGTGAGAAGTATAGAATATTTTCCTTGTGTCCTCATCAAGGACATGTTTAATTTTGGCGAGTTGGTAGACTTTCTTCGCGGTTTGTTTAGTGAGCGCTTGAACGTGAGGATTAAAGGTTAAGTTTCTATCAATGATGAGGCCTAATGTTTTGTGCTCAATTACACTTTCTACTGGCATGTTATCGATGTGAAGTTGAAGTGATCTGTGTGAATTTAGAGTTTGAAGTCTGTGTCTGGTTGTTAATAACATAGATTTTGTTTTAGTGATGTTAACTTGCATACGGTTCGCATAGCTCCACCTAACTACATTATTTAATTCTTGTTGCAAAGACGGCTCCAGCAAATTACCGCTTTCAGCGTTTGTATACACAGTACAGTCATCTGCAAATAAATCGCAAGACGACGAAAGATGCAAAGGTAGATCATTTATATATATGGCAAATAATAGAGGGCCAAGAATAGAGCCTTGCGGTACTCCAGTATTGAAGGTAGTGGTTTGGCTCAGAGATTTATTGTATGATACTACTTGTTTTCTGTTTGGCACAAAAGATGTTATTAGCGTCACAACATCGGGCCAACTTTCATTGTCTCTAGTTTTTTAAATTAAAATGACATGGTCTATCATATCAAATTCTTTCCTGAAATCGATAAACACAGCTCCTCATAGATTATTGTTATTTATATTATGGTGCCAATTTTATATCATGTTTGTTAGGGCCGTGTGGTAAGAATATTTTGGTCGAAATCCTGATTGACTGTCAACTATAAGCTTGTTGCGATCTAAATACTGTAATGTTACCTTATGGATGTGTTTTTCTAGTGGTATAGATAGTGATGATAGTAAAGAAATGGGCCTATAATTTTTCGGGAGACCATTGTCTAATGAACCAGATTTAAGAAGAGGATACATTTTCTCGATTTTGAGAGCTGATGGAAAGTGACCTTTGGTGAGAAACTGATTATATACATAGGTTAGTGAAAAATAGATCACTGGCGCAGCACAGCGGTGAATCCGATTGCTGATTCCATCTAACTCAGGTGAGTTTGTGTTTTTTAGGTTATTGAGGTAAGTGCATACTTCAGTGACTGTCATTAGCGGTATGTCAGAAAGGATATCCCGGGAGCATCTATTCTCGCAAAACGATGACAATAAAGATAAGTTGCAAGGAGAATTTGGTATTGAAGCCTTCAACTGATCTATGTCAGTTTGAAACAAGTTACTGAATTGGTCGCATGAAATAGGATTTGATGGTAATGAATTTGAGAAGTTATACTTGTTTGTCAAGGTGTTAATTGCCTTCCATATATCCTTACTATTTGTTTTATCCATTACTAAGTTCTTAAAGTAATTTTCTTTTCTCTTCGTATGGTATATTGAACTTTGTTTCTAAGAGTACGGTATGTGCTGAGATCCCGCTTTTTATGCGCCTTATCTCTGTCTCTCATAATTTCAAGTATTTCCTGGGTGATCCAAGGTGGTTTGACGTGATGTTTTACTTGAACTTCCTTGATTGGCACATATCTATCAAACACACCAATAAAGATCTTCATCCAGGATTCCAGAGCATCATCCGGGTCTGGAAGTTGATAAACATTGTTCAGAGGTGAACTGAGCAAATCCTGTAAAATGCGTTTTGGTTGAAATTTTTGTAGCTTCTATATTTTACAGTTATGTGTTTATGGTTAGGTGTTTTAATTCATTTTTTAGACCATGTGCAGCATATTGGGTAGTGATCGCTCATTGCACAATTGGGTTCGGTGCATTCTATGATGTTGTCTGAGCAAGTTACATAAATGTGATCAATAAGTGTTGAAGATGAGTTTGTTACTCTAGTATCTTGTTTTACTATTTATTGGAAGTTGTATGATGCAATTATATTTCCCCAAATTATGTGGGATTTGTTGGTATCAATGTTAAAGTCTCCGAGGAGTATGATTTCCTTCTCGGAAGCGAACACCACATCCATCATGGTAGTGAAGTTTTCGTACCAGTCGTGTCCAGCCCTGGGATTTCGATAAACATGGGTAATTATCAGGGGTGTGCGGTTTTGAAGTTTTAGCTCCAACCAAATACATTCTATTTCGTATGTTCCAAAGTCTAGCCTACGGTGAACACTTAGTAGATTAGAAACATATGTTACTATGCTGTCTCTTATTTCCTACAGGGATGTCTTCAAAAAACTTTGTACCCTTGTGAAGTACCCTCTGGTGCTTTTGTTGAGACCACAAGTAGACAGACTGTAGAAGTCATGGCAGTAAGTAAAGCTATAACATGGCTCGAGACACAGACATTCACTAGGGTATGTTTCCTTAGCGACTCAATGAGCATGCTCAAGAGGATAAAGATGGGGTGGATCCGAAGAGAATGGTCGCTGTCTCTGGAGCGGTCTCGGCTGGCAAAGATTAGTGTCATTTTCGTGTCAGGGCATGCGGGAGTACAAGGAAATGAGCTGACAAGCTCGCAGGTAAAGCTTCTGTGGATGGCGGACGCGCCATGGACCAGACTGACATTCTGAATGCTCTACGAGAAGTAAGACTTTTGCGAGAACCAAGTGATGACTGTGAATCTACAACCATGGTCAGACTGCGAGAACAGAAAATTAAAAGAGATGTAGCCAAACAAAGAACACTACGCAGGAAGCCAAGAAGATTGATAAACCAACAAAGAACAGGCGTCGTTAGCCGCTACACGCTGCGGGATTTGCTGAGGAGGGGAGCCGAGCACTTATGAACTGAATGGTTCGAAGTGCAATGAGGATGATCTGTCGACTATCTAACTAACTAACTAACTGATCTCCACATTGGGTGATGGTGACGATGATGATAATAATGAAGATGAAACCATACAAGAGAGTTAGCTTTGTATGACAAACCAACGCATGGCTGTTTGCTTCCAAAACAACCCTTTCGTCACTAAGTATTTTAGCTTATTTATCCTGATGCCTAAAATATGTTGACTTTCTACTTACATAGGAAGTCAGCATACACAAATTTTAAAAAAGTTGTCTAAATGTTAAGATACCTTTAAAAGAAAGAAGAGAAAGAAGGCGTTAATTTGTACCATCATAGAAGACTATATGACACGCTGGAGACTGTAAGCTGATGTCGAGGTCAGTTGGACTACAATGTTAACTTCTCGTCCTTGACTTGTGGACATACATTAAAAGTACATAGAACTAGCAGTGGTTTAGAGTATTTGCGAGGAAAACTGGTAATAGGGAATGCTAATCCACACCCAAAATTAGTCCAATGCACTAGAAGTAATAGAACGTCAATTGACTACCCTTGAATTCAAAGCAAGCGAGCGCAAAATAAAAGCAAAAAAAAAAAAAAAAGAAGAAAAAGTGGCAGATCTGTGTGAAGCTGATAACTGATAACCAATCCAATTGTTCAGTATATAATTGCATTCGTGGTACAGCATGAGTTAACAGTAGCACGTGGTATGATAATATCCGTGAACTTTGACAATCCTATCACATTTATCACTCGTTCTAACAAAGGTCTGCAGAAAACCAGACGCACCATCTGCAAGACTTTCCTTGGGGCTTGTGCCGCGATTATAAATGTTACTTAGTGTCAGATCTGAAAGGCAGCCTCATCGTTATCTACCATTATGCATTAAATGTTGCATTGCCTTTGGGGAAGAACTAGCAATAACAATTTATTGCAGTGTTTGTCTACTGTGCACTTTCTCTGTGCGTTGAAATGTGTTCGAGTCTTGTAGCTGATGTTTTATCCCTGGGCATTGGAATGTGTTCGAGTCTCATAGCTGATGTCTTACCCCTGGACATTGAATTATGTTCAAGTATTATGGCTAATGTTTTATCTCTGGGCATTGAAATGTGTTCGGGTCTCATTACTGATGTTTTATCTCTGGACATTGAAATGTATTTTAGTCTCATTACTGATGTCTTACCTCTGGGCATTGAAATGTGTTCGAGTCTCATAGCTGACGTCGTACCCTTGGGCATTAGTTTGGAACATGTAGACCATGAAGTACTTACACTCGTGGAAGAAACATGAGGAACTTAGGTCTCATCGCACGCCCATATGTATGTGCTGTGCGCACCCCATGCAATCACGACCTGGGTGCATCATAGTACACCTCTTTGCAGGTATAAAGTTTCAGTACAAGTCTAGCACTCTCCGTGGTATCTACAATTGGGGAATGGGCAATGCAACAACGAAGTCCCTTATGAAAATAGTACTATTGGAACTGGTCGGAAGAAGTATCTAAAGTAACTTCACTCGGAAAATTGCAAGCCCTTTTAGGGTTATGGCGATATTGACGCCAGTTCAGAAAATTTAAAGGTCAGTCTTCCAAATGTTTCAGAAGTAAGCGAGCAAGTAACAATCTCTACAAACAACCAATGAATGATACAACTGACCATTCTAACAAAGAAACAACCAATCACTCAACCGTATCAACAACAAACCAAACATACAACCAACCAACCATACAACCAACCAACCATACAACCAACCAACCATACAACCAACCAACCATACAACCAACCAGCCATACAACCAATGAATGATACAACCGACCATTCTAACAAAGAAACAACCAATCACTCAACCGTATCAACAACAAACCAAACACACAACCAACTAGCCATACAACCAACCAACGATACAACCAACCATCCATGCAACCAACCAACCATGCAACCAACCAACCATACAAACAACCAATGAATGATACAACCGACCATTCTAACAAAGAAACAACCAATCACTCAACCGTATCAACAACAAACCAAACATACAACCAACCAGCCATACAACCAACCAACGATACAACCAGCTAACCAACCATACAATCAGCCAACCAAACAACCAACCAACCATACTATAAACAAGCCATACAACCAAGCAACTATGCAGCTAACTAACCAATCACCCACAGAACCAAGCAATTATACAACTAACCAACCACACAACCAACCAACCATAAAAGTAACCAACCATACAATAAACCAGCCATACAACCAACCAGCCATACAACTAACCAACCACACAACCACACCAACCAAACAAGTAACCAACCATACATGCAACCAACCAACCATACAACCAACCAACCAACCATAAAAGTAACAACCATACAATAAACCAGCCATACAACCAACCAGCCATACAACTAACCAACCACACAACCAACCAACCAAACAAGTAACCAACCATACATGCAACCAACCAACCATACAACCAACCAACCAACCAATGAACCAACCACACAACCAACCAACCATAAAAGTAACCAACCGTACAATAAACCAGCCATACAACCAACCAGCCATACAACTAACCAACCACACAACCAACCAACCAAACAAGTAACCAACCATACATGCAACCAACCAACCATACAACCAACCAACCAACCAATGAACCAACCAACCAACCAACCAACCAACCAACCAATCAACCAACCAACCAACCAAACAACCAAACCAACTAACATGGCTGTTTGATGCAAATAAACAGGCTTGTCCATGGGACATATTTTTCTGTCCCATCCCATCCCATGGTAATTTATCCCTGTCCCATCCTATCCCACCCCATGGGACCTTTCCCATGGGAGTCCCACGGAAGTCCCATGGCAATAACATTCCCATGGCCAAGCCTGGCAGCTTGTCCATGGGACATATTTTTCCGTCCCATCCAATCCCATGGTAAGTTATGCCTGTCCCATCCCATTCCATGGGACTATTCATATCGGATTTCCATGGGAATAACATTCCCTTGGCCAATCCTGCAAATAGACTTACTTCAATCTTCAGATGTTTGCATGGGTATTAAAACGTTATTTTAGTTGGATTATGTCCCGTTGGTTTTGTCCTGCATATTATGTCCCGTTGATTACATCCTGATGCGTCACTCCGTCCAATGCTTTAATGGAGCCCAGCAACATACAGATATGTTTTAACCTCTTTGTAAACATATCAATTAATATATATTTCGCCTGTTAGTTACCGGTGTCCGTAAGAGATGTATAGAATAGATACACCGTATAGCATCATGTATATCGTAACAGGAGCCTAAGAAGAGTTGTACATGGAACAGGCTACTCACTTACTTAACAAATGCAGCCACAAAGTTCAGCTAACCATAAACAAGTCACATAAAGATAAATGAATAACTCAGCTACAGGAACGGATACGACGCGATGCAGAGAAGAGACACATGAAGTCTCGATGGCTGACAGGAGAGTCTCCATGGCGAAGCCTACCCCCCTCTCTCTCTCTCTCTCTCTCTCTCTCTCTCTCTCTCTCTCTCTCTATATATATATATATATATATATATATATATATATATATATATATATGTAATATATATATATATAAGCAGAGATTCAGATATCTAGGCACAGGGATAACATCAGATGAAAGATGCATAACTGAGATAAAGAACAGAATATGACAAGCAAAAACTGCATTCTATCAAATTAAGAACTTTTATGAACGTTAGAAAAAGAGTTCTTGCAGTTATATTGAACCAGTTTTAACATACGGCAGCGAATCCTGGACAATTAGCAAACGGGCGAAAAATTCCACGGAAGCGTTGTAGACGTAATTTTTATAGAAGATCGCTGAAAATTAGTTGGACTGCCAAAATAAATAATCTGGATGTTTTGAGGGAAGCTAAGTCGCAAAGACAACTTTTCACAAAAAAATCAGAAAGAAGCAGTCATCTTTTTCTAGCCACGTTATGAGCAGACAAAAATTTGAACATGTTGAGACAACGGAAAGATTTGTAGAAAGAGAGATAGAGGAAGACATCGGGGGAAGATTCTTGACAGTCTTGTGTCAAGGCACGGAACGGAGTCAATACACGAATTAATCCTTGACGTCGGAGACTAAACTTGTCGAGAGGCATGATCGCCCACGTCAGCTGGCAAGGCACTGGATGATGTGACGGATAACCAAATAGACGGATAACAGAAATATCTCAATACATATTATAATAACGTGATTTCTTTGCGGGTTTTGGGCGAAAATGAAAATAAAATCCTCTAAAAGTGAATAATACACACATATTGCATTTGATTTTACAAAAGGATCCATTAATTTTGTCACATTCCAACCAATCGGTTTACTTCTTCTGGCGTAATGTTTTCACTGTTTAATTCTACATTGTTACACAGTTGCACAATTTTCCATATGGGATAAAAACCCGTGCAATGAAGTCGACCCTGTCGACTTTTAAGCGACTTTTTTGTGTGTGCACAATATCGCCAACGCTAAGTCTCAGTTCCTTCAGTTTCGTCAGTAGGTTCAGGCAAGAGTTTATTTCACACATTTCTTAAGTTAGACACTGTAAGGTCTGCTCAGGCAGTTGCTACATTGGAAATAGCGTCCTTTATGTTATATCTCTTATAAAAAAAAATTTTGAGACGTTGACGGATAACAAACACTGACGGTTAAACGAGTGACGGTTAATCGACGTTTTACGGTATATGTTTCAAAATGTCCCCGAAGCAGTTTCCTGCCATGGGGTTGTGATATGAATGCTCCATTACATTTTGTAGGCCTGGATGTATGGGGAAGTTAGTTAGTTAGTTAGTCGACAGATCATCCTCGTTGCACATCGGACCATTCAGTCCATAAGTGCTCGGATCCCCTCCTCAGCAAATCCCGCAGCGTGTAGCGGCTAACGACGCCAGTTCTGTGTTGGTTTATCAATCTTCTTTGGCTTCCTGCGTAGTGTTCTTGTTTGGCCACCCCTCTTTTAATTTGCTGCTCTCGCAGTCTGGCCATTGTTGTAGATTCACAGTCATCACTTGGTTCTTGCAAAAGTCTCACTTCTCGTAGAGCATTCAGAATGTCAGCCTGGTCCATGGCGCGTCCGCCCTCAACAGTAGCCTCACCTGCGAGCTTGTCAGCCCGCTCATTTCCTTGTACTCCCGCATGCCCTGGCACGAAGATGAAACTAATCTTTGCCAGCCGAGACCGCTTCAGAGGCAGCAACCATTCTCTTCGGATCGACCCCTCCTCTATCCTCTTGATCATGTTCATTGAGTCGCTAAGGAAACAAGCCCTAGTGAATGTCTGTGTCTCGAGCCATGTTATTGCTTTACTTACTGCCATGACTTCCATGGTCAGGCTACTTGTGGTTTCAGTGAAAGCACCAGAGTCCTCCTTCACAATTCTCCCTCCGGCCCGAGCTGTAAAGGCCCATGAGCTTCTCACATGTCGGATGACCGACCCATCTGTGTAGATGACCGCGTCACTGTCTAGCGAATTCTCGAAAATCAACGCTTGTACTTCAGCCTCAACAGCAGCCGGATTTTCTTGTCTGCATTTTCTATCTAGTTGGATGCAAACTGAAAAGGATGTGCAGAAGTCTGTTGGCACTTGCACCCACTCCTCGCCAGGTTCTAAGTCCTCAAGTGAACACACCTGTTGAAGAATGTCCTCGGCTTGAACCATCCACGACCGTCCTCTTTTTAACCTGCTGCCCTTCACCTTCCTAATTTCACTATGCAGTGGATGCTGTGTGTTTGCGTTAATTCTGAGGTAGGCGCGTGCCCTGCAAACTTGCATTCTCTCTTCAATGGTTGGAAAATCAAGAAGGTAGCGCATCGCCCTGCATGCTGTATCTCTTGTACATCCAAGAATAATGCGCATAGCTTCATTCTATATCCTTTCCATCCTTTCTATCTGCTTATGGCTGACAGTCAGGATTGCCATTGCATACTCCAAAACAGACATGACCAGCCCCTCGTACAGAAGACATAGATGGCGCTGCTCACAGTTTGCTGCCGCCATCACCCGCATCGCTGCCAAACCCCGCTTGGCCTTTGTTATCACCTGGTCTATGTGCACATTATAAGCAAGGCTTCGATCAAACCGTATCCCCAGGTAATTCATTGCCTGCGTTCTTTCCACCGTCTCTGAACACAGCATTACAGTTGGTGTTGGATTGTTGACAATATGATTATTCAACGAGAACCAAGTCACTGTTGCCTTTGTTGGGTTGACCATTGCCCCAGCTTCATCACACCAAGTACTTATGCGATTGAGTTCGGTTTGTAGCTCCACAGCAACCTCCTCTCTATCCTTACCCTGACGATACACTAAAACATCATCGGCATATGACAATGTCCTGCCAGGTCCAGTGATCTGCTCACTGGTGATTCTCACTGTGTAGGCGTTGAACAGTACCGGAGATAATGGTGATCCCTGTGGTAGGCCAGGATATATTGTTGTTGGTTCCGAAGTCCAACTGCCACATCTAAAAACTACTTTCCGTTGGAAGAGAGCTGCAGCGATCCAACTAAGGAGGAATGGACTTACGTTTAGTTCAAGAAGCTGAAACATTAAAAAATCCAGTGGTACTCTGTTGTATGCGTCCTCAAGATCAATCGCTGCAGCAACGGTTTCAGTGCCTGAGTGGAAACCTTCATAGACATCATGGGCAAAGACTGCTGCATTGGTCCAGGTTTCTCTTTTTGGACGGTACCCACCCAGGGTAGGTGGGAAAACACCTTGCCTCTCTAGTTGGCTTGATATTTTCCTGGCAATTACCTTCTCCAGCAGCTTGCCTATTGTATTCTGCATGGTTATAATTCGATATCCCTGAATTTTCTTGTGGTCTTTGTCAGGCTTCGGCAAGGGAATCAGATAGCTGTGTAACCATTCCTCCTTGATGCTAGCACTCCCTATACTGTTGTTGTACATGTCTGCTAGTTTCTCTAGCTCATTGTCGGTACACCTATTTATGTCGTCGTATCTTATGCCATCAGGACCTGGAGCACTGTTTTTTGATCGTCGAAGCACAGCCTTGATTTCTTGCACTGTCACTGTGTCTTCATCCGAAGTGTTCTGGGCCTTGCATCTGTCTGAGGTGACCTCCTTGGCCAGATTCCGGCCTCCCATGTCTGTCTGGTTGCTCTGCTCAAGGTAGCGTTCAAAGAGGGCTTTGCCCTTGTCCTCGTCAGTCCTCTGCCAGATGAGGTCAGCACCTTGGAAGTCAGAAATGCTCTTATTCTTGACTACACCACTCATGCTTTTATGTAGTCGCCAGAACAATTTCAGTGACTTGTCTGTGCTTACTCTTTGACACACCTCTGCCCATTTTTCGCTTTTAACCACCGTGACCAGTTTTTTGAAATAGCTTACTTTTGTGTGCATCTCTCTTTCTAAGTGCAAGCAGGGACTAGGATGACCAGCTCTGTTCTTCTTGGCATTTTGCCATCTCCTTACAGCACTACGCTTATCCACCCAAGCCTTCTCCACCTCGAAACTCCACCACGGTGGCTGCTACCAGCTTTTTTTCCTTTTCTTCCTGCCCTGAAACGTTCTGCGCTTGTCACGTCTTATTTTACTCACCACATCTTGCCCTGTACTGTCCCTTTCTCCACCAATATGCTGCATGGGTGGTGGTCGCTGCCATGGTGTCCTAGGACACCCCATCTACACACTGTATGGGGAAATACTTGCCCAATCTTTCCTGCATTTTCGTAGTTAACTAGCCAAGGCTTTGAGCCCGCGGACGACCTTGCTCAAGACATTACCAGAGCAGTTCCCTATCATTGTCACTAACGCTCCGGAAATCTCAAATATTACTAATACCATTACTTGCACATCTGAGTTATCAGTCTTGCTCTTTCATATTCCCTTATTCTCCATGTTAACAGCAATGATCAAACGGCCTCCGTGCAGCCTGAAGCTATTATTAGTAAATTAGCCTATGAATAACGGACGTATATTCCTATCAAACCAGGTTATTGGAACGAGGATTCAGGAAATGCTACATCAGGTCTAATTGTTACCACATGCTCGCTTTCTAGCGTCTGTTCAGCCACAAATAGGCTCTCACTGATTTGATAGCGTCGGTGGGAGGGGCTGTTTATGTAGCGCCCTGTTTAGATCTGACATGAGACGTCAAAACGTGCCATGTTTGACAAATAAAGAGAAATCACTCTCTCTCTAGTACTTTGCTTTCAATGGCTGTGTTGTTTGGCTTCTTTACGTTCTTTACTGCCGACATGGTACAAAAAATGCTGTTTGTGCTGATTCTGTCTTCGCTACTACTTCTACCACCGCTTTTTCCTTCTTCTTTCTTCTTCTTCCTTCTCCTTCCTCCTTCTCCCTTCTTCCTCCTTCTCCCTTATTCCTCCTTCTCCATTCTTCCTCCTTCTCCCTTCTTCCTCCTTCTTCCTCTTTCTTCCTTCTTCTTCCTCCTTCTCCTTTCTTCCTCCTTTTCCTTTCTTCCCCATTTTCTCTTCTCCCTCCGTCTCTTTTCTTCCTTCTTCTCCCTTCTTCTTCCTCCTTCTTCTTTCTCTTTCTCTCTTCTTCCTCCGTCCTCCTTTCCTCCTCCTCCTCCTCCTCCTCCTCCTCCTCCTCCTCCTCCTCCTCCTCCTTCTTCTTCTTCTTCTTCTTCTTCTTCTTCTTCTTCTTCTTCTTCTTCTTCTTCTTCTTCTTCTTCTTCTGCTATTATTCTTGTTCTCCTGCTTCTCCTGCTTCTTCTTCTCCTGCTTCTTCTGCTGTTCCTCCTGCTGTTTTTCCTACTGCTTCTCCTTCTCCTCCTCCTCCTGCTGTTTCGTTTCTCCTGCTGCTGCTGCTGCTTTTGTTGTTGTTGTTGTTGTTGTTGTTGTTGTTGTTGTTGTTGTTGTTTAAGTTGTTGTTGTTGTTGTTGTTGTTGTTGTTGTTGTTGTTGTTGTTGTTGTTGTTGTTGTTCTTCTTCTTCTTCTTCTTCTTCTTCTTCTTCTTCTTCTTCTTCTTCTTCTTCTTCTTCTTCTTCTTCTTCTTCTTCTTCTTCTTCTTCTTCTTCTTCTTCTGCTTCTTCTTATTCTTCTCCTTGTTCTAATCCCCCTTTTGCTTCCCCATCTCATTGTGCTTCTCTTTCTTTTTCTCCTTTTCCTAATGCTTCTGCTTCTTTTTTTGCCTTCTTCTATTGCTTCTCTTTCTCCATCTACTTCTCCTAAAACTTCTGCTTCTCCTTCTGCTTTCTCTTGTTCCTTCTTCTTCTCTTTCTGCTTCTGCTTCTCTTTTTACTTCTCCTTCTGCTCCTTCTTCTACTGCTCCGCACATTAAACATTCATGTTAATCCCGATACGATAGCTTTGTCTTTTGAGGTGAACAATTGTAACTAGTTACTTTCCCGATAGGAAAGCTAATAATCTACTCTATACAAAACTAACGTGCTTAGACTTTAAACCAGTGGTTTTCAACCGATTAGGAGTGTTTCCAGGGGTGGGGGAGGGGGGAATTAAGCTTATTTCAAGATCATGTTAATACAAGAACCGATTGCTTGATATATTGTTTTTCGTTCAGTATTTTATGGTTCTGTACTTCTAGCCCTTCTGAAATTCATTTTATAACGTAAGTAGACCCGCAAGTCACGTTTTATGTAGACGTCTAGACTTGTTGTAGTATGTGTTATTACATTTAGCTTCCATTTTTACGTAAACTGTGTAGGGGCAGGGGGAATTTATAGGGAGGAAATACGACGTGAGGGGAAGGGGTGACGTTATGAAAATTTGGTGAAGGGTGCACGGGCCAAAACAGGTTGAGAACCACTGATTTAAACTGTTGATATCATCAATCACTTTATGTAGGCCAGAGTGTACGGATAATTAGGTGGTCAGGCGTTCCTGATTGTAGCGAACGTCGAGTGCTAACATTGATACCTCGTCCGACCTCGCTTATTCCAATGTGAAGCGTAGCGTCCTAACCATTACAACAACATGGCTCTAAAAAAAACCATTTTATACTAGTTATTAGTTTACTTTCTTTGTATTAGACTGTTAATGCTGAACCTTATTCTTTCCAGACTGTTGTTACTGAACATCCTTCTATGCCAGACTGTTTTACTGAACATGTTTTTATCCCAGAGAGTTGTGGCTGAATATACTTCTATCCCAGACAAGTTTTGATTGAACACTCTACAATCACAGTGGCGGTAATCTCGGCAATATTACTTACCTGTGGATTGTGCCTGTTCATTCTGTGTTTGATGTGTTTTGTTTTCCTTAACTGAAAACGAATTTGCTCAAAACGTTACCTGTATGTATTGTTGTGTGGAGCGTCCTAACGCGCAGGACACTGCAGACATACAATATGCCCTTGACATACATCGTGTTCGTTTTTCTAATCCTTTGAATGATAACCTTTCAGATTGTTTTAATGTTTCCACGGCAGAATAAACCTCGCTCTACAGATGCGGCCATGTCAGCAATGTGCTCCACACGGGGAGATGCTCAGTTTAACTCACAAACGCCACTTATAACCTTGTACCACATGACTGCATCCCGAACTGGAACAAAGGATAGAACTCTATAAACGATTGCACGCTGCCTCTCTGTGGCATGAAAGCCACCGTTAAAGATATATGAAGGTGGGTATCTGGGAGGTTACTTCTAGTCAGATGTGTTCTAGCATGAGCAGTACTCTTATCACCACATGTACAGCTGAATAGTTCAGGTATACAGGTGTGGCAAGAAGGTGTAAGTTCATGTACAAAGGTATCACTGTGCAGGTATGGCAGATCGATCACAGCATGCCAACAAGAAGTATTCGTGGATGGAGAATATTTAAGGCCGTCGAAACATGATAATTTGGACTAAACTGTTTACTTCTCGTTCTTGGATTTAGGATGTCAATTACAAATACCTCTAAAGTCGGAGTGGGTTCGCTTGATGGCGAGGGACACTGGTAATAGGGAAGGCTATTCCACACGCGAAGGTCAGTCCAGTGCCTCTAGAAGTTATAGCCAATGGACTACGCTTAAGTTCAAAGCGAGCGAACGCAAACAACAACAACAACAACAACAACAACAACAACAACCAACAACAAAAACGGCGGTATCGATTAATCCTCATGAAAGGTGTAATTGATGATGCCTAGAATTAAATTGATTCTTCTGCGAGGAGTTTTCATTATTTGGAAAATCCAAGTTTGAATCATCATCAATTACCATTTCCAAACTGAAGATCAGTGCAATGAATTTGAAGCATCTTGTGTACTCACACTGGCTTCTCCCATCTCACCTCTCGATGTTGTATACCCACGTGTAACGAATTCCTCTTAGGTTCGAATCCAAGTTTACAATGTTTCTATTGTCTAGTGAAAACTCTTTATTTATACGCCCTTTCTAACGGCAGTGCTCATGTTTACTGTACATTGATGTTCTAAAGGTGTGTATTATCTCAGCCAGGAGTTATACGTTCTTTTGTGTTTTGTTTTTGATTTAAAGGGAGGTAATAGATAACATTGATGAAGGGATTAAATGAGACATACGCGTATCTACATGTGAAATATCAACAGATAAAGAATATTACATATATAAATATAAACACCCACACACATGTAGTGTTAAAGATGAATATGGGGTGTGAGAAATGGGAATGTCGACTAAAAAAAAAAGAAATAGAATGACATAGAAAAAGTTGTAGAACCACAAGCATTATTTCTATTCCACAGCATATTCCTTGAAAAGATAACAGCACAGATAGAACGTAAGTTAGAAAATAAGAGATACATTATATAAAGAAGTGAGACACAAGATTTGACACAAAGAATTAAAATGCGAAGTAAGAAGACAAATAGCGTGATAAAATCGTGGAAATGAAACGTATGTACATGTGCATATATGATGTCACTTCCATGTCTTTTTAAAATTTGCCTGCCTGCCTGCCTGCCTGCCTGCCTGCCTGCCTGCCTGCCTGCCTGCCTGCCTGTCTGTCTGTCTGTCTGTCTGTCTGCCTGCCTGCCTGCCTGCCTGTCTGTCTGTCTGTCTGTCTGTCTGTCTGTCTGTCTGTCTGTCTGTCTGTCTGTCTGTCTGTCTGTCTGTCTGTCTGTCTGTCTGTCTTTCTTTCCTTCCTCCCTACCTTCCGTCCTTCCTCAATATTTTTTATTCTACGCCGTTATTGTTTTTTCTTTATGTTAGTTTTCTATGTTTTGTTCTTTTCTTTGTTATGTTTTGTAAAGCTCTCTCTTCAATTTGTATTTTTTATTTTCTTTCTCATATCTGCAATTTTTAAAATTAGTTATCTTTATTTTATTTTACCGTATTTTTATGTAGTGTTGAAGCTTCCGTCATTTTGCTGTTTATGAAACTTGCTTTTTCCTCATCAATATCCTGATTTGTTTGTTTGTTTGTTTTTTACCAAGATCTTCTAATCAGTAACTTCCGTTGCCTGATTATTTCTGCTCGGCAAGTATGCGATCAAACAAATTCCCTAACAAACGAAAGGTAGAGAGGGCGATGTTTAGCGCATTTCTGCAGATTGGTTGCATTCGTGCGAACTGGTATACTGTTTCTTTCTATAGCCACCCGAATATAGTTTCATTGTCCTTTTGCTTTCGTCCGTTTCACGGACTAATAACGGATATAGTTCTATTCTTTGTTCCAGTTCAGAATGCAAACATGTGGTGCAAGGTTGTAAGTGGGGTTTGTTAGTTAAACTGTGCATCTCTCTGTGTTGACAATATTGCTGCAATGGCCACACCTTTAGAGCTAATGCTACATAAATTCGACCGTTGAACTTCTTCAGCGCCACATAAATTCGACCATTGATCTTCTTCAGTACCATTTAAATCGACAATTGATCTTCTTTAGTGCTACATAAATTCGACTGTTGATCTTCTTCAGTGCCACTTAAATCGACTATTAATCTTCTTCAGTACCAAATAAACTAGATTATTGATCTCCTTTAATGCCACTTTGCCGACGCAGTAAGTACTTCCACTGCCTCTATCACTCTCTATACTTGTTAATCCAGGCTTTATAGCGACAACGATCACACATTGTTTTTTAAAACTGTCTTCACTTAGTTCTGTAAAGAAAGTAAGGCAAGAACTCTTCTTCACACTTTGAGGCATATTATCTACATGATTCTAACTCTCATACGTTTACACCGAACGGTATTCAATATGTACTGTGATCAGTATCGAACCGGTTGCCTTTACTTTACAGATTTAGTGCCAAAACAAAAAGTAGGTTTGGGTCAAACAAAAGGTAGGTTTGGGTCAAACAACAGGTAGGTTTGGGTCAAACAAAAGGTAGGTTTGGGTCAAAAAAAAAAAAGGTAGGTTTGGGTCAAACAAAAGGATGGTTTGGGTCAAACAAAAGGTAGGTTTGGGTCAAACAAAAAATAGGTTTGGGTCAAACAAAAGGTAGGTTTGGGTCAAACAACAGGTAGGTTTGGATCAAACAAAAATGGATGGCGGAAAATGGAACCTAGATTTATGTCACAGCAGGGTCGAGTTGTAGATTTTCTCAGTTTGATGCAAGTCATTGAAATGCCGCCCCTTAAATATTTCTTCTTTTAGAAATGCCGCCCCTTAAAGGTTTTAAATTACTGAATATTTCAAATTGTAGTTTAATTTCCCTGCTTATGCCGTCGCCTTACGGTGTCACCTAATGCGGCCGCCTCTCTGTATTATAGCACGGCACGGCCCTGTGTCACAGTTATGACTTACAAGTTGTTAATATGGTAGCAGACGTGTTGTATTATATATACAATTAAAGGGGGATGCATAGGAAAAAGCATTTTCGTGGAGGAATTTCGTGTAGGCATTCTGTCGATGGCATTATAAGATGAATTGTAATTTCGTGGAGGACTTTTGTGATGACATTCTCGCGGCGGCATTATGCACAGTGTACCCGTGCGGGCTGTTGGTTGTCGAGCCTCCTGTCTTTTCCACTTTTTACACGGGGCAGTGAGGAGCATTTTATGTGATATTCACTGGCACATGAACGGAGCATAATAGGAACGAACCGTTGCTGTGAAGTTGGAACTGCGACTAACTAACTAATTAACTAGCATAGAAAAAAGTACTGTATATAAGCCCATGGCAGATACGGGAAGTCGCTTATCACGATTAATCATCCAATTACACTTATTAAATTAACATAAATTTTCATAATATCCATTTGTAGGCTGGGTCGACCTTGGAACCTAGGCCAGTGAATAAGTACACGACTATATGTGTTGGCGGCAAGCGCGATACCCACTGTGCTGTAACAGCTCTGTGTATTATTCAATAATTCATTTTTATAGTTTATATTTTATCTATATATATTATATATATTATATTTTATCTTGGGTCATTGATTACCAACAAAGGTGAAACAATGAAAGAAATTAAACGACGACTATCAATTGCTCCTCAAAGACTAAAACAACTGAATAAATTATGGAGTGGGATAGACAGAACTGAAAAAATTAGATTTTTAAGAGCATGCATCTTTCCCATTGCAACATACACCTGTGAGACCTGGACACTTACTAAACAAGCTGAACAGCGCATAAATGCCTTTGAATATAAATGTTATAGACGAGTTCTAAGAATATCTTGGGTAAAGAAAAGAACAAATGCATCCATACTTCAGGAGCTGAATATTGAAGAAGACTGGCTATTACAGACGATAAAACAAAGACAATTGAAATTTTTCGGTCACTTGAAATGTCACGAATGTTTGGAGAGAACAATAATGAAGGGGTATATGCCTGGGAAGAGAGGAAGAGGAAGGCCAAAGAGAAGATGGGTGCAGGATGTGGCGGATGATCTCCAGATGGGTGTATCGGACATCTTGCTTATGATTGAGAGGTTTTTCCGGAAGGTTGTTATGGAAGCGAGGTTCTGCAAAGGACATGTTACTGAATGAATGAGTTTATATTTATCGGTTGCTCTGAAGAAGGCGTTAAGAATCAAATTCGTAATCCCGCATACTGCATTCGAAACAAAGCTGCAGGAGATTTTGAAGCAGTCCGCCTTGCGCTGGTTTTCATACAATATGAATGCCGGTCATTCTGAAAGCAATGGAAAACTATTGAACGCAAATTTCCAACAAATCACTAACAACAAGAGAAGAATGTTGGGGTTTACTGCGACATAATGTAAAGGATATGCAACTAAAATAGCTGCTGCAGTTAACCTCCTGGTATAATTTAGGCGTTAAAGAAATGAGAAACATTGCATATGGATTCCATTAAACAGTTAAAGGTAAGCGGCTGGACATGATAGCATTAGGTTTTATCCCACTTAGCTCGCACTCTCTCAACACAGCAGCCAACCGCCGGCAATGAAAGAGATCCAATTCCGAACCAAACTAAAGCCAAACATTAAGAAAATACAAAACCCTGAAAACGGGGAAAATATCTGCCCAGACACAGCAATCAATCCGCACACTGTAAACCTAATTCTATGAATTTCTCATAAACATGTGTTTACACAATAACATCTAATTTGTAACTTGAATAACGCGGGGAAAAAACATCATAAGATCGGAAGATGTATAGTACGTAGGCAATTATTGCCCAGTTAATCTACAAGAAAATCGCATTGTTAAGATTTCCAGGACATTTTTTTTGCAAACTCTCAGAGATAGGGGAGGCTTTCGATAATGAAATCACATGGATTTATCAGCCATTTAATTAAAAACAAGCAACGCACACGCGCGCGCGCACACACACACACACACACACACACACACACACACACAAACACACACACACACAGCGTTCGCTGGAATTTTCTAGGAGAACAGAGCCGAAACAAGAATTGACAGCCAGGGAAAGTCAATTGGCAAAAAGGAAATTAATTCGAAAGAGATGAGGAAACGATCTTACACAGGGTCAAGGAAAGTGGATCGATGGAAATTTATTCCAATCGAATTGTTTTATCAGTTGAGTAAGCACATGAATGGTTGAGAAACGGGTGATAAATGGAAAGACGGACGGACGGACGGACGGGCGGGCGGGCTGGCGGGCAGACGAACGGACGACTAGCTGAATAGCTAGCTAGACAGAAAGTCAGACAGATAAACAGACGGACGACAGATAGACAGACAGTTAGATAAACAGACAGGCAAACGGGAGTGCGGAAGGCCGAACCCGAAAGGACGAACGGACTTACAGATAGTGCAGAAAGATAGGCAGTCAGGCAGTCAGAGAGCAAGATAGACAGACAGAATGCAAGACAGATGCACAGACATGCAGACAGCCTGGTAGACAGACGGGTGGATACACTGAAGGAGAAACAGGGAGACAGAGATATCATCTCATCTCTCTCATCATCTCATATCACCATCTCTTATCATCATCTCATCATCTAATGTTATCTCTTAATCTCATCTTATTGTCTCATCTCATCTCATCATCTCATCGTATCATCTCATTATCTGATCATTTCATCATACCATCTCATCTCATATATCTGAACTCATCATCTCATCACCTCACCTCATCTCATCTCACCATCTTATCTCATCTCATCTCATCTCATCATCTCATCTAGTTCCTCTTGTACCTTGCAGTGTCGCGGTGAAGCATAACCAGCGGGAGAATGCCCATTTATGGGGTTCTTATATGGAGACTCCCATGGAGTCCCATTATTCCCTCTATCCATCGTTTACATGGTCGGCCTCATTTTCTGGTTCCAGTTGGTCTGTGCAGAGAGAGAATCATGCCTCGGCAACAGACGCACTTTGGTTACACTGAACGTCAAACTGGCATGGGAATAACTGTATAGAAGTTATGGTTCCTGGAAGAGGGGAAGTGGTGAACCAGCTCGACGTTGGACACGTGACACTCCAGACACGCTAGGCATGAACATGCCACAGGCAGAAGACCTGGCAACTGATCGAGACACTTTTCAGCTGGCCGTGATGAGAGCGACGATCTGAATGGTATCTCAAATGCAATGATGACGAATCATCATCATCATCATCATCATCATCATCATCGTCGTCGTCATCATCATCATCATCATCATCATCATCATCATCATCATCATCATCATCATCATCATCATCATCATCATGTGCCATGCCGATAACTCTGGGCGGTCATGTTTCGCCATCTCTCACGAGCATTAGAGTCGTGGTGGATCGAGTTTGTTCCTATGGAGCACCCATTTACGCAGTTCCTATAATTCTCTATTAATTAACGAAACGTGATTTTCTTGGCAAATGTACAGAAGGTAATTTGCCATTGTTTTCTTTCTTAGTAATGACCATGCTTATCGATGACCAGAGCCATTCTCTCTCTCTCTCTCTCTCTCTCTCTCTCTCTCTCTCTCTCTCTCTCTCTCTCTCTCTCTCTCTCTCTCTCTCTCTCTCTCTCTCACCAACCCCACCAACAAAAAACAAAAAACGAAAAACAAAACCAAAAAAAAACATAAGAAAAAAAAAGAAAAGGCAGAAGAGATCCTCTGTCTACCGACATGAAATTAGAAACCGTAACCTACAACTATCTGCTGGCTGCTCTTCAACTTCATCCACCACCTGCACCCAATCTTCTCGTAATTCTGATCGTTGGGCCCATCCACATCATAAGAATGTTATTAACGTATGCCCACATTTTCACAATGTATATATTAGCACTTCCGATAAAATGGCGACGGCTTAACGTGTTCATTCTTCGGGAGACGCTGTTTTTAGTGTTTTCCTGTGGATTATATGGTGTTATTTCGTATTCATTTATTTTAAGTGTTCAAAAGAAGCCACGGAAGGCAGGTGGTGGATGTAATTTTGAGGGCAGAGATAGTTGTTGGTTATGGTCTCAAATTTCGGGACGGCCGTCCGAAGATCTCTTTATTGGGACAATGGCTGCGGCCACCCGGCCAGTACGGTCACTGCCAGGAAGGAAATCAACGGCAAACTACCTTCTTTAAAAGTTCCTAGTTCATTATGATGCGTCTAATTGGCGAGTCATGACCTCCCACGCTTTCCGGCATGGCACATGATTGATTGCTATATTAGCACAAGGTACTATTTGCATTTCAGTGGCTAATAGCTCGTCTGTCGGATCGGTGGTCTTGTAGTCGAAACCTCATCTGGGCTCCCTCGTCAGCCTAGCTTAAGATAGGTAATCAAAAATTTTCTTGGGATATAGAGACCTCATCACCCACAGAGTTACAATTTGTCTGTACAAATACGGGTCTGATGTTATATGTTCAGTTGAAGCCTGTGATGATAAGAGGGGCTTTATAGAACTTGAGGCGCCTATGGAGAACATGAGGTGCTTTTGGAGAACATGAGGCGCTTTGGAGAATATGAGGGGTTGTGGAGAACACGAGGGGCTTTGGAGAACATGAGGATCCTTGAAGAACATAAGGGGCATTGGAGAACACGAGGAGCTTTAAAGAAAATGATTGGACTTGGAGAACATGGTGGGCTTTGGAGAACATGAGGGGCTTTGGAGAACATGATGGGCTTTGGAGAACATGAGGGGCTTTGGAGAACGTGATTTACTTTAGAGAACATGAGGGGCTTTAGAGAACATGAGCGGCTTTAGAGAACATGAGGGGCATTGGAGAACATGAAGGGCTTTGGAGAACATGATTGATGAACATCCGGGGCTCTGGAGAACACGAGGACGATATAGGCGAAAGCAGGCAGACCAAGAGAAATGATGCCTTGGTGGAATGAGGTGGTGGCATAAAGGAATATCGTCAGCAGAGTTGATCCAGAACACCAGAGACCGAGATATGTGGAAAGACATGAACGGCCACGCCAGCTGGCAGGGCACTTGATGATGATGATGAGGAGCGTCGGTAGGGTTTGGACTAAACGCTTGCCAACCGGTCCAGTGGACACAGGTTCGATACGCATCGGAGCGGATTTGAATTCCTAAAATTGATCCTAGCTACCAAGTCGACCTAGCCTAAGCTGGGTACCGGAAGATATTTTGAGAAGTAAAGACGATCAGAGTGATACTGACCACAGCACCCACCGAGAGCCGAATGTTCTATACCAACATGGATCTAACACCATATATCCAATCCACGAAAAGAAATGTAAAAGGAAACTGTACTTATTTTGCCGTTAGCTGAAACGTCATTACCTATTGTAGGGGTAATTTTCACTTTACTCCAAGCCAAAGAGTATCCTGGTGAAATTCATGTTAGTATCACAGCCTGGAGAACTTGGTGACAACTGGCAAGATTGAAGCGAAGAGATCAAGGGGATGTCAGAGAAGTAAATACCTGGATGGCTTGGCCAAGCAGGCATGGTCGAGACAGAAACACGGAGCTTATCTACGACTCTGGTGATCGAGCGAGATGGCAAAACATGACTGCCAACGCTTATCAGCATGGTACATGATGGATGGATGGATCACGACCTGAGATTCTGACATAAGTAGCACATTTTGTTTCACATTGTCATTTTTTCTTCATTGTTCTAATTGTTCATCTTTTCATTCATTTCATCCCGTTCGTATCCCTTAATGTAGTCACTGGAGGGTCTCCTCCGTGATTATATCTTGTGTTTTGTGTATATATCTGTTTGCTGATGAAGGCTAGACGCCATAGCGTCCTGTATTTTCGGTAATTGTCTTCTGTAAAGCTGCATTACTTTGTGTTATTGTATATTGTTTATAAGTCAAGGAAACCACGTCTAACACACATATCCCAGAATGACCTACAAATAGTATGCAACAACAGTTACTTTGACTTGCATCTAATTTGCAACATCAAACAATCACTGCATCTAACGATTGCACTTTTTCAATCGATATCACCCACAAAGCTTGCCGTTTATTGTGCAGAAAGGAAGGGTGATTCTACTGGCAGCATAGCACAACATTTCCAAAGGTCAGTATTCAAAAAAACATTACATCTTCGATACCTGACATAAAGATCAATGGTAGTCTGGGATAGCAGTGTAAGGATTCCGACAGAGATAAGTTATGTGCCGGAACTTTCACAGCCAAATAGTTCCTATGATCAATTATATTTCTCATTTTAACGATATTTGCGCAAGGATTACAGTACAGTTTTGTATTTTGGCGAATCTGAGCTGAAAGATTAATGCGGTGAAGCGATTTCTTTTGAAGTTGAGTTAAAATGCTTCATGATACCATGTACTTAGTAGTAATGGAGTTAACCGTCTGTACAATCTGATAGAGAGTAAGCGAGTGGGGAATGAGTGATGGTAGTCAGATGAAAGTGAATCATATTTTGTTACTCCGAGGGCTTGGTTTTCCTAAAATGTTTACCGAAGATTGAGTTTATTTCTTTGATGTGTGTTTGGTCAGTACTGGGTGGAGTCCTGAATTTGTGGGAATTAATGCACCCGGCATTCATCCAAAAAGGTGTATCTTTTCTACAGAGTTGCACATTATGTACCCGGATTTGGAAAAAGATAAAGGAAAGAACGATAAGGTTAATTGACCCCATAATGTGCAAAAAGATACAGTCGACAAATGTGTATATATTATGGGAATACTATTTCATTATAGTAATAGCACAATATATTAGCATTGTTAATGTGACTGTCTGTGTATTTGTCTGTGTATCTGTCTTTGTCTTTTTATCTGTCTGTGTGTCGGTTTGTCTGTGTGTCGGTCTGTCTGTGTGTCTGTATGTTAGAATGAATCACCCTGACAAGAACAGAACTCTACAGCAGAGTGAGCGCCGAACGACTTAACAACCAAGGTTAGCATTCAAGCCCGCAACAGCAGAATCCTAGGGAAATTAGTTCGAAATAGGGAAGAAGAATAACGGGGAGGTGGAAGAGGAATAGGAGGATGAGAAGTGGAGTAGCAGGTGGAGAAGGTGTAGAAAGAAGAGCAGCAGGACTAGCAGAAGGCTGAGGAGGAAGTGGAATAGGTGGAGGATTAGAAGAAGGAGTAGAGTAGCAGCAGAAGAAGAAATAAACAGAAGAAAAAGAAGAGGTAGTAGGAGTAGATAGAAGAGTACAAGGAATAGGAGGAGGAATGGACTATGAAGAAGAAGAAGAAGAAGAAGAAGAAGAAGAAGAAGAAGAAGAAGAAGAAGAAGAAGAAGAAGAAGAAGAAGAAGAAGAAGAAGAAGAAGAAGAAGAAGAAGAAGAAGAAGAAGAAGAAGAAGAAGAAGAAGAAGAAGAAGAAGAAGAAGAAGAAGAAGAAGAAGAAGAAGAAGAAGAAGAAGAAGAAGAGTGGGAGGAAGAGAAGGAGGAAGAGGAGGAGGCGGCGGCGGCGGCGGCGGCGTCGGCGGCGACGGAGGAGGAGAAGAAGAAGAAGAAGAAGAAGGAGAAGAAGAAGAAGAAGAAGAAGAAGAAGAAGAAGAAGAAGAAGAAGAAGAAGAAGAAGAAGAAGAAGAAGAAGAAGAAGAAGAAGAAGAAGAAGAAGGAGAAGAAATCATGGCTCATATCCTTAATTAATATACGTCTTTCTCTTCTTCTTCTCATTCCCTGTTGTTCTAGTAATATATAAGCAAGTAATACTTGTTAGTATGTGCATGGCTGAAATTGAGAACTTATGGAAATTCCCTAATATGTGTTTGTGAATCTGTGTCTAGTTAGTGATCAATTGACAAAGCATGTGTCAATCTTGGAGGATACAATCGGCTGCCTGTTCTGCTATAGTATTTCCAGAAATGAATGCCGTCATTCACGATCAATTATTTTGAAAACTGTCTGTCGCATCGTTATGAAATTTTTCCTGCCGTCTTATATTTACCCCACCCAAGGAATATGTCATTGATAGGCCCAAAAGCAACTTAAATCATCGAAAGCGGCGACATTTCTTTGATGTTTTGCTGAAAAACTAGTGATTTCTCGCTAACAAACTTGTTTTTACAGTAATGAATGCCCCGCCAATTCACATGACGACACAAGGCGTAACCGGATTCATATGGGAGTGGGTGCAATAAAAGAAGTAGCTCAAAAGTCGACAGGGTTGGCTGCATTGCACCGGGTTTTCATCTCATATGGCTCAGTTTCTTTCCGCAGAGCGGAAAGCGTCGCACAAAGCACGAACTCCGTAGCTCCAGCGACGACCCTCGGGAGTCTCCGAAAAAATGCACTCGTGAAATGAAGGACGCGCCCGGAATCGAACATACAACCTTCGGAGCCCGAGTCAGACGGCTTGACCACTTCACCACGGAGAATATAGGGGTGCAATATTAATATTATTAAAGACAGAGAATTTACAGAGGCATGGGGTAAATAATTTGTAAATTGACAGGAAAGTAGAAGGAATATATTTCTTACCTCATTTTTCATTTCCTTCTTGTTTCTTCAGCTGCTGGTTAGTAATGTGTACACAAGCTATGCGTTAATGTGCGTATAGAGTGACCAGAAATGATACCGCAATTTAGTCATCATGTTTCCATTATTAAGGATCTGTTCAGCTGTCTGTGTAGTTTGTTCACACGTACACATGGGTGACAGACCCGCTTTGAGTCTTCGTGAAAGATTGTCTACTCTGCTGTTTACCGTTCAGAAACGGAACATGATTACCTGTTTTGCACTATGAAAATAGTTGTCAGTGTCTCTGTAGTGGGCTTTCTTCTTAACGACCAAGATGTTGGTCCTGTTTTCATTGAAGTTTATAAGATTGATTCGTATGCACGTGTGTTGTCCCATAATTTGACAACGTGTTTGCTCTCACCTTTCTTGTTATGCGTTTAGTGTGTGTGTTTTTAAAAAAATTCAATACAGCTGTTTGTCACCGCTGAGGGCTTGCGGAATTGAAAATTCATCACTATGGAATACAAACAGTTGCCATTGACATTATGCTGATGTTGTAATGTTTAGGGCCTGCAATTCGTCTGAATAGTTGGAGCAAAATATCCCAATAAGTGTGTACGTAGATTAAGGTCTGCGATCTGCTCAGACCTTAATCTGTGTCGTACGATTCCAGTAGGTTGATGATTGCTCTCGGTTGCATAAAATTCAATCCATCCTTTCTCCAATAGTCCTCTTCCTCTTTCAACACATGGTCCTAACATTTTTTTCCAGTAACTTTTATCAATATTTAATAGCGTGGACTGGGTTATTATCTTGACATCAGACAATTTGAAAGTAGTATTGGCAGCTGCCACTTGTCCTTTAATTTTAGCCCACACAAGTTCTATAGGGTTTAAATGAGAAAGATACGGCGGAAGTCTCAAGCACCTATGGCCATGCTCTTCTATCAACTTGTCGATTTGCTATTTCTTGCTTTTTTGCGCCTGTTTTACAAGGGACAACAACTGTAGCTTGAAATATGTTTCTGGAAATGGTATATTTTCCCTTCGGAGCCATATCTTTATTGCTTCCTTTGTGCTCGATGCCGTAGGTATTTTGTCTTCTTGGGCAACAACATTGTGATATGATGCATTGTTCTTGATTAAACAAGACAGTCTATCAAGGGATGGAAGTACTGTATTCTCGAGCCAATCTCTAAATACATTACCATTCATCTCATTATGATAATCCCTATTGTCTGTATGCTTTGATACGAACACGAGCCCAGCATTCTGTAGTAAGCCATTATGAATACTACCAGCATAGGCTATGACCAAACGCTGTCCTTTACTACTGGGCACATAACGCTTTATCTTTCCATCCATTGATTGCCATTCCTTTTCACTTGTGTGGTGCACATTGATCCACGTCTCATCCAAATAATAACACTATATCATAATTTTCTTTGAGCATTTCCCTTATTTCACGTAGGTATCTGCTTCTCATGGCTCCTAAATGCGGTTGCTCGCAAAGGATATTTCTACCTCCCTTGTACTTTCTAAAAGTGAAGCCTAATGTCCTTATAATTTTCCACAAAGTTGTGTTGGTTAGCTCTATGTTATTGCTCTTTCTCAACAAAACCCTTGGTTTTCTTACAATCACTGTTTCTTTGGCATCCATCATTTTTATAATAACTCGCCTGATGACATCCTTGTCAAAGCTGTCTACAATTGCCTTTCTACCAACCGTTTGCTTATCGCGTGTTGGTTTCATTCCAGATTCTTGCACCCATCAACGAAATGACCGTTTACTCAAACCCAATGCATGCACTGTTCTTTTTTCGGGATTTGTAACAGTATGAAACAGTTTCCTGCGATCAGCTTCTTGACAAAAATATGTGTACAACTTCATAGCGATGCTTTGAAGTGTACACAATTTCACTTTTAATCCCATTGAACAATGTTCACACATTCAAATATGAGCTATTAATATTATATTAATGGTAAGATGTATTTATATATTTATTTATATAATCGCGTTTCATGAAAGAACCCACATCGGAGACACCTCTGAACAATCCCATATAAATGCGCGCAGTTTGTGCCAAAACGAAAACCGCGAGACAATTTCAAAAAAAGCGCGGATGTGTCTTGGTGAAGCTGTAATACTTTTAAAATGATGGACTTAATCTCTGAGCCGTAAATTATATACCGCATATAAAAAAAAACATTGAAATCTGCTGTACAATCTCCAGAACAAATTTTTTTTGTTGGTTGACATAATGATAAGGTTAAATGCTAAATCTCATCATTTCCCCTCAGTTGGTTACTGAGATATTGAATTTTATATTGGGGCAAACAAAAAGTAAACACACTATAGTCCCCATGTGCACACGGGTGACGGGACCAGTCTTAATTTCTTCAATTGAGTGTGCAGTCAGTCTGTTGTGACGCGTTCTGATGGGGAAGAGGAATCACCCGGCATAGTCGATTAAGATATTTGTGTGTGCGTGTGTGTGTGCGTGTGTGTGTGCGTGTGTGTGTGCGCTCGTTGACTAGTTTTTAACTAAAGGGTAGTCATACACGTGCTACTACTTCTAGTGCACTGGACTGATTTGTATGTGTGTATGTGTGAGTGAGTGTATATATATATGTGTGTGTGTGCGCGCGCGCGCGCGCTTTATCTTTTATCTCAAGCGTAATCCATACACGGGCTATTGCTTCTAGTGCATTGTACTAGATTTTGCGTGTGGATTAGCTTTCGCTATTACCAGTGGCCCTTGTCATCAGGCGAGCCTACTCCGACTTCAGAAGTACTTGTAATTTATGTCCCCAAGTCAGGGACGAAACGTCAACATTTTAGCCCAACAATAGACCCGTGTAGGGGTTGAACTTGCTGCTCCAGCATTAGCATTAGCACACTGGATGTTTAAGAAGAGTCGCTCTTATCTATTCGGCCATGCCGACCTCCAATTTTGTCAATTTCGTCTCGTCATTGGTTGTGGTATTATAGGCTTGATGGGTAGAGGGTAGTTTCCCTATTTTGTTTGATCTTGTTGTGCTGCTTCTGCAGCTATCATATCTTTTCTATGACGTCTTGGTGTTCCATTGTGGGATTGTGTCTACTGTAGCTATCACATCCGCTCTTTGATTTCCTTGTGTTCCATTGTAGGATTGTGTTTTCTGTAGCTATCATATCTGATCTTTGATTTCTTAGTGTTCCATAGTGGGATTGTGTCTACTGTAGCAAAAACCATTTTGTTGGTATTGACTCCACAATGGGTACTATGGTTTTTGCAGCTCAGTTAGTGTGTCACTGGTATCAACCCCTACAACGGTCATTTGGTCTTCAGCGTTGGCTTCTCTTCCATAAAGCAATGACAAACTACTGAAAGAACAATTTCTGATAAATCAACTTGAATTTAAGGATAATCGCGAAATCCTGCATAGAACATGGAACATTTTGTTTAGTGTGTCACCGCAGAGAGCTAGCAGAATGACCATTCTATCAGAAAGAAACACAATCGGCAGGCAGTGGCTGGTGCAAATGTATTATTTCTGGAGCTTTTCTTAGAACCTTCAGTAAATTAGTTTCACCAGAATATTCCACTTTTTTAAATGATGTATCGGAATGTGTCATCTGATCTGGCTAGACAGCTAGATGTACTATTGTTGATATGAATAAAATGTTTGAAAACGTATATCTTTCCTCTGACAACTTACGGAAGAGAGTAATGGACCTTTCCACAATCACTTATTAAGAAAGAGGGAGGTTTTGAACTTAGACGTTACAGAGCTGTTGTAGAGTTAAGTCAAGAACCAACATCACATCACTCGGGATATTACCATGCTCGCTCCGTCCTCATTTTCAATAGCCAGAGAAGATTTGCAATACTAATGGTACCAGTAGCAGTCTGGTCTTGCCTGAGGACCCTGAGTGTCGGCCAGATCCTCAGGTCACTCCCTGCAGCACGTTATAGAAAGGCTCTTGGAGTATCGTGCAAAACATGGAGGTAGGATTCTGACATTCTGCGAGATCTGAACTTCAAGAAAGGCTGACTCACGGAAGGCATCATTTCTCAGAGGCTGAACTATTTTGGGCATATTAAGTTTCATAATTATTTGGAATGAACAACTACGTAAGGTATGATTTCTGAAAAAGGGGCATCTTTTAACAAACATTGAAGGTAGACAAAGTCACCATGTATACGCATGGATTTGACCCCAGACAATAGACCACAAACTCCAAGACTGATCCGAACACGACATATCACGGCAAGCGTTGATGCATAGAAAATCAACAATTGTGGAAAATTGCTATTGATCACCGAGTGCAATTAAAAAAAACAGATAACACAGTCGATACAGGAAACAGCAATGCAGATAGACACAATTTAAATCAGTCTAACACAGTGGTTCTCAACCTGTGGGGAATTTTCCCCCCCCCCGGGGGGGGGGAATTTTGGGGTTTACGGGGGGGGGGGAATGAAGATTATTTCAAGATTGCGTTAATACAAGAACCGATTACTTTATCTTGCGTTTCCCTTCAAACTTTACGGTTGTGTACGTCTCACTCTTCTAAAATTCATTTTATAAAGTAAGTAGACCCACAAATCACGTTTTATGTGGACGTCTAGACTTGTTTTAGTATGTGCTATTAAATTTAGCTTCAATTATTACGTATACTGTGTAGGGGCAGGGGGAAATTTTTAGTGAGGAAATACGAAAAGGGGGGGGGGATGACGTTCTAAAAATATGCTGAGGGTGGGGGGAATGACGCCCTAAAAATATGGTGAAGGGGGGCACGGGCCAAAAAAGGTTGAGAACCACTGGTCTAACAAAACAAGAAGTAGTAGAACTGAAACAATCACCGCCTCAAATGGGTTTCAAAGACAAGATGACCAGGCCTGGAGAGTGTGCTACTGCAACATGAAGGATGGTTATACTTATTAAAGTGCCTGACTATCTGTCAGCCAGATTGTCTGTCTGTCTGTCTGTCTGTCTGTCTGTCTGCCTGTCTGCCTGTCTGTCTGTCTGTCTGTCTGTCTGATTGTCTAGAATGTTGCCTGTGGTCTGTCTAATTGACTGTCTGCTTGTGTACAGAAATGTATTACCTAACGTGTCTGTCTGTTGGTCTACTGCTCGGATTATCGCATCAATCCACCCATCTGTTGCACACAAACACGCACGCAGGCACTAGCGCACGGACACATACACACACGCACCACACACACACGCACACACACACACACACACACACACACACACACACACACACAACGATGGAGACACCCATTCACGGGTTCCTACCCTGCTCATGACTGGCTTGTATTTAAATTCAACACAAAAGATCAAACGCTTGAACAGTTCAGAGAACGAGCAGCTGTCAAACGGCTTCTCATTCGCTGAAAGAAAAACAAATAAGCACTCTCTGGTTTTTCTCTTTTGTTTCGCATTATTCTGTTCAGCAAATATATTTTCACTTCGTTTGTGGCTAGAAAACCTATTATATGATCCACGTGTGAAATGAGGCAATTTGGAATGATCGCATAAGAAAAGTGGAGTAAAGCGACAAAACATTACATAGTTTTATAGTCAGAATGGAATTCTTGTAAGCAGTGGACTTGTAATTATTACCTTTGAGGTTTTTTTTCTGAATTTTGCTCATTGTAATAACCTTTGTTGTTGTTTTTTTTTTTCACGCAGAGATCAGGTTTAGTTTAGTTTCGTAAAGACAGACACCACAAAGGTTTAAACGAAATTGTAATTACAATGGAATAGTTATTTGTCGAGGCAAGATAACAGAGCTTATCCACGACTCTGGTGCTCATGTGAGATGGCGAAACATGACCGCACACACTTATCGGCATGTCACATGATTATGATGAGTCATTTAAGTGATGAAGTGTGTTAAGAAACGTTAGTTGCGTGTCCTTTACAAGACGTCGCATATGAAACCCATAATTTTTTAGCTGTTTGTAGCATACAAGGTACGTTTACTTTTAGTAATTTGCCATTGCTTTCTGGCCGACTGACGCTAACACCGCTGGTAGAAACCAACAGAGGGGATTTGTTTCCAAATCCACTGCAGCTGATGTTGAAAGCGGTATACGGGATTACGAATTGCGTCCGCTATCCCTCCACCTCAGACACCGGCAATGAAATGTGTTAAAAAGTTAGTTGTATGTCCATTACCCGACGTAACATTCAACTCCAGCCTGGTTTGGCTGTTTGTGATCTCTTGGCAAGGTTACGTTCAGTAGTTTGCCATTGTTTTCTGAACGACCGACACCTAACCGTTTTATAAAAATAAAACTCAACGCAAGGCAGTCTGCTGCCAATCGCCAGCAGCTGTGTCTCGAACGTGGTATGCGGGATTACGAACTGCGCCAGTAAATCCTTCGCTACGGAGCTGGTTATGACATGAGGTGTGTAGTTAGTGATAGAAAGACTGTGTTCGGAGTTTGCTGGCTCTTCTTTGAAGCGATGATGACACATGAACACTAGTAGCCTGCAACTTAAAATAGAACAATCAACTCAACCCAACTTCAAATAAGTCACACTTTGAAGCGATGATGACACATGAACACTGGTAGCCTGCAACTTAATGTACCAAGAAGTGATACTCTTTTGCTATGTAGTTAACTGTCCTTCATTGGCAATATTTTAGCTCGTTTATCTAGCTTTAGTTTTCTGAATCAAACAACTTGAACTCAGTAACATAACTGGTGATATACAACATCGACAAAGTGCCTCAATTTTGAGTCCATATTTTATTTCGGGCAGTATCCCATGATTTTATGACATGCAGGCCATCAACATGATGCAACCATCACGCATTCCGTCATAACTGCTCATGCTACCCTATTTAATATAACTATAATTAAAGTCAAACATGTCGCTTGTCCCATCACATGTATCCATAGTGTTCACAGTTCACAGAAATATTGCTAACTAATTGCGCCAGTAACTTGGGGTATTGTCTATTGTGTGACCTTTCGGTGACTCTTCCACTTAGATGTCGGCCCATCATATCTTATTTCATTCCTCTGCTTTTGGTCTGTGTTTTGTGCCGAATCGTTTTCAGTCCTCAATATATCTTTGATTCTTCCTTCATTCCTTCTTTCATTAAATTCTCTGGATGTTAAATCGTTTCCCCAGCTCGCTTCTCAAAGATCGTATCATGTTAATAACTCCGTGCCGTCCTTCCTTCATGGCTGTTGTTCTCCGTCTGTGTCTCTCTGACGTGTCGTTTCCATATTTACCCGAGTGCATCCACTGTCCGCGCCGCACTTATTATAATTTTTAGATCTTTCCAATCTTTCTTGTTGGTTTGCGCCGCATGGCATCATGCACTTCATTAAACAACAACAGCTTAAATGGTTTGACCAGCTCACAAGAAAGTCCCGGTAGCTTCTGCCTCAAACAGCCACATCGAAGAAATATGATTGATACAGAGCAAGGGGAAGACAACGTAAAAGGGGAGTGAAGTTAGCTTAGAGAGATGAATGCCAGCTTACAAAGAGCATTAGAAAGAACGCATAAAAGATCTTTACATCCCCCCACCCCTCCCCTAACACTTCACTCAGGAGAAGAAGAAGGAGAATAGGGTGCAAAACAATTCTATACACATTTATGGTGAGCACAGATCACAGACAGTTGTCTAACAATCAGCAACCACAGCCAGCCTAAAACAGTTCAACACGCGCATTCTTCAGTGCGAGAGATGTGAGAGAACGTTTACAATATGCGAGGCCACCAAAATCGCAACATATGAAAAGCCAGGTATAACACTCCGAGTTAGTAACCGGGAACCTGCTGTATAACATCTTGGCTGTGGGGTTACTTCTTACATCCAGCGATACGAGGCTCGTTAGCATGCACAGGTCATGTGTGGAGGGCGGTTTCCAGAGGTTGTAGCGCAGCCACGGATTGAGAGAACGCATCTTCCAGCATCCATGTGCAGCATTCTTCAAAAATGAGTTACATTCTAGCATCAGCATACGTATTTAAGGACTTCGAACTTCATATGGAAATTTCATATGGCTTTCAATAATAATAATAATAATAATAATAATAATAATAATAATAATAGTGATAATAATAATAATAATAATAATAATAATAATAATAATATTAATAATAATAATAATAAAACCATACAATCTTCTTTTATTTACGTATATGGCGATGTTTGAAGTTATGAGAAGAAATGGACTGGAAAACTTAGTGACAACTGGCAAGATTGAGGGGAAAAGAGCAAGTGAAAAGCATCGAGATACATATCTGGATTGTTTGGCCACATGGCATTATCTAGACAAGAACATAGAGCTGGCGTACGACTCTGGTGATAAGGTGAGTTGATGAAACATGACCTCCCACGCTTATCGGGATGGCACATGATGATGATGGTGATGATGATGATAATGATGATGATGATGCTGACAATATTGTGATGACTTTCTCAAATTGGACTGTCTAATAAAAACACCGACGCTCCTTACAATCTGCAGTTGATGTAAACTATAGACTTCAACTTGCTCATTGGGAAGCTAACTAGATTATGGTAAGAATAAGATAGGAAGACCCTATGGCAGGAAATTCAACAAAGGAACTATATCTAGAGGGAAAGACCCAGCTTCGAGTAAACAGGGGACCTGGTTCCTCTAGAGCAGTGGTTCTCAACCGATGGGGACTCCCCGCCACCAGGGGAAATTTTAGGGTTTCCGTGGGGTGGAGGTGGGGGGGGGGGAATTAAGATTATTTCAAGATCGTGTTAATACAAGAACCGATTACTTGATATTGTTTTTCCCTGCATACTTTACGGTTGTGTACTTCTCACTCTTCTGAAATTCGTTTTATAATGTAAGTAGACCCGCAAATCACGTTTTATGTAGACGTCTAGATTTGTTCTAGTATGTGTTATTAAAGTTAGCTTCCATTTTTACGTCTACTGTGCGGGAGGGGGGAATCTATAGGGAGGAAATACGAAGGGGGGGGGTGACATTCCGAACATATGGTGAAGGGGTGTATGGGCCAAAAAAGTTTGAGATCCACTGCTATAGAGGGAAATGCGGGCTGACGTTCACTCAGGCTGCACTAGTACCAGAGTTGAGTTGAGTCAGGAACGGACATCACAACACACCGGACATCCCCATACATGCTCCGTTCTCATCTTCAACAGCCAGCAATGTGTCCCAGTTCAAATGGTAACAGGAGTAGTCTGATTATGTGTCCGTAAGGCCTTGCCTCGGAGTTTTGAGTGTTGGCCACATCCTCTGGTCACTCCCTGCAGGACCTTTCTCTCCAAGCCTTGAGGATTGACCCGTTATTCTGCTGCACTAGTACCATCAGCGTGGGATCTCTTCGTTGGCGACTGAAGGAAGTGACTGAGCCCCTGTGCCAATGTCCCGAGTGCAATGATGTTAATTCTTGTTTTCATTTCAACTACTCGACATGTGCCTGTGGCCTTCGAAGGCCACATTTATGCTCCGTATGCTTTATTATGCTCTTGTTGATTTATTTACTATCACGCAGAGCAGAAATAAAGTAAATAACGGCTATTAATTGCTCTTCAAAGACAAAAACAACTAAATAAATTATGGAGTGGAACAGATAGAACTACAAAAATTAGATGATTAAGAGCATGGTATCTTTCCCATTGCTACATACGCCTGTGAGACCTGGACACTTACTAAACAAGCTGAACAGCGCCTAAATGCCTTTGAATATAAATGTTATAGAATATTGAAGAGGGTTGGCTATTAAAGACGATAAAACAAAGAAAATTGATATATTTTGGTCACTTGAAACGTCATGGAAATTTGGAGAGAACAAGAATGTAGGGCTATATGCCTGGGAAGAGAGGTAGAGAAAGGCTAAAAAGAAGATGGGTGCAGGATGTGGCGGATGACCTCCAGATGGGTTTATCCGACAGTGACATCTTGCTTTGATCGAGAAGTTTTCCGTAATGTTGTTATGGGAGCGAGGTTCTGCAAAGACATACTACTGAATGAATGAATGAATGAATGAATGAATGCAGAAATGGAAGAACCAAATCATCACCATCGTGATCATCATCATGCCTCATGCCAATAAGCGTGTGCTGTCATATTTCGTCATCTCAAGTGATCACCAGAGTCGAGGATCAGCTCCGTGTTCTTGTCTTAAATATACCACGTGGCCAATCCATCCAGGTGTTTACTTCTTTCCCGTCGTCCCCATACTCTGTTCCCCTAAATCTTGCCAGTTGCTATACAGTTCTCCAATTTATTTCTTCTCATAAGGCGACCAGAACTTGTGACTGTCAACGTCTAATTTCTCTAATCAGTTTACTGTTTTTATTTGTTTCTTGTAGGACTTGGTCATTGGTGTGTCTGTCTGTGCATGACATTCTTTGTATTTTCCTCAGAAACCACATTCCCACAGCCTGTAGATGTTTCTCAGCATGTGTGCTCATTGTCCACGCTTCACATCCATAAAAAAGTACACGTTGTATGTAGCGATTTAACACTCTTTTTCTAGTTGTTAATGACATAAAGATGTCAGTATGTTTTCCATCTTACAAAAGGCGACCTTCGCAACATCCCAACAGATGTAATGACTGTTCCGAGATAATTGTACTGATTCACTTATTTAAGAATATTCTTATTTACCTGTATATTACATTGTGGTGTTTAATTCTTCCTAGTGACAACCATAATCTGCGTCTTCTTACAATTTAATTATAAGCCGAGTTATTCATTGTGTGCTACAATCGCATGTACTACATGTTGCAGATCTTGCTCATTGATTGCAATCAATACTGTATCAGCCGCATATCTAATATTATGGGTGTTATGTACACCATTGATTTATCCTCTCATATCTTCTACATTCAAATACAAGATTACCCATACTTGTGTTTGTCCAGAGCAGCAATAGTGGTAATTTGTTGGAATATCCATATAGCCAAGAATTGTTGTCTGTTTCATTGACCTAAGCTCCGAAGTCGACAAACTCTAAACTATGCTGTAACTTGCTACTTTGGGCGCCGAGCTAGATTATGGTATTATGGCAATAATGTTTTTCTTCATTTTTGGTCTCACGCTTTCTCACTTTGAAATCAAGCATAGTCAATAGATGTGCTGATAATTCTAGAGCACTGTATTGTTGTTTTTTTTGCGTGTAGATTCGCTTACCCTATTACCAGTGTCCCTCGCCGCCAGGCGAAACCACTCCGATTTCAGAGGCACTTGTAATTGACGTCTCCATGTCCAGGACGAGAAGTCACCATTTTAGTTCACCCGACCGGTGTAGTGGTTGGACCCGCTACGTCGACATCAACGCACCGGATTTTTAAAACGAGCACTCTTATCTATTAGGCATGCTGAGCTCCATAGTGAAACTTAACCGCCCATACATGGCACATGATGATGATGATATTGTGATGATTTTTTCAAAAGAAAAACATATTTATAAACTCTTGTCCGTATCTTTCAGGGCTACTCATAAGAGCGCACAAGACAAGAATCAGGGCTAAAAACCCACAAAAACCCACAAAAACCACGGCTCTCAACAATAACCACCGCCGAGGAAGCAGATTAGACGAGACCGAATTTGGAATTTTTTTTCTCGAAAATTGGAATTGGAATGGAATCTTTCAGGCTTGGAATTCAAATAAAAACAATAATCCTCTTTACAATCTGATGTTGATTTACACTATTCACTACAATTGGCTCATTTGGGCGTCAAGCTAGATTATGGCAAGAATAAGATAAGAAGGCACTCTGGGATCAAGTGGGGACTGCAGCAAAACAAACATAGGACCCACGCATGGAGAGACTGATTATGTGAGGAGTGAGCAGAGGGTCTGGACGACAATCCACCCCTAGATGACACTGCAGGCTGATGGTCGGTGAGCTTTAACTGGTGAGAACAGAATGATAATTCTTCTTTGGCTACTGAAGAAGGCGACCGTGGGAAATAAAGGCCACCACCGATATATTGACAACACCACCCATCAAGTGCTAATAGGTCTAACATCTGAGCCTATCACCATATATTCAAAACTCCCCATGGTGTGAAATTGAGCTTCTTAATGCATTCTTTCTCCCCGTATCATGTCTCCATAGAAGGGAGGATTTATTCTTTCTCCCGTATCATGTCTCCATAGAAGTGATGATTTATTCTTTCTCCCGTATAATGTCTCCATAGAAGGGAGGCTTTATTCTTTCTCCGGTATCATGTCTCCAAAGAAGGGAGAATTTATTCTTTCTCCCGTATGATGTCTCAATAGAAGGGAGGCTTTATTCTTTCTCCCGTATGTCTCCATAGAAGTGAGATTTTCTTACTTTTCCCTTTATCATGTACCCATTGAACTGAGATTTTATTCTTTCTCCCCGTATCATGTCGCCATAGAAAGGAAACTTTATCCTTTCTGCCTTCATCAAGTCTCCATAGAAGGGGAATTTTATTCGTTCTCCTTGCATGTCGCCATAGTAGGGAGACTTTAGACTTTCTCCCATTAGCATGACGCCGTAGAAGTGAGATTGTATTCTTTCTCCCCGTATCATGTCTCCATAGAATATAAATATTTATGTTGTGTTATCATGTAATAATATCGGTGTGTATTTGTTGTTTATGTGCTGACGAAAGCTTTGGTGCCACACCATCCATTTTGTTTCTCGCGATGTTATTCCAGTAAAGCTTACTGCCTACTTGACATGTGTTGTAGTTGCGGTGATTCATTCTCCATAGAAGGGTGAGCAACCCTGCATCCTTGGATCGATAACGGTTTTGTTTTCATGGCGATCGATATATTCTTCATAAGACGATGCGGTCGAGAGCACAAGACTGGAATAATAGTGATTGATATGGCAGTATTAATATGGTTTGTACGAATACTGGTATTGTTTGTAAGTTGTTTTTCTGGCGGTTTTCTAATCAATATTTTGCCCCGTGCTTTCTTGGATGTTACTGGCAGAGTACATGGAATGCAATGAGAGCTGATGGAAGTAATAGAAGCAGGTCATTTAACTTGATCGCGTTAAAATACGTGACCACGCGTGTGTTGTCGGGGTCCGTTAGAGAAGTACAGACCAGTAACATTGGTTTCTATCATGCATGGCGTAAGTGGCGACTAAGCAGGCTTGGCAAATACTGGTTACCTCATCAGGTATGAAATTGTAGTTGCAGAATACAAACAATCATGATCATCCTAAAACATGATTGGCTTCAGTTGGTTGAGGGCCGATACTTCGAATTGAGGATGAAAAGAAGCAGAAGAAGAAGGATAGGGAAAGACACACACCCACCCACACCCACACACACCCCCCCCCCCACACACACACACACACACACACACACACACACAAACGGATAATATAGGAAAAATGACGAGAAAGAAAGAAAGTATGATTTCAACAGCTAAACAATGTTAGAAATGGAAGATAACATTCGCGCTGGGTGAGCAGTCTGTGAGAGTGTGTAACCTCAGTGAGAGACAAAGGATGTTAGTTATTCACTCAGGAAATTACTGATTGTAAAGGCGCGACTTGATTGACCGCCTGATAATGTTAACCTGCCTTTATCTAGGTGGGTTGTTTGTAGCGTAAACTGCATGTTCAGAAAAATTGCGGCTTGCCTTATACATTAATGTGTGGCTGCTGGTTTTCTAGTAACTGCCGCTTCCATCGACGATGAACTGTATTTTTCGTGGCGGACTTTTGTGTTGGCATTGTGGCAGCGGTATTATGCATAGGATACCTGTGCGGGCTGTTGGTTTGTCGAGACTCCTGTCTGTTCCACTTTCCACATGGGGCAGTGAGGAGCATTTTGTGTGATATTAACTACTACAGGAACAGAGCATAATGGGGCGACCCTTTGCCGAGAAGTTAGAACCGCGACCAACTAACTAACTATCTAGGTATATAAATAAAAAAAAGTATCGTCAAATATTTCTAGTGTATATATTTGAGTATTGAAGCGAATACAAGCATATCATAGTCAAAGAAGAAGGCAAACAGATAAATAAAAACGAGAACACAGAAAGATGCCATATCAACTATCAAGCAGCGCCTATCATAAACATCCAAATATGAGCATGTGTTCACAAAAGAAGGTTGTAGATACTTTATGCCGCCAGTGACGTGCTTTCGAATCTAGACTTTGACAGTCCTAGAAACACACAGGCGTAAATTCACATCATGTGAGATACGTTGCATGAGAACGCAGCTGGAAAACAACAAGAAACAGAGAGGCACATAATAAACTAAAAATAAGTGTAGGATTAATACGGATTCATGACTGTACACAATACATTATTGGCACCTTTCCGTCTTGACAGACGATAGTTTGGTACATTGTGCTTCTAAAAGGCTTAATAACTACAACCCATGGTGGTGGCGAATTTGACTGATAACGCCAATTCGTGCTGTAAATGTTCGTCCACAGTGGATGCATGTGAAAACATGGCCATTTAGACCATCATGCACCATCTTACATTTCTCACGCTGTGTGTGCTTTATCTGCATCATGACTGTACAAAATACCGAAGAATTCAAAGATGCAGACATTTAGCAAGTATACAATAAAATTACCCACTGGCTAGAACGTTCTAGGTGTAAACACCGGGATACAGGGCAAGAGGACGACCCAGGAAGCGTTGAATAGATAAATCAAATCAAATCAAATCAAATCAAATCAAATCAACTTTATTTTAAAAGGGTTACAAATAGATAGAGTGAAAAAGACATTGAAGAAATCAAATATGACTTAGGGACGTTAATTACAAGTACCTCTGAAGTCGGAATGGATTCGCCTTTTGGCGAGGGACACTGTTAACAGGTAAAGGACATCCACACGCATGATTCAGTCCATCACAACTAGAAGTAGTTTGTATGGATTACTCTTGAGTTCAAAGCGCGCGAGCGAAAAACAACAAAAATAAACAAACAAAAAAACACAATGACTGTAGCACAAACGACAAGGAAATATCCTCTCTACAACTACTCCTCTCTGCGACGCTTCACAGCAAAAGAAGTAACACAAACAATGAAGAAGTGAAGAGAACAAATGCTGAGGTATTTACAGATGAAGGTTATTTATGCCACATCAAAGCTGCAATTACAATTCACATGCAATAAAAGATATACACCAACAGATGATGTGGGGTATACACATTAACTTCATGTGTGAAATTCTACCCTATAGAAGCACAGAAAAACAGAGATTGATGTATTCGAAAAATTTAACAGCTGGACGCGAATTACAAATATGATCATAAACTTCATTAACATTGCAGATCATAGAAAGAATTGAAAGTATTATTCGCATATGTCCAGTGTAAACAAAGATGAGAAAACATACATAAATAAATTAATATAACAACTTAATAAAAGAAGCGTTCATAGCACAAGGTAATCTCTCGACGCAAAGAAGATATTAACACTAGTTCTCAACATTGAAAAGGGCGCTGTGGATTTGGGGATAGTGAAACGCGTAATTTCACAATTCTCCGTCATACGTAGCCGGGGTTTCGAAATCATCTTAGGTCGAATTGGAAGCAGACCGAGTTTGATTGATTTCTTTTTTATGAGACGTCGGCATTGGCACACTATTAAATTAACATTAGCTAGTAAATCGCAAGGTGCCAATAAATGTTGGGGTTGATTACAACGTTCTGTAAAGGACATAAAACTAACTGCCGAGCGCCTTTGGGACAAGGTGGAGAAGGTGGAGGAACAGATTGAGAACCCGTATGTGGAAAGAATGAGATTGTGGGGGATTGGCAGGGCTTTGGTAGAATCTCAAAGCTGAGAGGGAAGACAAGGAGAACTTTCAATCAGAAAGCAGTGGGAACGATTAGTATTGTAACTCTTCACTCTGTTGAACGAGGGGACGGAGCGCATATAGGAATGTCATGGGTGCAGAGATGTCGGTTCTTAGCTCAACTCAACTCAACATACAACTAACTATGTAACTCAACATAAAATATTTAACTCTAACTTTAAAACACAGATGCGAGAGATCGGGTGGTAGACCGCCATGGTTTAATTTTCAGTACAATGGTATGAGTGCCGGTCGTTCAGAAAGCAATGGCAAACTACCGACCGTACACTTGTAAAAAACAATCACGACCACTCTAAAAATGCTGGGGTTGACTGCGATCCTGTAAAGGATATGCAACTAACTCGGAATGTAATGTTAAATCTGTATTGTCATAACTGTCATTTATTGCCAATATAGTACCTTGCGGTGTATGGCAGCGGGGTCTTTGAGCCTGAGGAATTAAGGCCGCCTGATTAGAGCAGTCGCCGCGAACTGTGCAGGTTAGGATTTTCTTTTTGCCCTCGACAGAAAAAAAATCCCACACCTTACCTTGGGATCGAACCCGGGTCTCCCGAAGGAGAGTCCGGCGTTCTAGCCACTCGGTCAGCCGCTCCTAATCGGTATTGTATAAACCCGAAACACGGAGAAAGACACAATCAATTACCAGTCATGTACAATCATTCATTAACTAGTGCTTGTGCGAACTAGGACTAAAGTGGTATGGCAGAATCAATAACGAGGAGCTTAAGAAGAGAACTACACATATTTCAGCAATTCAAGAGGCGAGTCAAAGACGCTAGTGCTAGACAAGAAGCATATTCAGAACACCTGATAATTGTTTATCTGGAAAGTGATTTCTCTGGAACCCGCTGATCATGCGAAATAGAGGGAAGCATAAACCATACGGAGAGAATTATGTATGAATTTATGCACTGGTATAAGGCTGAGCGTAATCTTGCCAAGAAATGAACAATCAGCTGAAAGATGCTGATGATGACAGCGATGTCCTGTAAAGGATATGCAAAACATTTTTATAAGGCTGCCAGTCGGTGTTGGTGCACAGGATAGTTAACGAGTTTGCACAATTTCCTGACATACAGAGTCGAGGAGAAATGGGGTTACTGATGCAGTTCGTAATCCCGCATACCACGTTTGAATCACAGCTGCGGACGATTTTATGAAAATGGTGTAAGTGCCGGTCATTCAGAAAGCAATGGCAAACTAATGAACGCAAACTTGCCAAGAGATCACAAACAGCCAATAAATGCTGAAGTTGACTGCTACGTCCTGTCACGGATATGCAACTACCTTTAACAGAGTCGAGAGATCGAAATCAGGCGAGGGCAATTTAAAAGCAAGCCAATTTGCGTTGTTTTCGGTAGTATGATACGTCGGTAGTTCACAGAGCCACTGGACGTAATAATTGCCTTGTAAATCACAGACAGCCAAAATATACTGAGGCTGGTTGCGACATGCAACTAACTGCGTCGGTGGTTCAGAAAGCAATGGCAAACTACTGAACGTAAAATCTGTTTAGTAAGTCATTCACAGCAAACAAACTCGGGGATGATTGCGACGTCATATAAAGGTCACTCAAACTGTCATTTTACTGCCAATATAGTACCTTGCGGTGTATGGCAGAGGGGTCTTTGAGCCTGAGGAATAAAGGCCGCCAAGGACACTCAAATAACTTTATAATGCTGCCCAGAATCTTCTCTTGTTGCCGCCTTCTCTCTCCTTCTTGTATGGATATCGAGAACAACATAGGATTATCTTGGTCAGTACTACCATTTAAATGCAGTGTGCATCGGCACAGTCAAAGATTGTTACACTGATGAACAGAGGGTGCAAGTCGAAAGTGTATGGAAACATTTAAACATCGTTTAATTCTTTAACATCGTAAACTCCTTGGATTAAGGTGGCTTGGCTATACTGATAAATAAATAATGCAGAATGAGAAGGATGAACATAGAAAGTAAATGCAATTTACTCGATCTATGAGAGGCTTACAAGAACAATACAATGACAATATTATTGTGGCATAAAAGAACGAACTTTCACGAATCAGGTAAATCCACCCTGATTTAATTTAATAACAATGAAAAGGACATTCTTAAAAGGATATTCTTAAGAGTTCATGAGAATTACATTGAGTACATTCTAATGTATGGAAGTGAATTATGGACAATTAGCAGACACGTGAGGTTTTATGTGGAGACTGTGGACATGTGATTTTATACAAAAATGACTAGAACACTAAAGAGGAAAATTGTAATAAACAAATCTTGAAAGAGGTTAGCTCAAAATGAGAACTGTTTACTCACGTCAGAATACAGACAGTCCACACTCTGTGAGCAGGTCATGAGAAAGGTACAGAAGGAGTATGTCGTCACAACGGGAATGTTGGAGGAGAAGAGAGACATGGGATACCAAGAGAGAAGATGTTGAATTGTTTAGCATCATGGCAGGGAGGAACATCAGTATCAGAAATGATTGACAGCAGACAAGGCAGAGGGCTGTAGACAGACATGTATTATAAAGGTAAAAACAAAGGCGAAAGAGACTATTATCAAATAAAAGTAATATAAAATCAAAGGAGTCTTTCCTACATCTTAACGCGTATTTGATCTCTAATAAAAGTACAATGAATGGCCTTTTTATACTCCAAAAGAAGCATTTAGAGAATGAACCATTGGCACACTGCGTCTTGACAGACGATAGTTTGTTATATTGTGCTTCAAAAAGGCATAATAACTACACCCCATAGCGTTAGCGAATGTAACTGATCAGACCTATTCGCGCTATACATTTTCGTTCACAATGGATGCATGCAAACACACACCATTTGCACCATCACTCACCATCTGACGTCTCACACGCTCAGTGTGTGTTCTATCTGCAATCATTTTCTCCTCTGTCTTTATTCAATTCTTGATCTTTCACTCCAATGCAACGCGATCAGCGGCGTCTTGCTCCCAAGGTGCAATATCAATACCTATATCAATCATATCCCGCTTACACACATCCAATTAATAAAAGAAATCAACACGTAAATGACGATTCGAGCACATGACTACAGGGCAGACAAGTTCGCTTCGCTTCCACGGCTTCCCATTCATAAATACTATTCTATATTTAAAAAAGAATTACGACCGTTACCCCATATGGACAACAATCACCTTCAAATTAATAAGCTTGTGAGGGTAAAGCCGTGGGCAGCTGCTATTAGCAGCTGACTCAGTTACAGGACTATTAATCTGAGCCAGGGATGGACCCTAACATAATTGCTCCTTGAGATTGAAAGGGGTAGGGGTAATGGTGAAATCAAAACGGAAAAGAAACCTGCTATTCAGTTAGTGCGAAAGCAAAGCGAGGGCCAGACTAAGACCTGGGTTAAATAAAAGAAGCAAGGGCTGCAGCAGGATATAGTTAGAAGCACCTTTCAAAACCGAACTGAACTCAACTTTTGTGCCTTCTTGAGAAAGAAGGAGTTGTGTTTTTATATTATTTTATAATTTTATGTTTTGTTTTCTTAGATCTGTTGTTATTTTCTTTAAATCTGTCTGTGTTGTCCCCTCACCGATGAAGATTTTTATAATCGACAGGCGTGTGTTGTGTTCTAGAATACTTGTTTTTATTTTATTATTTTACTATATTATTTGATTGTCTCTTGTTTTGGGGACAATTTCACTCTGTGTTTTATGTTCACCTTTATGGAGCCAGTTGTTAGGTATGTACACTGTGTCCGTGTTTAGTATGTCTCATCTTTTCCCAGGAACTACATTTACCTGTTGGTTTTTTTCATAAGACCTGGATCAGTGTTCCAGGGGCAATAGACACCAGTGCATACGCTGGCTTCACGCAAGTTTGATGCTGGAAAGCACCTTACAACCTAACGTTGATAGGCATACCAAGGTAATCAAGGTGGAACCGACTTCTGGGGCTTTACATAGGCAAGAACAGAAGTAACAGGGAAATTGGTATTGCCGACGGCAACAAAAAGAACGTTAGAATAGAATTGTGAACGACAAAAATGGCAGAGCTTAACTAGAATTGTGAACAGCAACATGAAGTAAGCTTAACAAGAACTGTCAACAGCAAAAATATCAAAGCAAAACTAGAATTGTGAAAATCAACAATGACAAAGATAAACTAGAAAAGTGAACAGCAACAAGGAGAAAGTTAAACAAGAATTGTGGTCAGCAACAATGACGGTGGAGAGATAATATATATACAGACCTACAAGCACTTGGAATCAACGACTGGCAAGAGAAGGTCAACCAGAGAGACGAATGGAGACGGACTGTATCTGCAGCAAAGAACCTCAATGGCTCGGAACGCTGAAGAAGAGAAGAAGAAGAAGAAGAAGAAGAAGAAGAAGAAGAAGAAGAAGAAGAAGAAGAAGAAGAAGAAGAAGAAGAAGAAGAAGAAGAAGAAGAAGAAGAAGAAGAAGAAGAAGAAAAGAAGAAAAAGAAAAAGAAGAAGAAGAAGAAGAAGAAGAAGAAGAAGAAGAAGAAGAAGAAGAAGAAGAAGAAGAAGAAGAAGAAGAAGAAGAAGAAGAAGAAGAGAGAAGAAGAAGAACTAGAATTGTGAATAGCAACAATGACAAAGCTAAACATGAAATGTGAACCGGAAACAATCATTGCAACAATTATTCGCGCATTTGGAAGAATCAATGTCAAAGAAGCTTTCATGTGTCTCGTGTGCTGCCACTATCATGTCCAACACTGATATCCCTCCGCGACATCATGTCAAAATGTCCAACATCTTTTGCCTCTCTTCCCCACCATATTTCCCGTTGTGACGACTTACTCCGGCATTCCCCTTATCATGATACGCCCAAAGAATTGGACTGTTTTCTTCTGATGCCAGTAACCAGTTCTGTTTCTGAGTTAACTTCTTTTCAGAAGTCTTTATTGCTCTTTCTAGCCGTCAGCTGTGCTGAGATAATTCTTCTATAATACCACATCTCCGCAGATACCACATAACTACTAACTTATCTGCTAATTGGTTATGATGCACTCTTAAGGTTGAACACGAAATAATTACTAGGAAATTGTGTATATCAGCTGAAGTAATCAATCCGGTAGCTTTACAACTGATCGTGAGAGGCGACGTTTAAGAAATTCCAAATAATGTATTCCTTGAGTACATTTCAGTAATGAACACACTAGGTTGTATACTATGTTGCTTGATATATTGCGCTGTATCTATGTAGGTGCCTGCTGCATAGTTGTATATCATATAAAGTGAATAGATGAGTCTTTTTTTGGCTGAAAATTATATCTGACATAGTCACAAATACTGTTCGAATTTGAAGCATTTATTATCCCCAAGCTATTAACAGAATACCTGTGAAATTGCGGCATTTGATTAACAAAGGAAAGGTGTTTCGCACATTATATACAACGAACAATAAACAATAAATTTTTACTTAAACATTCTGAAGCTGCAGCCATTGGGTTTTTGAATCCCCTGCTGTGCGGAAAGAAAGACATTACAATAAATCTGCTATTACCGTGGAGGTAATACTTACTCCATACTGGAAAAATATCAGTGAATATGCGTGTTAACGACTTCAGCTAACACATGTTTCATAAATTCACCTATGATCGTCTGCTGTTAGCACCTGACGAGATGCAACAGAATTTGCGAGGTAACACATTGTGCGACCTATTGCTTGTTGACATCTAAGTATGGTAACGACCACCCCATAGTAGATACTGCCGTTGGGGTGTATAATGTAGGCCATCGTATATACTAGGTCATGACTTATGAGGTGGGGCGGCATGGTCCCCTGTGTGTTGCCGTTCCTTTCGACATAATTCCAGTACATTTCTTTAATGTGTCTCTAATGATTTTGAGACAGGATCGACAACCCCCCCCCCCCATCCTCTTCCCCCTCTCTTTCTCCCCAAATCGATTTTATTTGGCAAGATAAGACTACCTCTGTTGGAACTCGAACCTGCACCACTGTTGTGACAGACATCGCACCAACCAATACGACACCTATGCTCGTCTAAGTTTGAGGGGTATACAACTAAATGTGACACATTCCCCTTGAAAGCGGTACGAAAATCTGAAGTGATTATTCGAGTTACCAGAACAGAAGTATGAATATCTACGAATGCATTCATTACTCATACATCTATTACACAGACATCTATTACACAGACATCTATTACACAGACATCTATTACACAGACATCTATTACACAGACATCTATTACACAGACATCTATTACACAGACATCTATTACACAGACATCTATTACACAGACATCTATTACACAGACATCTATTACACAGACATCTATTACACAGACATCTATTACACAGACATCTATTATACAGACATCTATTACACAGACATCTATTACACAGACATCTATTACACAGACATCTATTACACAGACATCTATTACACAGACATCTATTACACAGACATCTATTACACAGACATCTATTATACAGACATCTATTACACAGACATCTATTACACAGACATCTATTAAACAGACATCTATTACACAGACATCTATTACACAGACATCTATTACACAGACATCTATTACACAGACATCTATTACACAGACATCTATTACACAGACATCTATTACACAGACATCTATTACACAGACATCTATTACACAGACATCTATTACACAGACATCTATTACACAGACATCTATTACACAGACATCTATTACACAGACATCTATTACACAGACATCTATTACACAGACATCTATTACACAGACATCTATTATACAGACATCTATTACACAGACATCTATTACACAGACATCTATTACACAGACATCTATTACACAGACATCTATTACACATACATCTATTACACAGACATCTATTACACAGACATCTATTATACAGACATCTATTACACAGACATCTATTACACAGACATCTATTAAACAGACATCTATTACACAGACATCTATTACACAGACATCTATTACACAGATTACACAGACATCTATTACACAGACATCTATTACACAGACATCTATTACACAGACATCTATTACACAGACATCTATTACACAGACATCTATTACACAGACATCTATTACACAGACATCTATTACACAGACATCTATTACACAGACATCTATTACACAGACATCTATTACACAGACATCTATTACACAGACATCTATTACACAGACATCTATTACACAGACATCTATTACACAGACATCTATTACACAGACATCTATTACACAGACATCTATTACACAGACATCTATTACACAGACATCTATTACACAGACATCTATTACACAGACATCTATTACACAGACATCTATTACACAGACATCTATTATACAGACATCTATTACACAGACATCTATTACACAGACATCTATTACACAGACATCTATTACACAGACATCTATTACACAGACATCTATTACACAGACATCTATTATACAGACATCTATTACACAGACATCTATTACACAGACATCTATTATACAGACATCTATTACACAGACATCTATTACACAGACATCTATTACACAGACATCTATTACACAGACATCTATTACACAGACATCTATTACACAGACATCTATTACACAGACATCTATTACACAGACATCTATTACACAGACATCTATTACACAGACATCTATTACACAGACATCTATTACACAGACATCTATTACACAGACATCTATTACACAGACATCTATTACACAGACATCTATTACACAGACATCTATTACACAGACATCTATTACACAGACATCTATTACACAGACATCTATTACACAGACATCTATTACACAGACATCTATTACACAGACATCTATTACACAGACATCTATTACACAGACATCTATTACACAGACATCTATTACACAGACATCTATTACACAGACATCTATTACACAGACATCTATTACACAGACATCTATTACACAGACATCTATTACACAGACATCTATTACACAGACATCTATTACACAGACATCTATTACACAGACATCTATTACACAGACATCTATTACACAGACATCTATTACACAGACATCTATTACACAGACATCTATTACACAGACATCTATTACACAGACATCTATTACACAGACATCTATTACACAGACATCTATTACACAGACATCTATTACACAGACATCTATTACACAGACATCTATTACACAGACATCTATTACACAGACATCTATTACACAGACATCTATTACACAGACATCTATTACACAGACATCTATTACACAGACATCTATTACACAGACATCTATTACACAGACATCTATTACACAGACATCTATTACACAGACATCTATTACACAGACATCTATTACACAGACATCTATTACACAGACATCTATTACACAGACATCTATTACACAGACATCTATTACACAGACATCTATTATACAGACATCTATTACACAGACATCTATTACACAGACATCTATTATACAGACGTGTCAATCTCTCGTTCTTTCTTCTGCTTCTGTGAGCTCTAAGCCAGTGGTTCTCAACCGGTGGGGAATTCCCCCCCCCCTCCCAGGGGGGAATTTTAGGATTTCCAGGGGGGGGGGGGGAATTAAGATTATTTCACGTTCGCGTTAATACAAGAACCGATTACTTGATATTGTTTTCCCCTTCATACTTTCATACTTTACAGTTAAATACGTCTCATCCTTCTGAAATTCATTTTATAAAGTCAGTAGACCCACAAAACATGTTTTATGTGGATGTCTAGACTTGTTTTAGTATGTGCTATTAAATTTACCTTACATTTTTACGTATATTGTATAGGGGTGGGGATTTTTAGATAGGAAATATGAAAGGGGGGGGGGAATAACGTTCTGAAAATACGGTGAAGGGGGGGGGGAACGGGCCAAATTTTTGATAGGAAGGGGGGGGGATGACGGTCTGAAAATATGGTGAAGGGGGGAACGGGCCAAAAAAGGTTGAGAACCACTGCTCTAAACAATACAAGTCAATGTATGTATGAACTGTCGTAGTGGCCTCACAGGGTCCCCCCTTCTCTCCTGCTTTCATCTGCTTCTGTGAGCTCTAAGCTCTAAGCAATACAAGTCAATTTATGTATGAACTGTCGTAGTGGCCTCACAGGGTCCCCCCTTCTCTCCTGAATTTTTCTACTTCTATGAGGGGTAAACAATACGTGTGGATGTATTTATATGAATTATAAATCTATTAGTTATTTATCCGTCATTGTCACAGAAGTCCTTATTGCCAGCAGTCAGTCATAGATTGGGTTTGGGGATAATGGACAAGACAAATCCAAGTCCCAGGTGACCGGGACAATTGGTGGTAAAACCCCACTTTTCACAATCCTTGCTTGGCAGCGACTCAGTGATCACAACTGGGATTAGTAATTTGAAACATTGTTTCAGATCAAATTAGAACATTCAACTGTATACACGACTCGGATACTTATCAGAAGTCATGTGTTTACATACTGGGATGGGAGTGAATACATGCCTTTATGTAATCTTTACCTTTAGAGTGTAAACTATTGGAACCATTCTAATTGGAGATGGCACATTTGAAGCGAATTGTGAGCTACATAAAGTAGCGCACTTGACTCATAAGGGAAGCAAAGAAAGTTAGATTATAACCTAACATGCATGGCGTAAGAGGCGGCTATGGACGGTTAGCGGGAATCTGGTTACCTTGTCCTGATGAAAACAAGTTGCAAAAAATGCAGCCAATCATGAAGAATATAACAAACTGCTGCGCGTCAGTTGGTTGAGCGTGTAAGCTCCATTGGGGGATGGAAGACAGCAGACGCAAGAGAAGAAATTAGTGTACATTAAGCTCCAGCAGAAAAGAAGAAAGTAGCACACATTATACTCAAACATAACATAAAAACGTAGCGCACATTATAATCCAACAGCACAAAAGAAAGTAGTGCACATTACACTCCAACAGAACTGTAGAAAGCAGCACACATTACACTCCAACATAACAGATGAAAGTAGTGCACATTATACGTAAACAGAAAAGAACAGAGTAGCGCACATTATACTCCAACAGAACAGAAAAAGCAGCGCATATTATACTACAATAGAACAGAACAAAGTAGCGCACATTGTACGATATACCGCAACAGAGCAGAAGAAATTACGCACATTATACTCCAACAGAACAGAAGAAAGGAGCCCACATTATACTAAAACAGAAAAGAACAGAGTAGAGCTCAACATACTCCAACAGAACAGAAAATGCTTCACACATTATACACCAATAAAATAGAAGAAAGTAGCGCACATTATACTCCAACAAAAAAGAATTACCATTACAAAACACAAAGAAAAAGAACCTGGATTATCTTTACATCAGATATGCCACAACAGTGCAGTAGTTGCAATCTCCCATTCTACATGACAGATCACTGTGCGGGATTGAAACGTGCAATATCCTTGCACAAAATGGAAGCTGGTCATCGTGCCAGAAACAACTCCAATTTAATATGAAATCAGTGGGATCTGATGTCTCGTCTTGTGACATTAGTGAAGCTCTTTGAACAACTCAGGCGTGAAAACGGCAGGATAAATGCATGTTTGCCGTCGGTGTCGTCAGGTATTTAAGCCATCTTGCTGTATCTGCAGAATGATATACGGGCGGGTTAGGATAGACGCGAAAAGATTCGTTAAGTAAAGCACACTCCTGTTTCATGCAACAGCGATGTTTGAACCGTGTTTAAATATTTATTAATGGTTAATGTGTATTATTAATTAGTTTTTAGGGATGTGATTTATTCTTCTGTTTTGTATATTGTCGCAAACATGATACACGTCACGTTCTTATAATTATGTCGTCTTTGTCTTCGTTGTCGCCGCTTTCTTTGAATTTCGTCGTCACCCCCGCAGTATTCTTCCTCTTCTTCCTTCCTCCTAATCTTCACTCTTCTCTTACTGAAAATTCTTCTCTTCGCGTCTTCGTCTTGATCATCATCATCATCATCATCATCATCATCATCATCATCATCATCATCATCATCATCATCATCATCATCATCATCATCTTCATCAACATCATCATCATCATCATCATCATCATCATCATCATCATCATCATCATCATCATCATCATCATCATCAACATCATCATCATCATCATCACCAACATCATCATCATCATCATCATCATCATCATCATCATCATCATCATCATCATCATCATCATTTCTCTGGTGTTGCTCTTCTTTGGCATTGATTTCTTCTTCATATTTGAGCATGTGTTACAGTAATTTCGCTATTAACTTCTTTCTATTAATGCCGGATGTTGGGCAACGCTCACCAAACCCCACAACAACACCCCACATTGTACCAACGGCTTCGGAAAGTTCGGGTGCAATTGGGAGGGTACAAACCTTATCCTGGTGCGAGGAAATGCAACCTAAAGACTAAATGTCATGGAAGGGCAGGCCAGGTCATAAACCGTCATCGGCAACTGGTCTAGGAGTGAAGCTCCGACAGGCGGATAGTTACAGCATTACTTTGCTAATCCGGCAGCTTCTTCAGTTCGTCTTATTCCAGGTATATTCGTGTTAGTTTCGTGGAGTAAAACAGACGGGCCGAGAAAGGGATCATACTGCATTGGCAAAATGTAATATCTACAATTCAGCCCAGGCTTTGTGCTATGGAGTGGTTATGTCTTTTTTTAAGCACAATAACTATCGTCTGTTTTGACGGCAAGATGCAAATTATGTTACTCCAATAGTTATACTCAGTTCTGAAACATACACTTGGCACAGACTAATGTAAAGACAGTCCAAGAACAGATATTGTCTTAGGGTCATCATTTTTATACCTTCACATAGTCTCATTACCATTACAGTCTTATTTCATCTAACACGATCACGAGAATTCCGAGATCAGGTATGAGTTGTTGTCCTGAGTATGAAATTCAACCAAGTTGAGAGCTGTTTTATAGTTAACGAATGTGCTCAGATACCCTGCTACTTCACGGCTAAATCGTTGCCGTATCTGTCTTTAAACTATTTTCTTATACTTAACAAACATGTCATTAGACCTAACGAACATAACGTTGTATAAAGCTATGTTTAAAAAAAAAATAGTCACATGAAAAATAATACCTTCGGCGTGTAAAGTACTAGGCTTGTGCAAAATCTAGGCATTGGTGTAATGAATTTGAGTGCCTTGTTCGATTCGTCACCGTCTTTAATTGCCATAAAATTGACTGGTATCTATATTATGCGGCTGGGTCAACTTCAGTGCCGTAGTGGTCGGAACAAATAATCCTGCCATTAATGGGGTTTGAATCCGGACCCTAGACTTGGGGAGGGGGGGGGGGGGGTCGGCGGATGGGGGGCAGTCGTTCTAGTCTCTATTTCAGCTCCAAGATTGCATTCCATACGATATTAAAAGTCACCATTCGTCGCGTGCTTGGTCCCCTGACGCCCTAACACCAATTATATCCCAAGCCATAAAGTTCATAGCATGAGATATACACGATATGTTAATGATAGTTATCTGTCATCTGTCATCTGTCAGACTGTCATCACTGCCTATAGTACATTACTGTGTATGGAAGGGAGGGGGGGGGGTGGGTCTTGAGCATGTGGAATTAAGACCGCCTGGTTGGTCCAGTCGCCGCGAACTGTGTAGGTTAGGGTTTTCGTTTTCATCCGACAAAAAAAAAAGCATCCATGACCTTACCGAGGCGTCGAGCCCGGGTCTTGCGAATGGGAGCAAACACGGCGAAACAGTTATCTAAACGCCGATATTCTAGATAAAACAACAAGACATACTCACCCGTTAAGACGTTGATGATGGAGAAAGGCATGACGATGAGGGAAACCAACAAGTCTGTAACTGCTAACGAAAGAAGAAAATAGTTCGTGACATTCTGAAGCCGCTTCTCCAAAGAAATAGCCAAAATGACCAAGGCATTCCCGGTCACTCCGAAGATGACAAGTGGTGCCATGATCAGTATACTCCAGGTGTAAATGTCGTATGCGGGTGGCCCTGATGAGCCTGAGGTAGAGATGTTGAAATCGCCGTCTGTGGCAATAGAAAAGTTGATTGCTGAAATTGAGTTGGTGTAGTCGGCAAGACTGCTATTTTGATTGAAGGGCAATGTTGTGTTGCTTTTGTTGAAAAACGGGTAGTGGTTGAATGGCTGCGTGCTGTTGAAGAAATGAAGTTGATTAACACTGGCCGCACTTTCTCTTGATGCTTCCCAAGAAGTAAAAGGAAAAGAGTCCAAAGGCATGTCTGGAAGCATTGATGCTGTCCTATTGAGGTCGGAATATAACGGAGGCAGTGGTTCGGGAAAGAACTCCGCATCGAAATGAGGTGCCGATGACTCTTCATCCGTATTGAAAGGAGTAAATTCGTTCTGCAGAAACTCCGAAGCATTAACATAGTCGCTGTGTGTATTGGGATTAATATGGCTGTACAATGATAATGAATCACCGTTATCAGCAACACTATTATTTCTGACACCGTTACTCTGACTTTCCTTGTTGAAAGTGAGCATTTGCCTGTTTTGATCCATCTCGGAGTTGTAATTTGTGGATGTTGTCGTTTCACTGAATGGAAACGGTTCAGGGAACTGACTTTGATAATCGTCCAACAACCGCGAGAGCACATCCTGTTGATGGATAGAGGGCGAAGAGCTCCGAGACTTGTGCTGATGTAAGCTGCTGGAACTGTCCAGGTCGGCATGGCTCCCCGACGTGAGGTTCTGGCCTCTGATGTCGTCACTGCTGATGTAAGTGTCGGCTAGATGACCGTGGCGATGTCGGTGTGTGTGATTATCATTGTAATAATCACGATCGAGGTCTGCTATCAATACTGCATCATTCATCTTGTGTGTTCGTGGAGCTCTTGTGGGAGTGCACACCGTTTGTAATTCACAGTTTGTAGTTCTGGCCTGGTCGTTCCTTCATTGTCACACAATGTTATTTACATGTTGCCAGCGAGTAATTTGTTATTTTTGTGCAGTCAGGTTGTGTTAGGATTACTAACATATTCTGAAAGTAGACACAAAAGTGTAATAACAAATTTTGAAATTAGATACAGCAAGTTAATAACATATTCTAAAAGTAAACACACCAAGGTAATAATATATTCTGAAAGTGGATACAGCAAGTTAATAGAATATTCTGAAAGTGAATATAGCAAGTTAATAGCATATTCTGAACGTAGACACATAAAGTTAAAAATATATTATAAAAGTAGACACAAGGTAATAATATATTCTGAAAGTGGACACACCAAGGTGATAACATATTCTGAAAGTGGACACACCAAGGTGATAACATATTCTATAAGTGGACACACCAAGGTGATAACATATTCTGAAAGTGGACACACCAAGGTGATAACATATTCTGAAAGTGGACACACCAAGGTGATAACATATTCTGAAAGTGGACACACCAAGGTGATAACATATTCTGAGAGTGGACACACCAAGGTGATAACATATTCTGAAAGTGAACACACCAAGGTGATAACATATTCTGAAAGTAGACACAAGGTAATAACATATTCTGAAAGTGAACACACCAAGGTGATATCATAATCTGAAAGTGGACACACCAAGGTGATAACATATTCTGAAAGTAGACACAGGGTAATAACATATTCTGAAAGTAGACACAGGGTAATAACATATTCTGAAAGTGGACACACCAAGGTGATAACATATTCTGAAAGTAGACACAGGATAATAACATATTCTGAAAGTAGACACAGGGTAATAATATATTCTGAAAGTGGACACACCAAGGTGATAACATATTCTGAAAGTAGACACAGGGTAATAACATATTCTGAAAGTGGACACACCAAGGTGATAACATATTCTGAAAGTGGACACACCAAGGTGATAACATATTCTGAAAGTGGACACACCAAGGTGATAACATATTCTGAAAGTGGACACACCAAGGTGATAACATATTCTGAGAGTGGACACACCAAGGTGATAACATATTCTGAAAGTGAACACACCAAGGTGATAACATATTCTGAAAGTGGACACACCAAGGTGATAACATATTCTGAAAGTGGACACACCAAGGTGATAACATATTCTGAAAGTGGACACACCAAGGTGATAACATATTCTGAAAGTAGACACAAGGTAATAACATATTCTGAAAGTGAACACACCAAGGTGATATCATAATCTGAAAGTGGACACACCAAGGTGATAACATATTCTGAAAGTAGACACAGGGTAATAACATATTCTGAAAGTAGACACAGGGTAATAACATATTCTGAAAGTGGACACACCAAGGTGATAACATATTCTGAAAGTAGACACAGGATAATAACATATTCTGAAAGTAGACACTGGGTAATAACATATTCTGAAAGAGGACACACCAAGGTGATAACATATTCTGAAAGTAGACACAGGGTAATAACATATTCTGAAAGTGGACACACCAAGGTGATAACATATTCTGAAAGTAGACACAAGGTAATAACATATTCTGAAAGTGGACACAAGGTAATAGCATATTCTAAAAATAGATACAGGCAAGATAATGACATATTCTGAAAGTAGACACACTAAGGTAATCACATATCTTGAACGTGTAAATCAATATGTCTAACGTATCCTGAAAGTGGACATTTCTTCTTTCTCCATCTTAATAGGCTCTCAGCCAACTCACCCAAGCCGTCGTATACTCAACTACCCCTTGGAGCCCCTACAATGATCTGCCCATATTATTAAATTCCGGTATCCGCTTCTCTTCTTCGTGTGCCTTGAGTTTTCCACTATTTCATTTGTCTTGATGGTTCCAGACAAAGGCCTTTCTAGTTATAATACGCTTGGATTTTCTCAGTTTACGACCTCTCCAGCGCTCGAGTCTTTCCTTCACCTCTGGATTCATTGGTAACAAGTGGACATTAACTACTAGCATATCCTGAATCTGAACACTACTAACATAGCCTAAAAGTGGACACCGTAACTACTAACATAATACAAGTGGATACTGTAACTACTAAATATCCTGAATGTTGACACCGTAACGATGATGCCGAACCGGAAATAGTAGACCAGCAACATGAACAGGAAAATAAACAGAGTCTGGAAGAACAGGAAGCTTACTGCCAAAATAAAAGTCCTTGTCTGTCACGTCTATGTCCTTAGTACTCTTCTTTATGGCAGTGCAGCCTGGTCAACTTACTCACACCAAGAGAAACGTTTAAACATATTTCATATATGGTGTTTGAGAAGAATACTTGGTATTAAGTGGCAAGACAAAATCACAAATACTGAAGTATTGGAAAGATTAGGTTGTGTGACTGTTTATTCCATGCTCAGTCTTCGTAGACTTAGATGGATAGGACATGTTATGAGGATGGATGATGGTAGAATACCAAAGGACACCTTTTTTGGTGAATTACCGGTGGGTAAGAGATCTCAGGGTCAGCCTCTTCTACGATACAAAGATGTGTGTAAGCGGGACATGATTGATAAAGGCATTGATAATGCACATTGGGAGCAAGTGGCTACTGAACATGTTGCATGGAGGGCAAATATCAGAAATGGAATAAAGGCAAAGGAGAAACTGAATGCAGAAAGGTCGCACACGGAGCATGAGAAACGTAAGATTGTGCGTGATGGTGGAAATGACCATGTGTTCACATGCATCCATTGTGGGCAAATATTTACAGCACCAATTGGTCTGATCAGTCACATTCGCTACCTCCATGGGTTGTAGTTATTATGATATTTTGAAGCACAATGTAACAAACTATCGTCTGTCAAGATGGCAAGGTGCCAATGGACACTATAACTACTAACATAATAAAAGTGATAATTAACTACTAAATATCCTGAAAGTAGACACCGTAACTACAAACATAACAAAAGTGGATACTGTAACTACTAAATATCATGAAAGTGGATACTGTAACTACTATATACCATGAAAGCAGACACCGTAACTACTAACATAATAAAAGTGGATACTGTAACTACTAAATATCATGAAAGTGCATAATGTAACTACTAACACATCCTGAAAGTGGACATTGCAAGAAAACATAATGAAAGTGGATACTGTAACAATTTAATATCCTGAAAGTGGACACTAACTACTAATATATCCTGCAAGTGGACACTGTAGATACTAACAGAATGAAAGATGAAACTGTCGCTACTAAGTATCCTGGAAGTGCACACTAAAACCGCTTTGCTATTCTGACCAAAGAAATTATGTCTACTCACTCACAATGGAAGTGGAATCTAAATTACGAGCATATCGTGCAAGTGGAAAGTATCACAACGGGAATATACTGAGTGTGGACATTACAATTTCATGTCTAACTTGAGCGTAGAAATTATACATATTTGTATATACCAACATTAAACAGTGCAATTAGTTAGCTATTCTGAGCAAATCTCCGTTGCGAAATGGTTCCCCTCCCCCTCGACGCCTAGCGCTTCGATGGTTGTCGGTTCGATTCCCGGCTACGTCCTTCAGTTCAAGAGTGTTTTATTTCGAAGACTCCAGGGGTCGTCGCTGGAGCTACGGAGTTCGTACTTTGTGCGACGCCTGTCGGACACATAAGGAGTAAAGCCCTGTGCAATTAATAAAGTAGATCATCTTCCCTTTAACCCCCCCAACCTCCCCCCCCCCACCCCCCACACACCCCCCCCCCCCCACGCCGGTTTAGCTATTCTGAACACAACAACCGGCTTTAAGAAAGTCGCTTAAAAGTCGACAGGGTCGACTTCATTGCACCTGGTATTATACCATACGGCTCAGTCTCTTTGCGCAGCGAGGTGCCGAAAGCGTCGTACAAAGCACGAACTCCGCAGCTCCAGCGACGACCCTCAGGAGTCTCCGTAAAAATGTACTCATGAACCGAAGGACACGGAAATTGAACCCACAAACTCCGGAGGCTGAGTCAGACGGCTTGACCACTTCGCTACAAAGACTTCTAGCATGCTATCATTGTGGTATCATAACATGAATTAGTCTGCAGTTAATTGCACGCTCTTTGCAGGACGTTGCAATCAACTGCAGCGTGTATTAGCTGTTTGTGATTTACTAGGCCAGTGGTTCTCAACCTTTTTTTTTGCTCATGCACCCCTTCGCCATATGTTCAGAATGTCACCCCCCCCCCCTTTCGTATTTCTTCCCTATAAATCCCCATTCCCCCCTTTTTACACAGTATACGTAAAAATGGAAGCTAAATTCAATAACACATACTAGAACAAGTCAAGACGTCTACATAACACGTGATTTGCGGGTCTACTTATAAAACGAATTTCAGAATGGCGAATGGTACAGAACCGTAAAGTATGGTGGAAAAACAATATCAAGTAATCAGTTCTTGTATTAACACCATCTTGAAATAATCTTAACCCCCCTCCCCTCCCCCCTCCCTTGGAAACCCTAAAACTCCCGCCTGGGGTGGGGTGGGGGATGGGTGGGGGAGGGGGAGAATTCCCCACCGGTTGAGAACCACTGTACTAGGAGATGTAATTCAGTAGTTTGTGTCTGCAGACCGACACTATAGTTATTAGTTCAATCTCATAGAAGACTATGGGTATGGGCATATTAAGAGGGGGGGGGGGAGGGGTAAGACGCCAGGTCTCTTTCGATTCATAATGAGGTCTGATTGTTGTCACATTTTACAACTGCGAATATATTCTGCAATTAAATTAAAACCACTTGGATAAGAGAATACACCGGATGATTAGCCTCATATGCTAGACTTATTTGAATACCATTCGACCACAGATACAGTAAGAACTGAGCAGATACTATTTTGAGTACAGTCGGACGAGGGTTCATCGCTTGCGGTCGGGCGAGGGTTAGTCACTTGCTAAATGAGGGAAAGATACCGCCTATATCTCCATGTATTCAAGCCCACAAAATGTGATGGTACTATCACTTCTTAGATCGATGAAGGAAACAGTGTTGGGACTTTAAGATAAAAAAAAAAAGATATAGTAAAGTAAGAAATGGAATGATTTTACGCGCGTTAAGACGCACTGAGCATACAGTGCCAGATCCATATGTTTTTCTTAGACCAGTCGGCACTGGGTGGATGATATGATTAGTATCACGCCAACAGCCTTTACTTACCAAAACATGTTATGGTGCCAATTTTAGGCTGGGCCGACCTGAGAGCGCAGATTTATTATTAAAATTCATCCCCAAAATGGACTAAATCTTATGAACATCGAAACGACAGGCAAGCTTGTCAGACAAAAAAAGAACCTAGAAAGAACGGGGTTCTCCGTGGCGAAGTTGTCAAGCCGCTTGACTCGGGCTGTGAAGGTTGTGGGTTCGATTCGGGGTCGCGTCCTTGGGTTTACGAGTGCATTTTTTCGGAGACTCCTGAGGGTCGTAGCTGGAGCTACGGAGTTCGTGCTTTGTGCGACGCTTTCCGCGCTGTGGAAAGAGACTGAGCCATATGGAATAAAAACTCAGTGCAATGAAGTCAATCCTGTCGACTTTTAAGCGACTTTTTTTTTAAAACAGAAAGAACCAGAAAGAACAACTTAATTGCTAATGATACATTAGAGCTTATACACCAGATAAGAAAGCAAGCAGTACGCTGAATATCAAATGATGTGGACACGCCGCCAATAAACAGAAACAGAGTTTTATGATAAAGAGCCATCACGAAAGCCTCTTTTGGGGGCATCAGTCAATCAATAAGGTGCCGTCTCCACAAAGAAGGTTGGCTAAAATGGATCTCCAGAACTGCCTGTCTCTCGCCCTGACTGTACATTCTGTCAGGCTGATGTTCGTCCATCTCTTGATGTTATCTTCCCACTTGTATCGTTGTCTACCTCTTGCTCGCTTGCCCTCAACCTTGCCCTCCAGTATGATGTTTACAAGAGTGTTAGAGCATAGTTCTCTGTTAAACAAGCCACTAGATGATAATGATGATGTTATGATGAAAATATATGTGCATCAACTGAACACATATGCACTATGCCAACCATATACCTGGGCAGATGTCATCAATATTTCGGAAGAAACATGTGACACAAAACGCAGAGAATAAGAATTGCCAATACAGTGTGCAACACAGATGCACCACCTGCAGTACCGAATGAGAAGTAAATCAATATACACCAAGTCCTGAACCCAGAGACAATGTAAACCACCCGACAAGGAAAGTAAAAGTTACAAGTAAGTAAAGGGCATTTCCAACGCACATTGGACATGTAGTTTAAGACTTATATGTATAGTCCAAATCCACGACTCTGGTGATCGAGTGAGATGGCAAAACATGACCGCCCACGCTTATCGGCATGGTACATGATGGATGGATGGTATAGTCCAATCGGGACACGTTGAGCGATATGATGAGTATCCCACCTGCAGCCCTTACTTCCTAAGACATGTTCTGGTATCTATTTAAGAGTGGGCTGACCTGGGAGTTCAGGGCAATTTTGAAAATCAGAAACCCGCTGAGGTTCGAACTCATGACAACCGTGAGGGCAGGCGTGTGTCTAGTAACTACACCACTACGGCTCTGTGACAACGACATACAATAACATAATTTTTAGACTTCGAACACAACACATACAATTAAACATGCATCTGAGTAGATTCGAAAAACAACCCACGCCGGAGTATTTGATTTGTACACATGCATATGAAGCTGTCAAACGTCACCTAAATGAGTGGTCATCTCTTACAGATTCGAGAAGCGGCTGGACGAGTGGCTAGAACGGCGGACTCTCATTCGGGAGACCCGGGTTCGATCCCTCGGTAAGGTGTGGGATTTTTTTCTGTCGGGGGCAAAAAGAAAATCCTAACCTGCACAGTTAGCGGCGACTGCACTAGCCAGGCGGCCTTAATTCCTCAGGCTCAAAGACCCCTCTGCCATACACCGCAAGGTACTATATTGGCAGTAAATGACAGTTGTTTAAATGACAGTTGCTTCCACTTGGGGTAGATGACGGGAACACATTATTTCAGCAATACAACAATTGATGGATATTTGCAAGTATTGCTACTCCTTTGATGGTTTAAATGGATGGCAATAGCGATACATCATCAATGGAATTCATTCAGAACATTTTGGACTACAATCTGTGAAACAACATGACGGCCTAAGCCATTTTTAAGGGCACGTGATAAAGATGATGATGATGATAATTATGATATTTACTACATGCAATTGAAACGAAGGGCGGAAATTTAAGAGATTATGAATCTATAACAACTGCAACAACAATAAACACGTGGCAATGGGCAATGTAAAGCTTCCTTCAACATACAACAACAACAGCATGCGACTAGAAAACTTCAATAACACTGTTCCACACAGCTTTCTTCGGTGTACGCCAGTATCAACGTGACGCTAGAATACTTCAAGAGCATTGTTCCACACAGCCTCATTCAATGTTCTACAATAACAACGTGACACTAGAACACTTCAAGAGCATTGTTCCACACAGCTTCCTTTAATATACAACGATTACAACGTGGCACTAGAAAACTTCAAGAGCATTGTTCTACAGAACTCTCTCTGATGAACGCCAGTATCAACGTGACACTAGAAAACTTCAAGTGCATTGTTCCACACAGCTTCCTTCAATGTACTACAATAACAACGTGACACTAGAAAACTTCCAGAGCATTGGTCCACACATCTTCCTTCAACATCAAGTGGATCACCATCATCAGTAACATAGATGGGGATTCGAACAGATATCCCCTGGGTTGACAAGCAAGCGTGCTAGCCACTGCGCTACCGTGACTTCGTGATGTAGAATTAACTAAAAGTATTTCTTTCTGTATCATCAAGACACACATTATGTCTGCACATAAAATACCAAGACAATTTACCGTATCAAGAGAATTATACGCTAACATTCCACAATAATGTGCGGGAGTGCTGTCACTTCGCTACACTGGCTACTTGAAAGTGGACACCTGCAGGGTTTATAATCTGAAAGTGAAGACCTGCAGTGGTTTATAATCTGAAAGTGGGCACTAATTTTATAACACTTTTAACATGAATAGTATATTTATTAACTGGTTCTGACAACGGGTACATTAATTTGCATCCTGTTATGAAAATGGGTACTATAATTTGCATCCAATTTTTAATGGGTACTATAATTTAGATCCTATTTTGTCAGTTACTTAAAGTTGCATAGCATTGACAGGACGTTGCTGTCAACAGCAGCATATTTTGCTTGTGTGATATCTTGGCACGTTTACATTCAGTAGTTTGCCATTGCTTTCTGAACGACCGGCACCCATACCATTTCGTAAACAATCAACGCAACGCGGTCTGCTGCCAAATCACACGCAGCTGTGTTTCGAACGTGGGTATGTGGGATAACGAACCGAGTCCGTAACACCTTTGTCACGCAGCCCGCCATTGTGAAAATAGGTACTGTAAAATGTATTCTATTCTGAAAATGGTCACAAGAATTAGATATTTATTCTTAATATAGATACAAGACCGTTTAAGTTGATTTAAACATTATCACTGTGTTTAGAACATCGATTCTGAACATCATTTCTAGAATTAGATGACTATTTTGAATATGGTCACTAGAATTAGAAGTATATTCTCAATATGATAACAAGAATTAAAAGTCTAATCTGGACTTGGTCACAAGAATTAGAAGCCTATTATACATACAACCTTTGGAATTAAGACGTTTATTCAGATCATTGACACTGAAATTAGACGCCTATTCTGATTTTGAGCACTATAATATACTTTTTTTTAAAATGTTGCATATCCCTTAAGGGCCGTTGCAGTCAACACCAACATTTTCCAGCTGCTGTAGTGCTATTTTGAAAATAGACACTAAAAGTATCGACGTATTCTAAACATTGCCACTAGAACTATACATTAGCAAGATAGTGTTAAAATAGACACATATAGCTCTATTATATTCGAAACTAGAATACTTTTGTGCCAGTTGGCATACCTGTAATGACGAACAGTTTAATTATGTCGTTGGCCTTTCCCCACTACCTTGTACACATTTCACGGTTTATAGAAAGCGTGTTTTCTCACAATGCGTATCTCCGTACATAATCATCTCCTCGGAAAACACACTTCCACTCCATTACACAAACATTTTATCCAGACAGCGCAATTTTGCAGCCAGGAATTAGCCTTTGTAGATGAATTATAAACAAGTACATTATGTATTGCGTACAAAGAACGATCTGTTTATGGAGCATAAGCTTGTTTCTTACTGCTAGTGTTTGATGAAGTGCTCTGTGTCAGTCAGGCATGCTTCTATTCACTCGTTTTACGTTCCCATGTGAATACATGCTGCATGTTTTTATGTCGCTATGTTCATTTTGTGTTCTTTGTTTTAGAAAATTATATTCAAGATCTGAGCAGTGATACTAATCTTATGTATAGCGTTTTAGGATGTAAAGCGTTTATAAATCGTTTCTCCAGGATGTGACCGTTAGTATGTATTTGTTGATTATTTAGATTAAATCATGCACCAATAGTTAGTTACATTTTGTAAACATATTTTCGGTAACCAATGTGTGAACGTTGTCTCTGTTGTCTAGTGTATTCTACTGGGAGCATCGGTAGTGCCGTTGGTAGGACTCTTGCCTGGCAACATAATGGCCATGGTTTTTAATCTCCAGTGAGGCCGATATTTAAATTGATATCGACAAAAGGTCAACACAGTGTAACATGTAGAAACATATAGAGGACTTGTTAACACGCCTTAAATAGCAATGGGCATATGTTACTAAACCCATATTGTTATAAACAAATCAGTACTCAGTGTGTGGTAGTGTAAGTATCACACCGGCTGTTTTAACGTCCTAAGATATTTTCCTGGTGTCCATTTTAGGATGGGCCCACCTGGGGACAAGATGGATTTTTAAAATCCACTCGATTCGATTTCGAAATCCTGACCCGCAGGGTGCTGGTCGAGTTTAAAACAGGTACCAGGAAATGGCAATAACAATTCAAGGCAAGAGGCTTGAAATTAAAATTACCCATCGAGTGATTACTGGACTAAAAAAATGTGGGGTTAGAACAATATACCGACAGCGGGTAAGAGCATCCTGTATTTGCTTCCTGTATTCTACCAATGCTATATTTTTTATTATGGACCGATGCATGTTAATATTTCGTCTTCTTCTTTGTTCGTGCTCATTATCCGGGTCTTTCGGCCGACACATCCGACTCCTTCAGGCATTTGTTGACCGGGTTAAACTTCTCGGGCTTGCTGCTACTTGAGAGTGTCTGTACAGGCTGAGCCGACGCGTTGATGTGACTGCTGGCCGTTACAATTATAATAATGACATGAGCGCGCTGGGACGGGATTTCCATGCCTGCACTCGCCATTCGGTGCGCCAGATCACATATGGGTATAGACCAACATATGGTCCTGGTGATCTAGTCCTTCAAGAACTCAGACCTGCAGAATTTAATGGTTCTAACACTTCATTTAGGTACTCTTTCACTAAGCCTATTTGTTTAAGGGGTTAAGAATGTAAGATCGACTTTAATGCACCAGTTTTGACCCTTATGGCTCGGTCTCTTTCAACAGGACGGCCTGCCGAAAGCGTCAAAACTAGCACGAACACCGAAGTTACAGCGACGACCCCCAGAAGTCACCGAAAATATTGCACTAGTGCACCAAATGGCGGAGTCTGGAGTCGAACCCAGGACATTCGGAGCCCGAGGAGGCAGCTTAACAGCTTCGCCGCGAGACAGACTCCCCCCAACTGTCTGTTTGTTGTGCAGGCTAATTTAAATTCTGGACTAAATAAATTAAAAGCTCTGTGACAACACGAAGATGATCCGTTAGCTACGTCCAATATGCGAGACCTAAGAATGGACTCAATGTTAGCTGCTCAACCACACAACAATTGTTATCTCCTAGACTACATTGGACGAATTGCTACGTCTGTTCCTAGAACAGGACATACAAGACTTAATAGCGACAAGTGCAGAAGATTGAAGTACTTTGACACAATAACAAGATGTTCCAATTAGATTAGTCTGTAGTCATTAGTCGTTCTTCCAACTTCACAGCAATGTGTCGGCCCATTATGCTCCGTTCCTATGCCAGTGAATATCACACAAAATGCTCCTCACTGCGTCATATGAAAGGTAGAACATACAGGAGTGTAGACAAACCAACAACCCGCACTGGTGTACTATGCATAATGCCGCCGCCAGGATGCCAACACAAAAGTCCTCGATGAAAACTACAGTTCGTCAACTCAGTAGCAGAGCGACAGAACTATGCACTATTAGTCCAAGATGAGGGAAATGCGTATGCAGAACCATAGCCACAAGGATAAACACGTCAGAGGCCTTAACCATTCAAATGCCTATCCTCCATGTTGGTGATCGGATATGACCAATAGTCGAAATGTAACAACGAATTCAGAATGTCATCTCCTTAACGATAGGATGACCATTGCCCAGTAGACCTGACTTGACAAGTTGCTACGTTTGTTCCTAGAACAGGACATACACGGCTTAATTGAGACAAGTACACAAGACTAGAGATAGCTTCATACATCAATGTATACAATACGGGCAAATACTTCAAAACTGCAGAACGCATGTTACAACAATATTATATAAAATACAGCAAAGAAAAAATTATTTCTATGGTCTGACGAAACAACCCTAGATATCAAACTATGCAGAAGCTTGCATGATCTGTAGAAAGTGCACTTCTTGAAAGATACATCATTACATAGACTAGTTGGTTCAAAGTGAACGTAAAACAAGAATTACAAAGAAACTTGATGTTGTATGTATGCATACACTGTTAAATTTCAGGCATTTATCAGAATTACTTAAAGTTTTGATCATTACAACAACAACAACAAAACAATCGTGTACACATTGCCTGAAGCGGCTTTCTGTATTCTTAAGCCAACAGCTTGTCTTTTTTGCTGTCATTCAATTTATATCTGTTACCGTAGTGTGGTACTTCCGTAGTTAAGTAAAGGACCGGATTTCAAGCTATTGCGAATAAAGTCCAGATCACATATATTTGATTATATGGTCCAGTTCACATTTTTGTCTAAACTAATCAGCACTGGATGGCTGATATGATCGATATCATGCCGGCCGCCTTACTTTCCCAAAACAATCCTAGGTACCCATTTTAGGCTAGGTAGACATGGAAGCCAACTCTTCTGTCCATTGTGGAATCGTTCCACACAGGCATGAAGGGTATAATCAAGTTTGATGGTGCAACTTCTGAAGAATTTGAAATCAAGAGTGGAGTTAAGCAAGGTTGTGTACTAGCTCCCACCCTCTTTGGAATATACTTTTCACTTCTACTGAAATATGCATTTCGCGATCAGGATGGTGGTATATACATTCACTCACGCTCAGATGGCGGCCTCTACAATGCTCAGAGATTGAAGGCTAAGACCAAAATTAGGAGGGTACTGATCAGAGAGTTGCTTTTTGCAGATGATGCTGCAGTTACGACCCACTCTGAGGAAGAATTGCAATGTCTACTATCTGCATTCTCCAATGCTTGTTCTGAATTTGGTTTAACAATTAGCAAAAAGAAGACACAGATTATGTCACAAGGTGCACATGGGGTACCATCAATCTTTATTGACGACGCCGAACTAGAGATAGTAGACCATTTTACATATCTGGGATCGGTGGTAAATAGTAAATTATCCCTAGATCAGGAAATCAACATCCGGATTGGAAAGGCAGCAACAACAATGAACAGGTTAAGAAAAAGAGTCTGGGAGAACAGGAAGCTTACTGCCAAAACAAAAGTCCTTGTCTATCAAGCCTGTGTCCTTAGTACTCTTCTCTATGGCAGTGAAACCTGGACAACTTACTCACACCAAGAGAACAATTTAAACAGCTTTCATATGCGGTGTCTGCGAAGAATTCTTGGTATTAAGTGGCAAGACAAAATCACAAATACTGAAGTATTGGAAAGATCAGGTTGTGTGACAGTTTATTCCATGCTCAGTCTTCGTAGACTTAGATGGATAGGACATCTTAGGCGGATGGATGATGGTAGAATACCAAAGGATATCTTTTTTGGTGAATTACAGATGGGTAAGAGATCTCAGGGTCGGCCTCTACTACGATACAAAGATGTGTGTAAGCGGGACATGATTGATACAGGCATTGATAATGCACATTGGGAGCAAGTCGCCGCTGAACGTGTTGCATGGAGGGCAAATATCAGAAATGGAATAAAGTCAAAGGAGAAAATTATTGCAGAAAAGTCACACACCAAGCGTTTGAGACGTAAGATGGTGCATGATGGTGGAAATGACCACGTGTTCACATGCACCCACTGTGAACGGACATTTACAGCGCAAATTGGCCTTATCAGTCACACTCGCTACCGCCATAGTTAAAAGTTATTATGCCTTTTTAAAGCACAAACTATCGTCTGTCAAGACGGCAAGGTGCCAAAAGACATGGAAGCTCAGGTCAAAGAGAGAAAAAGAAAACACGCGACTAGAGGAGGGATTCAAACATATTACCACCGTGTAGGCGTGCTTGCCACTGCGCTACCTCAGTTCTCATGTCAGTAAGTTAGTTATAGTTAGTTAGTTAGTTAGTTAGTTAGTTAATTAGTTAGTTCATAAGTGCTCGGATTCCCTCCTCTGCAAATCCCGCAGCGTGTAGCGGTTAACGACACCAGTTCTATGTTGGTTTATCAATCTTCTTTGGCTTCCTGCGTAGTGTTCTTGTTTGGCCACACCTCTTTTGATTTGCTGTTCTCGCAGTCTGACCATGGTTGTAGATTCACAGTCATCACTTGGTTCTCGCACAAGTCTTACTTCTCGTAGAGCATTCAGAATGTCAGCCTGGTCCATGGCGCGTCCGCCCTCCACATAAGCCTTGCCTGCGAGCTTGTCAGCCCGCTCAATTCCTTATACTCCCGCATGCCCTGGCACGAAGATGAAACTAATCTTTGTCAGCCGAGACCTCTCCAGAGACAGCAACCACTCTCTTCGGATCCACCTCGTCCCTATCCTCTTGAGAATGCTCATTGAGTCGCTAAGGAACCATGTCCTATTGAATGTCTGTGTCTTGAGCCATGTTATTGCATTACTTACTGCCATGACTTCCATAGTCAGGCCACTTGTGGTCTCAACAAAAGCACCAGAGTCCTCCTTCACAATTATCCCTCCGAGTCGCGCCGTAAAGGCCCATGAGCTTCTCACATGTCGATCGACCGACCCATCTGTGTAGATGACAGCATCCCTGTCTAACGAATTCTCGAAAATCAACGCTTGCACTTCCGCCTCCACAGCAGCCGGATTTTCTTGTCTGAATTTTCTGTCTAGTTTGATGCAAACTGAAAAGGACCTACATAAATCTGTTGGCACTTGTACCCACTCCTCGCCAGGTTCTAAGACCTCCAGTGAACACACCTGTTGAAGAATGTCTTCAACCTGACCCATACACGACCTTAGTTAATTGGCCGATACATTATTTCAACATTATAAATATACTTATCATCTTTATGTGTTGATTCACAGTGGACTATACGGTTACAGCAGTAGCGTTGTATAGTGGCTATTTGTGGGCTTTATTTATAATCATTTACTAAGTTTTATCATGTCAAACATTTTGTGTGTTTTCATTGGCTCCTCTCAGGCAGTAACATTTATTGGGAAACAATGACATTAATGGCGATACTAAAAAATACGATTGATGGTGCATAAATATGTACGATAAATTACCACAATGCGAAACTCATTCTGGAAAGATTTATAGATGCCAATGACAAGCAAGCAGGAGATTTTCTTGAGATTTCACAATGGCAAGGCGTCATTAATTGAATCTGGCCTAAATTTAAATACTGGACAGAAATGCAATGTCTAACACAATGCCGTCTCTCACCTTCATTAGTACCGTATATATCATGTTCTCTTCTACCTACACACGAGGGCCGGGGGGTGGGGGGGGGTGTGGGGGGGTGTGGGGGTGGGAACACACGTCGAGTCCATAGCAAGGTGCTTGACTACAGATAAGTAACCTTTATATATATATATATATATATACATATACACACACAAATACTGAAGTATTGGAAAGATCAGGATGTGTGACAGTTTATTCCATGCTCGGTCTTCGTAGACTTAGATGGATAGGACATCTTAGGAGGATGGATGATGGTAGAATACCAAAGGACATCTTTTTTGGTGAATTACAGATGGGTAAGAGATCTCAGGGTCGGCCTCTACTACGATACAAAGATGTGTGTAAGCGGGACATGGTTGATACAGGCAATGATAATGCACAGTGGGAGCAAGTCGCCGCTGAAGTTGTTGCATGGAGGGCAAAGATCAGAAATTAATAAAGACAAAGGAGAAAATTATTGCGGATAAGTCACACACCGAGCGTGTGAAACGTAAGATGCTGCATGATGGTGGAAATTACCACGTGTTCACATGCACCCACTGTGAACGAACATTTACAGCGCGAATTGCCCTTATCAGTCACATTCGCTACCGCCATGGGTAAACGTTATTATGCCTTTTGAAGCACAAACCATCGTCTGTCAAGACGGCAAGGTGCCAATGAATGAATATATATATATATATATATATATATATATATATATATATATATATATATATATATATATATAAACAAAGTCTTAAAAGTCGAGGGGATCGACTTCATTGCACCTGGTTTTATCCCATACGGCTCGGTCTCTTTCAGCAAGACGGTATGACAAAAGCGTTTTAGAAAGCACGAACTCCGTAGCTCCAGCGACGACCCCCAGGAGTTTGCGAGAAAAATTCACCCGTGAACCGAAAGACGTAGCCCGGAATCGAACCTAAAACCGTCGTAACGAGAGGCAGACGGCTTGACTACTACGCCACGGAGACTCCCAACCTCATGTAAATGTTTTCATGTAGTTGTATCCCGTGTTTGCTCGTTGTTTGTGTACTAATGCAGGCTTTAGCTGCAACGCATATTTTATAACTCGTAATTGTGTTCTAGTATTAGTAAGGCTTACCAGTTGTACTCCTCGCTTTCGTTGATCAGCTCATAAATATGTATGCTGAAGGTCGTTTCTAACGTATCAGGCATCGCATGAACACAGTCATTACTGCCATGGCATAGTAGACAAGTCGCTTCTACTTGAATCAGTGGTTAAATTTATAATTATCAGATAACACAGTTGGTATCAATATTAATGTCGCTTCTACCGATATCAGCAAATGAAGTAACCAAATATCCATGACATCGTGAGTATGAATTATTTCACCATGAAAACAGTTCCCACTAATTTCATCCACTGAATTAATAAAAGACGCAGTTCTGTGAAAACCATAAATTGAAAAGTCGTTTAGATTCCACTGAGCTGTTAAATTAAGAAACCCCACAGAGTATAGTTGCGATCATAGATGATAAGCTGTTGACGCATTCCATGATTGCATCAGGTGGAACTCCAGAATTTCAGTTTGACGTCATTTCTACTGACGCAAGCGCGGTAACTCCCATGCGCTTATCACAGACGATTGATTCCTGAAAAGAAATAAAGACAGATAGTTAGATGGAGATTATTTCCCTTTTATTGACTGGGTTAATTAATTCAATTGGAAGATGCATTTGTGAGTCTGTTTTAAGTGATATAAAATTCAGATTACCCTTTTCTTTTACGTTACTGCGAATCTATTTGCTATGTCAGTTTGCATGTCAAATCGAATGAAATCAATCAATCTATCAATCAATCGAATGAAAACAAAATACGGTCTAATTGTAAACAAAGTGCAACGGTTTCTAAATAAGTAAAGGACTTTGTGAGACGAATCAAGAGCATTGGTCATACGGTGTTAAACCCATATTTTTTGTAGAACAATAGGCGATAGAACAATGGGTGACAAGGTCAGTATTATGCCGACCGCATTTACTCTCCAAGACATATCTTGGTACCCATTTTAGGCTGGGTACTCTAGGGAGCCCAGGCCAATCTTAAATTTATGAATCCGTCCAGATGGGGATCGAACCCAGACCACCGGGTCGGTAGGCCAGTATCTAGCCACTAAGCTACTGGGGCTCCCGGTTTGTAAATACTAGAACATAGATCAACATAAAGTAAACGTGTTTTTTTTTTTTTTTCCACTGTGTCAAATTGCCGCGAGGTTCATGTTTCTCCACGGATCTCGGTCCTTGCTGTTCTAGGTCAGTTCTATGGATCTTCTTTTCCTTCGCTCGCTTTGAAATAAAAGCCTAGTTCATACACGTGCTACTATTTTTAGTGCACTAGGACTAAGTTTGCGTGTCGATTAACTTTCCCCATTATCGGTGACCCTCGCCATGAGGCGAACCCACTCCGAATTCTGAGGTATTTGCAATTTACGTCCCCGAGTCATGGAAGAGAGGTCACAAATTTAGCCCAATTAACCGGTGTAGGGGTTGAACCTGCAACCTCGGCATCAGCACACCGGATGTTTAAGAACGAGCGTTCTTATCCAGTCGGCCATGCCGATCTCCCATTCTATTGATGATATACAGGGTGTATTTTTAATGACTGTGCAGTATTTGAAAATATTGCCGGTCCAAGTTTTGTATTTACCTATTATGTAACATAAACTTTACAGAGGGTGAATACAAAACGTGGACCGGCAATATTTTCAAACACTGCACAGCCATTAAAAATACACCCTATACCTCCATGCTTCTATCTTAGATCGTGTGATTTGGTTCCTCTGCTTCTTCTACAGCAGATATTTTTAGATACCACATTGTTCTCCGGTACCAGTCGTGCTGCAAACACTTACACTGTGGAAACAGTCACAAGGATCATATTTGTTAAATCTATACTCGGCCCATACCTTAACGTTCTCCAAATCCCCCCCCCCTCCCCTCTCTCTCCCTCTCTCTCTCTCTCTCTCTCTCTCTCTTTCCTCAGAATATCAGACGGGCCTTCGTGCCCAAGCCTTTGAAAATAAAGTTCATTCGTTCGTTCCTCAACATCTTCACGCACTACCCCTTACATATTTATTTGACTTGTTCCCTGGACATACCCCACTGTTTTTATAAACCAACACACCTTGCGACGCTTGGTGTATACGTTTTATTAAGCCAACACACCTTGCGATGCATGGGGTATCTGTTATTATAAACCAACACACCTTGCGATGCGCGGGGTATGTTTTTTCAAACCAACACACCTTGCGATGCATGGGGTATATTTTTTTTTTATAAACCAACACACCTTGCGATCCATGGGGTATATGATATATTATAAACCAACACACCTTGCGATGCATGGGGTGTATGTTATTATAAACCAACAAATCGTATGGTGCACGGGAGATGTTTTTATAAATCAACACACCCTGCGATGCATGGGGTATATATTTTTACAAACCAACTCACCGTGCGATGCATGGGGTATATGTTAGTATAAACCAACACACCTTGTGATGCATGAAGTTTATGGTTTTATAAACCACCACACCTTGCGATGCATGAAGTTTATGGTTTTATAAACCACCACACCTTGCGATGCATGGAGTATATGTTGTTATAAATCAACACACTTTGCGATGCATGGAGTATATGTTGTTATAAATCAACACACTTTGCGATGCATGGAGTATATGTTGTTATAAATCAACACACTTTGCGATGCATGGAGTATATGTTGTTTTATAAACCAACACACCTTGCGATGCATGAAGTTTATGTTTTTATAAACCAAAACACCTTGCGATGATTGGGGTATATGTTGTTTTTATAAACCAACACACCTTGCGAAGCATGGGGGATATGTTATTATAAATCAGTCAGCACTTGCTGGGAGACGTGGTCAGAATCACACCGATCGACCTTTACTTCCCGAGACAATTCCTAGTACACTGGGCCGTTGTGGGAACTGCTGTAGTTTAGTAACTAGACGTACGTCTACAGGCCAGTTATTATGGGTTGGAACCCACGCCGGTTCTGATCGAACCCATGGTACCGGACCGGCAGCCGCTAACCTACAGTGGCTTCCTAGAAAAACAAGTCTAGTAACGGATACCTGATGTGGGTGAGTGAAGTGCTAGCACCATCACATGTGGGTGTGTGAAGTGTTAGCACCATCACTTATGGGTATGTGAAGTGTTAGCACCATCACTTATGGGTATGTGAAGTGTTAGCACCATTGCATGTGGGTATGTGAAGTGTTAGGACCATCACTTATGGGTATGTGAAGTGTTCGCACCATCACATGTGGATATGTGAAGTGTTAGCACCATCATATGTGGGCTTTTGAAGTGTTAGCACAATCACATGTGGGTACATGAAGTGTTAGCACCATCACATGTGGATGAGTGAAGTGTTAGCACCATCACATGTGGGTAAGTGAAGTGTTAGCACCATCACATGTGGGTACATGAAGTGTTAACACCATCACATTTTGCAGGCCTCAGTGCACGGAGGGATAAATGGCCAGTCTTTCTTTCCCGTTGCGAACCCACTTCAAATGGCGCTCAAGCTTTTGCCAGTGCACTGGCCTCCTACTACACAGCTACTTCCGTTAGATTTCATTGTTTCATATTCGGGGAGTCGTGAAATGGGTACACACGTTGTAATTTAATTTATGATATTGCTATGTTGTTGTTGTTTTATTCTGCTAATTATGCCTTCACGTAGCTACTGTATATGGCGCTGTGGCGTAGGCTTACGGGCGCGATTCGTAATTAAGTATACCCTGCTCGATACACAGCTGTGGGCGACTTGGAAGCAGACCACCATGCGTTGATATTTCATACAAGGACATGAGTGCCGGACGTTCAGAAAGCAATGACAAACTACCCAACGTAAATTTGTTAAGAAACCACAAGAAGCGGAAAAATTCCGGTGTTGACTGTTAGGTCATGTAAAGAATAGGCAACTTACACACGCTCGCACGCAAGCGCGCGCGCGAGCGCGCACACACACACACACACACACACGCGCGCTCACACACACACACACAGAGAGAGAGAGAGAGAGAGACAGAGAGAGAGAGAGAGAGAGAGAGAGACATAGTAGTTACCGTAGCGTTATCTTCGTGGTTTATGTGTTGTTATGCTTTCGTCTTGTTGTTTGCTGATGATGGCTTCTCACCGCAACGTCATCTGTTTTCCATTACTGAATTTTGTGAACCTGCCTTGCCCTTCGTATTGTGTTACTATTTTTTACATTACAATATCGTTAGCGCAGATTTATCCCATCACATTTATATTAGCTTGGCAGGGGCCTATGGCCAAGGGGATACTGAGATGCCCAGTTTCATAATTCCCATAGATACCTAGTCAAGGGTGCGATATTAAACTTTGACGATGTGGAAGCAGACGTCTTGTGTTAATTTCCATGGTATGAAACGTCTGTTGTTCAGAAAGCTGTGACAAGCTCATTCATTCATTATTTCATTCAGTAGCATGTCCTTTACAGAACTTCGATCACATAACAACCTTCAGTAAAATTTCTCGGTCATAAGCAAGATGTCTCGCGTCATATACACCCATCTGGAGATCGTCCGCCACATACTGAATCCATCTTCTCTTTGGCCTTCCTCTTCCTCTTCTCCAGGGCAAATACCCCTCAATTATTGTTCTCTTCAAACTTTCTTGCGATGATCTGTCTTTAATATACAAGTAAATGGGAATATTCTTCAACAAGTGAATCGGTACAATTGTCTCGGAACAGTCATAACATCTGAAGGAAGATGCCTTATAGAGAACATGGATCGCTATGGCGAAAGTAGCCTTTATCAAGATGAAAAACATTCTGACCAATAAAAAGATGCCAACTTAAACGAGAAAAAGAGTGTTGAGGGGATACATAGAGCCTGTTCTTTTGTATGGATGTGAAACTTGGACAATGAGCAGTCAAGTTGAAAAACATCTGATGGCTGCAGAAATGTGGTTTCTAAGGAAAATGCAAAGAATACCATGGACAGACAGAAAAACCAATGACCAAGTACTACAGGAGACAAATGAACATCGTAAATTGATTAGAGAAAATAGACTTAGACAATCAACATTTTTGGACATGTGAGAAGAAATGAATTGGAGAACTTGGTGACAACTGGCACGATCGAAGGGAACAGACCAAGGGAAAGACCGAGAAGTAAATACCTGGATGGCTTGGCCCCGTGGCATGGTCGAGACAAGAACACTGAGCTGATCCACGACTCTGGTGATCGAGTGAAATGGAGAGTCATGACCGCACACGCTTTCCGGCATGGCACAAGATTGATTGATTGATTGATTGATTGATCAAACTTTCATGACGTTTCAAGTGACCAGAATATTTCAGTTTTCTTTGTTTTATCGTCTTTAGTAGCCAACCGTCTTCAATATTCAGATCTTGTCGTATGGCTGCATTTCTTCTTTTCTATATCCAAGATATGTCTAGAACCTGTCCATAACATTTATATTTAAAGGATTTAGGCGGTGTTCAGCTTGTTAGTATGTGTCCAGGTTTGACAGGCATATATATATATATATATATATATATATATATATATATATATATATATATATATATATATATATATATATATATATAAAACTGGCCAGCACCGACATCAACGCATCGGCTCAGCCTGTACCTACTCTCTCAAATAGCAGCATGCCCGAGAAGTTTAACCCGGTCAACAAATTCCTGGTGGAGTCGGATGTGTCGGCCCAAAAACCCGGATAATGCAGACGAACAAAGAAGAAGAAGAAATATTAACATGAATCGGCATATGTGGCAAACCACTGACTAACTTCTCCTAGTAAATCTGAAACTGAAAAATGCACGGCTTTTTTTCAACAGCTTGTAAAGAACACGCAAATTTGTGTTTTCTTAGATTTAACCATTGTTTCTGTTATATATATATATATATATATATAAATTGTCAGCAAGCATAAAGAGATGGAAATTGATCGCAATCTTATCGCTCAATAAATGTCAGATGTGAATAAACTTGCGCTGGTTTTCACTGCTCAGATATCACCTTCTCCTCACAGCATGCCCTCGAGAGGAAGCAAGACATCAAGTGGGAAAGAAAACACTCTGGGCTCAGAGTATTGTCATGTCAGTCGACATTGTTATCATTGTCAAGGAGATAGACGTGTTGTTAACACAATTTCCTGACTCCATTTTTGTCTCTTAATGCGTTCACGGCAGCGCAGTTTTCTTGATTCTGTGTCAGTGCCTTAAGGGTACCGTTGTAAAATTGTGATTTTAATCTTGGTCTCATATGAAGAGCTTGTAAAGGATTATTTGCGAAATGTTCGCCGTGATATCAGCAGGTATGGTTCCTTTCGCCTAATGAAACTAGAACAGTATATACAACATTAAGAAAGAGACAGCTTTCTTTTGTCATGTGAAGAGAAGGGCGGCATCGTGGCAACTGGAAAGATCAATGGGAAGAGAGGAAGAGGCAGACCTAGAGTAATGATGCTGGATGCAATGAGACGGTGGTATGAAGCAATATCATCCACAGAGTTGATCCAGAACAACAAAGGCGGCAAGCTGTGGAGAGACCTAAACGCCAACGCTAGCTGACAGGACACATGATAATGGTAGTTGGTTTCGCTGATAGACTGTGTTTATGTATACACATTAATTAAGAGTTGGTATTCGTGACCGAGAGGGTTATCGTACAAGCGCTTAAACTTCGTGTGCGCTGACGGAGAGGAAGTGGGTTCGTTCCACGCACTGGTCAGTTGGACTTTAACGCTGGCTTCTATTCAGAAAGAAATATCAAACTGCCCATTCAGAAGGCAATCTCAAACTGCTCGTTGATAAAGCAACGTCAAACTACTCGTTCAGAAGGCAATGTCAAACTGCTCGTTCAGAAAGCCATGTTAAACTGCTGCTTCAGAAAGTAATCTCAAACTGCCCATTCAGAAAGCAATGTAAGACTGTCCGTTCAGAAAGCAATCTCAAACTGCCCGTTCAGAAGGCAAGGCCAAACTTGCCGTTCAGAAAGCAATCTCAAACTGCCTGTTCAGAAAGCAACATCAAACAACTCCAGTGGTTCTCAACCTTTTTTGGCCCGTGTCCCCCTTCACCATATTTTCAGAACGTCATCACCCCTCCCCCTTTTCGTATTTCCTCCCTAAAAATCCCCCCCCCCCCCGCCCCTACGCAGTATACGTAATATTTGGAGCTAAATTTAATAACACATACTAAAACAAGTCTAGACGTTTACATAAAACGTGATTCGCGGGTCTACTTACGTTATAAAATGATTTTCAGAAGGGTGAGACGTACAGAACCGTAAAGTATGAAGAGAAAAACAATATTAAGTAATCGGTTCTTGTATTAACGTGATCTTGAAATAATCTTAATTTCCCCCCCCCCCCTCCCCCCTGGAAACCCTAAAATTCCTCCCGAAGGGGGAAGGGGGAATCCCCACCGGTTGAGAATCACTGAACTACTCGTTCAGAAGGCAATGTCACACTGCAGAACGTAAAATTGCAATGAAACTCAGCTCAGGGTTAATTACTATGTCCTGTAAATGTCATAAAACATATTGCTTTATTAGGGGGACAGTGTACCACCCCTTTGTGGGTGCCCTGTTGTAAACAATAAGAGGTTAGGCTAATAAAATCATCAGCTTGATTGGACGATGGTTCGAAGCCTGCTCTCGTCGTCCATTAGTTATTCGTTAGTCAGGGTTCTAACTTCGTGGCAACAGATCTCCCCCATCATGCTCCGTTCCTGTGCCAGTGAATATCACATAAAATGCTCCTCACTGCTCAATGTGAAAAGTGGAACAGACAGGAGTCTTGACAAGCCAACATCCCGCACAGGTATACTATGCATAAGGCCGCGGCCAGAATGCCAAGACAAAAGTCCTCCACTAATAATACACTTCATAGTCTATGGAAGCGGCAGTAACTAGATAGTCACAGCAGCCACACATTAATGCATAAGGCAAACCAGTTAATTCAACGATCGGCCGGCCGCCATTTCTCCAAATACGCAGTTCACGCTACAAAAAACAACGGATATCGTCCGTTAAGAGAGATAAAGACTGACCGCTTTTGCTACGCGCATTCAGGACAACAACCTGTGATGGTCCTAACACTTCAGTTCTTGCATCGAGGCGTTTTTCAATGCCACCCCTGTGGTAGCCATGGGTTCAAATCCGTTTCGGGGCGGAACTGCATAATGTCCCTGGGCTCCCAGGTAGATCCAACCTAAAAATGGACACCAGGAAATATCTTAGGGAGTAAAGGCGGCCTATGTGTTCCTGACCACTTCTCACAAGGTGCTAGGTCAACACTTTTATAGCGGAATCCCACATCTCCCAAGGTGCTAGAACCATACTTTTATAGCGGAATCCCACATCTCCCAAGGTGCTAGGCCCATATTTTTATATTGTAATCATACATCTCCCTAGGTGCTAGGTCAATACTTTTATAGCGGAATCCCTCATCTCCCTAGGTGCTAGGTCCATACTTGTATAGAGGAATGTCATCTTTATTGGAAATGGGATCAATATCTCCACTGCTGCTTGTACTTTCTAGGGCATTTTCTGGTATCCGTGTCGGGAATTCGAACACATGACAAGCGGACAGGAAAGCGGGCTTGCTAGTTCATACGCCATCACCTATTAGAATTTCTAAGTAATCACACACACACAACCCCCCCCCCCCCCCCCCCCCCCAATGTATATTGGTGCAAAAGAACAAATTTTAAAGCCTTGAAAATTGTATTTTTTCTGCATTATGAATGAATATCAACATCTGGTGGACACATGTGTCGGCTTCAGATCTCTCAATGAGAGACTTCCGGGTTCTAATCCCCTGCAAAAACTATGTTCATCCATCCTTTTTGAAATAAAATCCCCCGGCAGCACACGGCGAGGCGGCTGCTTTGCTTCTCAGATCTCATAAGACACGTTAATTGACTTGTCTTTACTTGATGTTGCAGCTCAACATTTATCGTTCACAAATAAATTCACATGTTTGGCGTTGGTAGACGTTCAAAGAAGGAGAAGAGACCAGAGGATACGCTAGACAACATACAAATTAAAAGGTATAGTTAGCCCATTGGAATTCGAATCTATCTCCTAACGACATCTCCCACTACGTGAACTAGTGTACATAGGTGCACGACCAACTAGTTATAGTTGCATATTCTTTACATGACGTTGCAGTCAACCCCATAATGTTGTAGTTGTTTGTGATTTCATAGCAAGTTTACGTTCAATAGTTTGCAATAGCTTTCTGAACGGCTAGCGCTCATACCACTGTATGGAAACAGGCGCAAGCCGGCCTGCTTCAAAATCTCCCACAGCTGTGTTTTGAACGCGGTGGCTCCATGACGAAGGCGTTACGAGTGCAGTTCGTAATCCCGCATACCCGCAATCGAAACACAGCTGCGGGCGATTTGGCAGCAGACCGCCGTGCATTGCTTTTTTTACGAAATGGTATGGGGGACGTTCGTTCAGAAAGCAATGGCAAACTAATGAACGTAAACTTGCCAAGAGATCACAACAGCAAAAAATGCTGGTGTTGACTGCGACGTCATGTAAAGGATATGGTACTAACGTAACATGCCGGATTGAAATTTGTGTTCCCAACCCCGTCGCCACAATGACGGTAGACCAACTAGACACCCCTAATCAAGCTTTCTACATTAGCCAGGTCTATCTGAACCCAATGAACCCAGAGCTGTGTCATATGGACATAACTCGTATATAATCATTGACATAGCGCCATAAGTCTCAGAAAGTACTTTTAGCAGATTAAGATCTCATAAGTAGTGTTTATATATTCCATGCTATGATTTATAATAGTTTCTTATTTGTCATGTGTGAGTTGTCTTGATTAAGATGATTATAACCGATACATTGGACATATGTGACGTTATTTAACGTAGTTATTATCAATTTTCTTAGTCGTTATTGTATTATTTTATTCAGGCTCCCAACATTTACGTGGTTTGTGATTTCTGTTCACTTGACCGGAGGTTTTTTTCACGTACTTTTTTCTTGTTGTGTGTTTTGTTTCTATGCAGGATTGTGATGTCGTCATTTGATTCTCAAGAGTAGTTGATTCCCTAAAACTCCTGGGGGTCGTAACCAGAGCTACGGAGTTCCAGCTTTGTACAATACTGTTGTTAGGAGGTTGACTGCTTCAGGAAAAGAGATACAACTAAATGGGATAAACCCCAGTGCAATGAAGTCGATCTTCTTACCTGTTTACCCCCCTTTAAATCTTAAGATTTATTTTTGTTTTCAATTTTGTACTTAAATGCTCAGCTTGTCTAATATGCTCAAGAAAATATCAGGTGTAGCACAGACGTGGTAAACAATAGTTATTATTTATTTTTTATTTTAATTGTATTAGTGGAGGTTTAATTATTGCTCTAAGTATTGTTGATTAATTACTGCGTCAGCATATATGCTTATTTGCATCTCACTACATTCATACATCAAACCTACAAGTTCTTAAGAAAAGATACCCAGTTAGCAATTTCTCGACCTACATATCTACCTACTATCTGCCCGTCTGTATAAATCCTACCTGTCTGCCTACCTGCTTACCTACTCCGCTATCTACCTGCGTGCGTTAACTGTAGAATTACCTGCCCGTACGCCTCTACCTACCTACCTACCTACCTACCTACCTACCTACATACCTACCTATATACCTACATATCTACCTACCTGCATCTCTTGTATAAACACCGTTGTATTTTTTTTTAGTTTACTTGGTTGTTCCTAATGATTATCCCCCACTGTTATTTCCCTAAGGCAGAAGGTTTGCCTAGATATGTCATATTCGGACAGTCTTGGAGTAAATGATCTGCTGTCTTCGGCACCAATCCACATTTTACAAGCTGGTTTGCCAATCTTTAATTGTGTGATTTGCATTTACAGATACATATTGTATACCTGATGCTAAATACCTGTAAAGTCTATCTAAAATTAAAGGGCCATCGTCCATGCCGTTTGTTTATTTGGCCTACTGTGATAACTCCAGATGTTTGTAGAGGTACCTTTACTTCACATGATTTTTCCCAGTACCTATTTTAGGCTTCGTCGACATAGGTGGGCCAGGTAAAACTTTATATTTATGACACTGTTTAATATACGGTTAACGCTCGAAACATGAGTTCTAGGACTGGCAGAAACATTCACTGGTTCACTCGCCGAATTTCCAACCCTTTAAAAATAATCTTATTTAGAATGTCTGCCCGTCCGTCTGCCCAACTGTACATCCGTCCCAAAATCCCGCCCACCCGTCGGCCCGTCAGTCTACCTGTCAGTCTATTAAGATAAGATTGTCTACAGCAGGATGTTGTAATACGATATTCCTTAAGCAAGGGAATTATATGAGCCAGAGGAGAAAATATAATCGCATAGGCTGTGCTTCACAAAAACAACAGGCCGGTTGATTAAAAATCATATGTATGCAAATTATATAGTCATTGAACGACGGAAAATATATAAAACTATACAAACAAAAAGAGATAAACACACTCACACGCACACACACACATACAGAGAGAGAGAGAGAGAGAGAGAGACACACACACACACACACACACACGCGCGCACGCACACACACACACACAGAGAGAGAGAGAGAGAGAGAGAGAGAGAGAGAGAGAGAGAGAGAGAGAGAGAGAGAGAGAGGAAATGCACGCATAGGAAAAGTAGAAGTAAAAATAAATTGAAAAAATCACGCAACGTAATTAAATGGCTTTCCATTTTAAGCCTAGCAGCTCTGTCCGAATAACGTGGATTGATGGTGGTAAAACATGCGTCATGTATATTTCCGTTGTTTGAAGCTCGCCATTAATTAAGTGACATGCTTTCTTCAGCTAGAGGATTTACGATCTATTGCAATGAGGACCAGACAGAAATTGGATTGCTTAGAATTTAATGTTTTATCAATACTACAGCTATTTAAAGAAACAGATTGCCTGATTTGTGAAGTTATATGACAGTTAGTTTACACAGAGTGCTGATTCTTCAATCGTTGTGACCCCTCTACCCATGACCATATTTCGAGTTAATTTGATATCGTAAATATGAGTAAAGTGCTGTGCAAAATGAACGTGATGGACGGAGACACAGAGGGGGGAGACAAAGAAAGCCGCGAAAATGAAGGAGGGAGACAGAGACAAGCACAGAGACACAGACATTGGGACACATGTGATTATATAGGGAAAGAACGAGAGAGAAACAGAGTAATAACGAGAATCAGACAGGACACGGGGGGGACAAAGCGAGACATAGAGACAGACAGAGTGAGAAGAAGAGGGGCAGAGAGAGAGAGAGAGAGAAAAGAAGGGGACAGAGAGATACATAGAGAGAAAGTGACACACTGAGAGATAGAGAGAGAGAAAATAAAACAGAAATAGAGACAAAGAGAGAAGAGTTGGCCAGATAGAGACAGAGATAGGCAGAGATAGGCAGGCAATTGTGAAAAGTGAAGGTAGAAAGATAAAACTGGATGAAATTTACCGACAGCCAAAAAGACAGACAGCGAGACACAGTGAGTCAGAGAGACATATGGAGGAATAAACATGCAGGCATGAGAGACATAGAGAGAGAGAGAGAGAGAGAGAGAGAGAGAGAGAGAGAGAGAGAGAGAGAGAGAGAGAGAGAGAGAGGCAGCGATAGACAGACATACAGACAAAATATGACAGAGATAAACAAAGAGAAAAAGACCGAGAGAGAAACATCAAGACAAGCTGTCAGAGAGAGGCATGTAGGGGGATAGACAGACAGGAAGAGAAAGCGATGGCGAAGAGACAGGCGGAGTAAAGGAAAGACTCCGACAAGCTCAGACAGACAGACAGACAGGCAGGCAGGAAGACATGCAGACAGACAGACAGACAGATATGAAACGGAGCAAACGGAAAGAGACAGACAGCGATAGATAAGTAGAGACACAGAGAGACAAGCATATAGAGATACACAAAAGGAAGAGAGAGAGAAGGAGAGGGAGTCAGAGAGGCAAAGTGATACAGAGAGAAGGAGAGATACAGAGACAGACAGACAGACAGACAGACAGACAGACAGACAGACAGACAGACAGACAGACAGACAGACAGACAGAGGCAAAGAGAGCCAGAGAGAGACAAGGCAAGAGAGACAAACAGAGAGAGAGAGAGAGAGAGCTATACAGAGAGAAAGAGAAGGTTAGGATCAGAGAAACAGAGACATAAAAGCATGGACAGACAGACAGACAGACAGACAGACAGACAGACAGACAGACAGACAGACAGACAGATATATAGAGAGAAGGAGAGAGACATGGCGTCAGATAGAGAGGGGAGAGAGAGACTGAGCGGATGACAGAGAGAAACAGCGACATAAATTGGTATACAGCGATAAATAGAGATGTAGGCACAGAGACACACGGGAGAGAGAATCGGATAAAAAAATAGTGAGAGACTAAGAGCTAGAGAATGGCTGACAGAGGCAGATAGACATTCAGATATATACAGAGACAGACACATACATAATCACACACAAACACACACACACACACACACATATATATATATATATATATATATATATATATATATATATATATATATATATGTGTGTGTGTGTGTGTGTGTGTAAAAGGGGGGGGGGTAGGGGAAACATACACAGTGGCAGAGAGATATAAGAGAGATCAACAAAACATGTGATATTGAATAAAACATCATACACTAAATAAGTTATGTATTGAAACAAATTGATTAATCCCCAAAATGATATCGTGACAAGTGATTTTGTTCTATGTTTGCCTTTAGAAATCCACTGATTGAGCTTTCGAGAGAGAGAGAGAGAGAGAGAGAGAGAGAGAGAGAGAGAGAGAGAGAGAGCGAGAGAGAGAGCGAGAGAGAGAGAGAGAACGAGGGAGAAGGTAAAAGGGCAAAGGGAAACAGGTTACAGGGAAAGGTGATGAGAGAGACACACTGAGAGAGTGAGAGTGTGTGTGTTCGTCTGTATGTGAGAGAGAGAGAGAGAGAGAGAGAGAGAGAGAGAGAGAGAGAGAGAGAGCGAGCTAGGGAGAATTAGACATATTCCAACGAATGTTGACGCTTACAGTTTTCAAATGGTTAACTAGAGACCTACTTTAGACTAAAGAGAGAAAATAAAATGGTTAAACGGAAATCGACTGTTTTTCTTGAAAATGGTTACTTAATCTGAGAGAGAAATTGTCATACGATGATCTTTGTGTGTTTCAGCATGCACATTCTGGTTTTATTTTCATGTTTATTTTGTGAAACATATGGTAGGTTGTTATGTTGGGTTATCTGGATATGATAACAGTTGTTTCGTCGATTGTATTATATGCGTCTATTGTTTTTATCTGTATTTTAACAAAATCTAAAGATAGTTAGCTGCATATTCTATACAGGACGTCGCAGTCAACCCCAGCATTGTTTTACTGTTTCTGATTTCTTGGCAAGTTTACATTCAGTAGTTTGTCATCGCTATCTGATCGACACCTGTAAGAAAACCCCCAATGGCGTCTGCGAAGGACGCCTGTAACCCATTCGTCACAGAGGGTTAAGGGTTAAGAATTGTGCACGCAGGCCCGTCTGACATTCTGCCTTTCTTCTCTATTTCCTCTCATACATTCTTTCATTCAACATCTCTTATGAAGCAATTCTTTGACAACAAAATAACAATAAGCATTAAAGCGCATGCAAAATAATCAATAACAAATAACTCACTGAGGCAATGTTTCACATGGGCATTATAAATACCTAAGGAAGGTGTAACGTGCCATACATATGGGAATGTTTTTTGGCTAGTTGTCGTTTGAGATAATTTACCATTATTATAGTATTTTTTTGCTTTTGTGTATGGGGAGTGTAGTCTGTACTGAGGTAGTGTTCAAACAGGTTGCGAATGTATGTATAATGACTGGTGATGTCTTTGATTTCTTGTGGAAGATTGTTCCACAACTGAGCAGCAGAGTATGCTAAGCTTCTGTTATATAAGTATATCCTAGGTTTATGGTTCGCTATGTCTTGCGTTATATTTAAACAATGGCCAAAGGTAGCTTGGAGCATTTTGAAATGGGATTTTGTGAATTAGTTTAGCCTTATTAAAAAGTAGGCGTTTGTGGAGTGGTAGTAACCGAAGACATCTATGTAGGTTAGAATATAATAAAGCTATGAACAGAAGCATACATACTAGATAAAAAAATAAATAACGATCGACCGACTGTTAGACAATCAGACTGGTAGGCCAGGCGACAAACAGATGGTTAGAGCGAAGGAGTTAGATAGGAATTTAAGTAAGTTCGTAGTCTCAATTTCTGGAGCCACTCAAAGATGAGTTTGTCCATCTTTGATCGTTCATGGCGCACGATATATACCAGTCCCTGTATGACTCATGATACACACATGTATAACAGCGTATCATGTAATCTCTACTTCACTCCTATATTTCATCGAGTGCCTATTAATACCTTTCAGATAAATGTTATCTTGATTTTCCAATGGGCTCAACGGTTCCATAGAACCTGATATTTCTATGAACTGGTGGTCCAGAGTGATGGAATAACGGCTACACACACTAGATCAGTGATTCTCAACCAATTATAGGGTTTCCAGGTGTGTGTGTGTGTGTGTGTGTGTGTGTGTGTGTGTGTGTGTGTGTGTGTGTGTGTCGGGGGGAGGGGGATTAAGACCATATATTGGTAGACTCAAAATGGTTTCAGGCACAATATCCTGGTTTTTTATTGGGCTTTTTGTTTGATTAAGCACAATTTTCTGGCAATCTGATGTCGTGTATTAAGTTACAATTCGTTGACGTTTAAACTAATCTATGCATGTAAAGGTTATGTATGAATAGGGTAGAAAATAAGGATTTTCAGCATTATTGGCATGTTATTTTGAATGCACCTTTTGAGGTTGACAGCTGCGGAAAGGGGCGAGGAAGGGGGGGGGGGCGGGATTCTGCTTCTTTCGTTCTCTTGAAACAGGAGGAGAGGGGTGTCATTCTGGTATATGTTGAAAGGGAGCATGGGCCAACAAAGGTTGAGAACCACTGCACTAGATCATATTCAAGGGTGAAACAAATATGATCTTCACTCTGCCTGTAGAATTCATTTTCTAGAAGATTCACCTCTAATGAAGAAGTCTTTTTGTTTTTGTTTCGTTAGTTCTCTTTGAACTCTAGCATAGACCAAGCTGGACTGATGTTTGCATGTCTGGCAGCTTTTCTCTTTCTCAAAACCTGTGTCCCTGGCCATCAGGCTTTAGGGTTTCTTGTAATTTGCGTCACCTAGCATTCAGCAAGCCGGCTTCGTGGCTTAGAGGTTATGACTTTTCTCCGTAATCTCGTATACTCTCGTCGGTAACGTGATGACGGTTAGAATCAGCAGTGGTTCGAATCGCATCGGTAACTTACGGGGTATGTGAGCCGGCCGCTCAGAAAGCAATGGCAAACTACTGAGCGTAATCTTATCAAGAAATCAACATACAGCTGAAAGATGCTGATGTTGACAGCGATGTCCTGTAAAGGATATGAATGAAAAAAAAAAGCATTCAGCAAACCGGAATTTTAAGTGCGAGTGCATTTATTCATTCGGCCATGCTGACCTTATAGATGAATAAGTGAAGGAATCGGTGCATTCACCGCTGGCAGCTCAGCCTAAAACATGTTGTAATAAGGGAAAACGAAAATGTGTTGACAGGTGGACAAAGTGTTTCTAAAAGTTGAAATAAATTCTACAGCAAAGTGCGGATATTGTTACACGTTCTAATCGACAGTGATATAAAAAATGTTTTATGTTTCTTTAACTGGCGAATAACTTGGACCATGAGATTAACTAAAACGAATCCCTGGAAGTGATAATTGAAACTACACAACTATAAATGTTAGTAGCATATACTTTACAGAACGTAGTAGTCAACTCCAGCATTTATTGGCTGTTTCTGATCCCTGGGCAAGTTTACATTTAGTAGATTGAAATTTCCTTCTGAACGACCGACAATCATACATTTGTATGGAGTTATCAACCCAAGGCGGTCTGCTTCCAGATCGCCAGCATATGTGTTTCGAACGCGGCATGCCTGATTACGAATTTCGTCCGTAACGCCTTCTATAAGAAGACGTTAGTTGCGTATCCTTTGCAGAACACCGCATTCAACCCCAGCATTGTTTGGCTATTTGTGGTTTCTTGGCAAGTTTGCGTTCAGTAGTTTGACATTGCTTTTTGAACGATCGTACATACTATTGTATGAAAACCAACGACAGGTGGTCTGTTGCCAATTGGCCCGCAGCTGTGTTTCGAACGCGGTATGTGGGATAACCAATTACGGCCGTAACACCTTCGCCACAGAGAATAAGCAAGAGACAACCAGCAGTTGTTAGTTATGTGATGACTAGAGAGGTAACGGAAAACAGTGTTACAACTGGAAAGATCAGTGGCACAAGAGGCAGACTGAGAGAAATAATGCCGGAAGGACAGGCTATGATATGGAGGAATATCATTAGGCGAGTTGATCCAGATTACCAGGGACTGCGATCTGTGGAGAGACTCGCTAGTTGGCAGGGCACGAGATGATGGTGATGCTGCTGACGATGATGATGATGATGATGATGATGATGATGATGATGATGATGATGATGATGACAGCTGACAGCCTTGATTCCAATACAAATGTCTGCATAACTTACACTACGACAAGCTGTTCTGTCGATCAAGACGAACATGAATACGATGGCAAGTCAATAAGTAAGTCACTCAGTTCTGTGGGAATGGCAGGTAAATGTAGTTGGTGTTTTCTACAGGTGTCATTAGGTGACAGCAACATCGAACTTTATATTCCCGTTCGTCGGGTGGTGCTAGGTGTGTCTTGCGCATGCGCAGCGGATAAACAAAATGGCGAGTATACTCGCGGAGTGTACAACCAAAGAGCAACGTACTGTTGTGCGTTTTGTGTGTGTGTGTGGGCAAAAGGACTGCCTGCGAAGGACATTCATAAGGAAATGCTTCCTGATTATGCTGACTACCAGCGTGAATCAAAGCATTTTTTCATGCAATGGAAACATCCTTCTTCGCCTTGTGCCCAAAAATTCAAGGTTACGCCATAAGCAGGGAAGGCTATGCTGACAGTGTTCTGGGATTCTCAAGGCGTGCTTTTAACCAATTTCAAGAAGAAAGGTGACAATGTGAATTCTAAATCGTACTGTGAAGTCCTATAGATGCTTCATGATGCAATTCAAAGAAAACTTCCAGGACTGCCGACTAGAGGAGTGTTGCTTCTTCATGACAATGCTAGACCATGTACGGCTCGATTAACTCAGGAGACAATTAATCAACTAAGGTGGGAAGTTCTGGAACATCCACCTTACAGCCCCGACTTAGCCACTAGCGATTTCCATCATTTTGGTTCACTGAAAACCCACCTTGGGGTGAGACATTTCACGCAGTTCTATGCAGCCGATTTGGGAGGACTGATAAAACAATTGGATAAGTGCATCAATGTTGGTGGACATTATGTTGAGAAATAAAGGGACAATGTATGTATAAAAATAAACTGGTTTCACATTGATATCTTCTTTAGTTATTTTTCTACAGCCATTTGTGACTTACTTATTGACTTCCCCTCGTATTTCAACAAATATTGTAATGTCTGCATTATTATTTGATTTTAAAACTACACTCTACATCTACTAGTCAATGAAATAAAACAAAACACAAATAAAGAGTTAAGGCAATAGGTTCGACTTCAATGCAACGGGTTTTATCCCATATGGCCCATTCCCATTTGCAGGGCTGCCGGCCGACAGCTTCCTACAAAGAAAGAACTCTGTAACTCCAACGACGACCTCCAAGTGTCTCCGAGAAAACTGCACTTGTCAATCGAACGACATAGCCCGGAATCGAACCCACGACCTTCGGAGCAGAAGCAGATGACGTAGCCACTTCGCCACAGAGACTCTTTGAAATAAAACATTATCGACACATCACAGAGGATTAAAATGTCTGGAATTTAACCAGCTAGCTACAAAAATAGCCAAACTGTCTACAATAACCATGTTATAATGGAAACGTCTAACGTTTGCCTTCTCTGTGTACGCACAATTGTTCTCAATGCAACACTTTGTTGTACGTACTCGGTGGGATTGTTTCGACTTCTGACATGGCAACACTCACTGATAAAGCGTCCCACTTCAATGCTATGCAGTTTTAAAGGCCAAACGAGGGCGCTTTTGTTATGAAAAGGTCAAGACTTACGTATGCAATAAGAATACATTTTCTAGCACAGTCCTTTGTCTTAAGTGATGGGAGATGTATTGCTTGCTAAACGGAAAGGGGGAACGGGGAGGGATTCAGGGATAGATAGAATGGACTATAAAATAAACACACAAGGGTTGTACGTATAGAGATTGTGACAGGAGGGATTATAGAGGAACGCTTGTATTGACTCTGTCAGTGCTGGATAAGTGTTCCTAGGATTCCTAGTGTCGAGCGCGCGTTTGTGTGTTCGTTAGGAGGTTACGTTGATAGTGTCATGAGCGTAATCGGACGAGGGTTCAACGCCTTCGCTCGCCGTCCGCTAAGAGAGAGGAAAGATTGGTGACATATTCTTCTGTGCATTCAGGTTTACACCTTGGGGGTGGGGGGGGGGGGTGGAAACCGGGGGTAGCATGTTAGTCCTAATATGTGCCTTTCTGCCCATTGTGGTCCACTAAGGCCCATCTGCTAGTGTTAGTGGACAGTACATTTGGTGATTCGAGTTTGCAGCGCCGAAAGTGTCGCACAAAGAGCGAACTCCGTAGCTCTAGCGACGACCCACAGGAGTCTCCGAAAAATTTCACTCGTGAACCGAAGGACGCGATCCGGAATCGAACCCACAACCTTCGGAACCCGAATCAAACGGCTTGACAACTTCGCCACGGAGACTCCCATATATATATATATCCCCACTAAATGAATATATCTGTGATAGGTCCAAATGCAACTGAAATCATAGAAAGCGGCGAAATTTCTCTGATATGTTGGCGAATATGTAATGGATTCACACTAAAAAACATGATTTACAGTAATGCAAGTCAAATTGGGTAACACTTCCGTTCCACTATGTGACGTCCTCTCATTGCCATGCACCACGGAACATATTGATTATTGAACACCGATGTTTCTATGTGAAGATGTAATACATTTCATAATATGCACTTCATCTCTGACCCGTGCATTATATACCGCAAATAATCAAACATTGAAATCTGCTGTAGAATCTCCAGAGAAAAAATGTTTTGTTGGGTGTATATTATGATAAGGTTAAATACCCAATCTCACAAATTACCCTCAGTTGGTTACTGAGTTATGGGTTTTTAACGAGGGCAAACATTTGTGAATGCATTTTAGAAGAAGTTTAATGGATATAGCCTTGCGTTCAGTGCATTTTGCCCTTTAGCTGGGATTACTGACACAGTTAAACGATGATACTCATGCGGGCTGCTTGTTTGCTCCGACTGCTCTTGTCTTCAATAAAAAACATACGTAAATGAAATATCAATGTAAATATCAAAGCGATATTCAAGTGAAGGACAGTTTATTGTCGGTGCTTTGGTGATTTCATCGTGCTCAAGCCATTGATTCCCTCACGAGTTCACATAAGGCAATGATAAGTATTTCGTAATGTTTTTGCTGGCACAAGGAATGGAGCAATTATGGGGCGACCCTTTGCAAAGAAGTTGGAACTGTATTATTATTATTATTATTATTATTATTATTATTATTATTATTATTTATTATTATTACTACTACTGTTACTGCTACTGCTACTGCTACTGCTGCTGCTGCTGCTGCTACTACTACTACTACTTCTGCTGCTATTACTACTACTACTACTATTACTGCTGCTGCTACTGCTGCTGCTGCTGATGTTGTTGCCACTAATGCAGTTCTACTATTATGGATTTCCCAACAGCAATTTGTCGTGTTCTGTAATCATGTGTTAGAAACCTAGTGACGGTGACTGTTTTTAAAATTGACCAGCGGCGAATATCCTATAGTGCCGGGACATGTTCTACAAAGTTTGACCATACTGACCACATTAACCACATCACCCATGGAATGCCCATTTGTCGTGAACAGTACAAGGCTAGCATCAGTTCTATACTGGAACTACACATATCGGTTGCCAGGAGACAAAGTTATTACATGGACATTCATATTTTCATAATGTTGCCTAATATTTAATACCGTATGACAGTAGACGGTACTCCTTGCTTTCTGTTAGCGACGAATGTTGGGCCGCGCTCACCAAACCAAACACCCTATATTGTGCCAACGGCTTCTGGCTGAGGAGAACAATTTGCACTGTACAAGACTTATCCTGGTGCTATGAAATGCAACCTAAAGACTAAATGTCATGGCAAGGCATACCGGGTCCTAATCTATGGTCGTAACATTGTCTAGGATCGAAGCTCCGACAAGCGAAAAGTTAGCGCATTGCTTCGTTGATACAGCTTCTGCAGCTTGTCTTGTTCCAGAAGTATTGGTGTTACCTTTCTTCTGGAGTAAACTAGGCAGGCCGAAAGACACATTGTCTCTGCAATTCTGCCCAGGCTTTGTGCTATGGAGAGATATACCTTCATTTTACAAATTTTCGTCTCTCAAGACGGTAGATGCCGGTCATTAATATTTAAGGGGCTCCACTTTATCGGTGTTCTACAGGGTCTACTTACCATCAGTCAAGTGGACACTCTGGTCATCCCGCCTCTGGCTAGCATCATATACCAAATACACTTCACGGCATTCACAACTGACCTTTACCTACATTACTTGCTTAATGTTATTTTCTTATTTGTACCCAACTCTTCCATTTATGGAAAAATTGATCTCCTTAATCAATTCCCTCTTCTGCCGCTCTTATTTTTTCCCAGGGCGTTTTTTGTGTCTTTCAAGACTGTTTTTAGATTTCTATTTGGGTTTTCCATTATGAAACTATGCATCTTCAAGGGATCTTGTTTTCCTCTCTGATTATTGTAAATGTCATTGCATGATTTATTCATTGTTGACTGTAAATGTCAAAGCTTTCTCTGCTGGTATGATATGACAGCCTGTAAGAAAGTAGTCCGTGGAGTATATGTGCCATGTCGAGGCGATTCATTCCACAAACTCTTTGGAGCAAGTGGAGATAAGTACTTAAGTTATGATGCTGAAATCAAGTCACTGGAGACAGTATTATTGAATCTCAAAGTTATTTTACGAGCATTTACATTACAGGCTCAGCTAAAGTAAATTATAATTTTACACGCTATACAACGTATTGCTCTTCGGCGAAGAGGTTACAAACGCAGTTCGTAATCCCGCATACCTCGTTCGAAAAACCACTGCGGGAGATTTAGCAACATACCTCATTTCGTTAGGTTTTTTTTAAATTATAAAATGTTATGAGTGCCGGTAATTCAGAAGCAATGGTAAACTACTGAACGTTAACTTTCCAAGAAATCACAAACAGCCAAAAAAAGGCTGGGGTTGACTGTGACGTCATGTACAGGATATGCAGCCAACTAATCTTTAAAACGTATTGGCTCATAAGGTGATGGATTTCTGTTCTGTCGAGGTAAAAAATGTGTACCATGTAATGTCTTTGGAAGTAAAGACGATTGGGGTGATAATGATTATCTCACCCACTGAGTGCAGATTGCTTTATAGAGATATAGGTCTGGTAACATATGCCTAATGCTCATTAAGGCGTATAAAATTGTCCTTTACTTTACAGTTCGGTCCTGGAGTCGATTCAGTCTTTACAACTGGGCACCGAGTAAATACCATAATTTTCTAGGAATTGTAGTCGAAGGAACAGTGGCTAGAAATAGAACTGACCATCTCACCTGGATACCCGGATAGCATTACCTGATATGAGACTACCCGTACTCATTGATCTGTGAGACTAAAGTGCCACCTGTTTAGAATAATCTCAATCTCTGAAACAAAGTTCTGTGCATTAAAACACCTCGAAACTCACAATTATTTTACATTCAAATCCATCACAGGCAGAGGTAAAGTAATGGACGCCCTACGTATGGGATCTTATGGCGTTGGATTTTTATTTTTCTCCGGTTGGGAGGGGGGTGGGGGAGGGGGGGGGACATAAAACCCTCACGTTTACACTTCGCTGCGACTACGTTAGCAAGGAGGCCTTAATGCCTCGGACTCAAGACATCGTATGCCCGGGGAAACGATAATATTAAGGGCATCTTTGCCTGCTCTGTTTGTTCTAGAATAGCGTGGGGAGTATGACTTCGAAAGCAGAACAATAACACTATCTGCTGGCAACCAGCTACATATTACACAAACTGTGGATATTCAAAACAATATATTCCCTTAGTGAAATTTAACACAGAAGCCTCAAACAATATGTTGCACTTTTTATGGCCTGACATATTTCGCTGCATCTCGCCAGGTGTATACTGAACATGTATATATCGTATGAATGGAATACATCAATAATACTTTGGCTGAATTAATTTAAACACAGCCACATTTATAGTTCAAATGTGAAGCAGT